>CM076580.1:560150951-560443888 GCA_034641835.2 Pinus albicaulis | reverse complement strand
TGTAGTTGCGAGTCAATCACCTGATGAAATGTTCGTTTATAAAATTATTTCATCTACAATGGTAAATTTTCTTAAACCCATTATCAACCATATTATATTTCTAAAAAAATGGTTTTGTATAAGGTTTCTGTCAAACCAGGAGGTAACTCCTCAAATCAGAATGTGTTATTAGCTGAAGAATCTACATGCATTTATACATGGAGGTGAGGCTATTGGGATTCCTCTCCCAATGACTCTTGGCCTTCCTTATTTCCTACTATTATTTATTATACAAAAATACATATCCACACCCATCCCATAGGATTAGGTGTCAACATTCCCCCCTTTAATCCGAAGGGATGTTGGTGAGTCCAAGCATCGATCTGAACTTTTCAAACTTTTCTCTTCCAAGTGCTTTGGTCAAGATATCGGCAGTTTTCTCATTTGTGGAACAATGATGTAGATGGATGGTTTTGGCCTGAAAATGATGTCGAATTAGATGGTACTTTGTATTGATGTGCTTTGTTCGATCATGGAACTTTGGGTTCTTGGCCAACTTTATTGCAGAAGTGTTGTCGATCATGAGTGGTGTGGAGTACATTTGTTTCATCTACAAATCTTCCAGGATTTTCTGGAGCCACACAATTTCCTTTGTTGCTTCAGCTGCTGCCACATATTCTACCTCGGTCGTGGAATCTGCTGGAACTGACTGTTTGCGTGATCTCCATGAGACAGCTCCTGATCCAAGACTCATGGTGTAACTTGTAGTAGACACCCCTGTTTCTTTGTCGCCATCAAAGTCTGAATCAGAGTATCCGATCAAGCTGAAGTCGCCTACCTGTGTATATTTGAGTCCAAAGTCTTGAGTCCCCTTCAAGTACCTTAACACTCTTTTTGCAGCAGACCAATGTCCTTCACAAGGTTTTTGCATGAACTTTGAGAGGATTCCAACAGCAAATGAAATGTCAGGTCTGGTGGTGGTCAGATAGATAAGACTTCCTACAAGCTGTCTATACTTAGTTGCATCCTCAAATTCCTTCCCTTCAATAGATGTGAGCTTCAAGTTTTGTTCCATTGGAGTGGTTAAGGGATTACAGTTATCCATGCCAAATTTGTTCAAGAGATCTCCAATGTACTTCTTTTGAGAAAGAAATATGAATTTAGGATGTTGAATTACTTCAATACCCAAATAGTAATGAACATGACCAAAATCAGTCATTTCAAAACCTTTCTTCAACTCTTTCTTCATGGATGCAATATAGCTCTCATTGTTTCCTGTTATCAAAAGATCATCTACATATACCACAAGATATACAATTGTTTGTCCAACTTTCTTGACAAACAAAGTTGCATCATCAAGATCAAAATGTTTGAAGTGAATTTTCAGAAGATGCTCGGTCAATTTCTCATACCAGGCTCGCAGTGCTTGAGTCCATACAAGGATTTTATAAGCTTGCATACTTTGTTTTCTTGGCCCTTCACAAAAAATCCTTCTGGCTGGGACATAAAAACTTTCTCCTTTAGATCTCCATTCAAAAAGGCGGTCTTTACATCCATTTGATGGACTTTCCATCCCTTCTGTGCTGCTAGGGCAAAGAGAGTCCAGATGGTGGTCCATTTTGCTGTGGGAGCAAAAGTTTCTTCATAATCGATCCCTTCTTTCTGTGCAAAACATTTTGCCACAAGCCTGGCTTTGTGCTTTTCAAGTGAGCCATATGCTTTGTACTTGTTCTTGTAGATCCACTTATAACCAATTGGTTTGGTTCCCAAAGGAGGATCAACCAGCTTCCAAGTGCCATTCTTTATCAAGGCATCATAATCCTTTTGCATTGCTCCATTCCATTCATCATGAGAAGCGGCTTATTTGAAGGAAGTTGGTTCATGATCTGTAGACAAACTCAATTCATAGTTATAAGCAATATCCATATCAACAGGTGAATCAGAATTATCTGCATTACCTTCGTTTGTTGAGTGGAACTTCTTATTCCTGTTTTTCCAACCTCATCAGGATGAACATTCTCTAGTGTCTTTGTCAGCCATTTGGGAGGACCTTTCTGAGATGGCCGAGGCTGCTCACTTGACTGAGTTGGGATTGATTCAAGATTCAATCTCCCAATTCTGTTAATCACATCATTCAATGTGTCATCCGTGGTTGTTTCTTCATGTGGGGGAGAGAGTGCTTCAGAAAATGATTCCACAGATTGATTCAGTATAGGAATCCCCCCTTCAAGATGTGGAATCTGATTATCAAATTCTTGAAAATACTTTGCATGTGTGAATCTATCTAGGCGATCAAGTTGCCGCTCAACAACATTGTCAGTCTTGGAAGATTCAAGGAATATGACATCTCTTGCTATTACAAACTTCTTATTGACTTCATCATAGAGACGATATCCTTTGGAGGTATTGGAATACCCCAAGAAGATACATTTTCGACTTCTAGCACCAAGTGTATTCCTTTGTACCTTGGGTATCAAAGCATAACAGGTGGAACCAAAGACCCTAAAATGCTTTACCGAAGGAATGTGGCCATGCCACATTTCATAAGGAGTTTTGTTCCTGATTGAATTTGAAGGACACCTATTATTTTATGTAAACAACACATAGAATTGCATCAGCCCAAAACATCAATTTTACATTCTTGAAAAATAACATGGAACGAACCATATTTAAAATAGTTCTGTTCATTCTTTCAGATACACCATTCTGTTGAGGATTATACAGCACAGTTGTTTCATGTTTGATGCCATGTTGATCAAGATAATTTTCAAATTCATTTGAAGTGTATTCTTTTCCATTATCAGTACGTAGAGAGCCAATATGAGTTTGTGCATCATTTTCAATCCATGCATGAAATTTCTTGAATGTTTGAAAAGCATCAAACTTGTTCTTCAATAAGTAAATCCAACACATTCTAGTGTAGTCATCAATAAATGTCATCATATATTTATTTCCATTTGCAGAAGGAACAAGCATTGGGCCACATAAGTCTGAATGAACAAGTTCAAGTTTTCTATGTGCTTTGGAATGAGAATCATGAAAACACTGTTTGGTATGCTTTCCTAGAATACAAGCATCACATTGCTTAAGTTTCTTAGGAATTGTAGGCAAACCAGTAACACCATTTTTCTTCAACAAGCGAAGGCTGTCATAGTTCAAGTGTCCAAATCTAGAATGCCATAAAAGACTTGATGGAAATGTACCTTCATCATAGTGAGAACTGTATGAAAAGTTTTGTGCACGAGCAGAGGTACCTTGCAGCTTCAGAAGTCTTTCTTCTTCTATCCCTGTCATGACAAGTGAGTGATTTTATGCTTTTCTGACCTCTGCCTTGCCATCAAACAAGTGAATTGAGTGTCCTGTCACGGATTGCCAGGATAACAATTTTCTCTCCTACTCTTTCAACTCGTGGGAGGCTTGGAGGTATAGAACCTCATGTAGAATATGATCTGAAAGACCAGGCAACTTAAGCCTGACTGTGCCAAGCCCTAATGGCTTGAGTTTGGATTTATCTCCGAAATATACTGCTCCATCAACTTTTTCAGTAAATTATTCAAAAAAATCTTTTCTAAATGTCATGTGACATGTTGCTCCCGAATCTAACAACCAATCATCTCTCCATGAAGTAAATGAAACATCAAACAAGTCTTTAGTTACTCCATTGTTACAATGTGCGTAACATAATGAGCTGATTTAGGTGCTTTACCTTTGTCTTGATTTCTTTGCCGCTCAATTTTCTCCCATGGTGTTCTCAGATGGATGCATCATGTCCATCTCTATCGTAAACGTGTGCAATGAAGAATGGATTTGTCGTACTTGTCTCGCCCCCCTTCGTGAAATTTCTTCTTCCTCTTCCTCTTCGCCACCTCTTCCTCTCGGGATGAATCTAGAGCATGAATCTTTTCTCTATGTGCCAAGTATGCATCCTCTTCGGAAGATGAAGGGACTGTCATCTTCCCAAAAGCTTTCTCTCTTTCTGCAAACTTTTTCTCAAGTGTTTCAAAGGTGATATGCTCAAAGTTTCCACTTGATTGCAAAGACTCAAGATAATGTGAGTAAGTCAGATATAATGCCTTAACATATGCTATGAGAGATATGTCCATTTTTACACCAGTGTTTTCAATGTCATGCATTATAGATCTTACTTCTGAAGCTAAAGCAAGGGGAACATCATTCTTCATTTCAAGACTGAACAGCTTAATCATCAATTGAACATTTTCTAATTTTGAATGTGAGTCATAGAGTTCCTTTAGCTTCTTCAAGGCATCATAGGCATTTGAGAATGATGAAATATGGCGACTCACCTCTTCACTTACGGAGGCTGCAATCAAGGCATAGGCCTTACAGTTCTTATTTTCCCAAATGGCAAGCTCTTTGTCTGAAGTGGGCTTTGCTGGTGGATTTTCTTCTTGTCCTTCATAGATTCCTTTCCATAGCTCATTAAAAATGAGTGTGTGTTTAATCTTCCGAGACCATTCAAGATAGTTCTCTTTGCCGGAGAGAACCACCCCAACAATAGAGATGAGAGAGTGCATTAGTTTGCTGGAAAAAATTCTTTTGAAGAGGAAACAATTCTGCTAGAAAAATTTCAACTCTGAAAATTTGCTCAATTAAAGGGAGCTCTTGCTAAAAACTGAATTCTGCACCAAAAAATATATATATATTTTTTTTTGTTTGGGGAAAAAAATGTATTATATGGTTGGGGAGGGGCGGTATAATATGAAGTGGAAAGGTATTAAATATGAGTGGAGCGGTATAATGAATGTGGGAAGTGGCATGGTATTGTAAATAGAATGAAGGGCGGTATTGGATATGGAAAGGCGGTATTACGAATGTGAAGTGATATTAAATATTATGAAGGGCGTATGGGTATTAGAGGAGGGGTTGTATTACCAGCTTGAAAGGAGCGGTATTAACAGTGGACGGAGAGGAGCGGTATATATATAATGAGGGGGCGGTATATGAGACAAGAGAGGGTGGTATTGACTGTCAGGAGCATATGTATGAGCGGTTTTATTAAATGACAGTGCGCTGGAGGAGGATGGTATTATAATACCACAGTCAACTGTAGCGTTGGATAGGCAGCGTTGACATATATGGACAGCGTTTTATATATATATCGACGGACAGCGTTGCATATATAGACAACGTTGGATATATGGACAGTGTTTTATATATATGGACAGACAATGTTGGATATAAAATGGAGTCGATTATAATACAACTGCGGATATATATATATATATATATATATATATATATATATATATATATATATATTGCAGTCGACTGGTATAGCTCTTCAGGCGGGAATGGCATTAATAATTTGGACAGAGGGCGTGAGCATTCAACGGAGGGCGCAATCCAAAAATTGACACAGCGTGAGACGTAAGAGTGGTATTATATTAAACGCAGATGGTATATGCAGCGTGTATGTGTGACAGCGTGGAGATGTATAGAAGGCGTAGGTATTGAATATCAATATATATGATAGTGTTTTATATATAAAGACAGAGGGCGCTAGAGATGTATAGAAGGCGGAGGTATTGAATAACAATATATATGACAGAGTTGTATAAATGTGAGGGCGACGGGTCGACAGGAGGTAACTTGACTGTGTATTATTATATATGATTTGAACCAGCGTTTGAGCGGATTGTTGACTGGGGAGTTAGAGCGTGGGGAGGGCCGAGAGGCCAGGTTGGGGAGTGCGATATGAATGGGGAGAGATCGCAGGTAGGGGAAGGGGTGAGGCGTAGAGAAGGTCTGCGTTAGGGAGTCGGGGGTCGCAGGGAAAAGATGGGTAGGGGGAACGCGCAGAAGGGAGGGCGCAGTCGAATGGGGAGTGGAGATGAGTGAAAAGGCGTTAGGGAGAGGGAGGCCAAGAGGCCGTTACAAAAAAACTGGAATGGGATCTTTGTAGGACTGCAGAGGGAGGCTGCAATTTGCAGTGTTTCAGGAACTGCAGGATTGCAGAATCTTCAGGAGCTGCAGGCGCTGCAAATGTCAGAGCTAAACAGAGAAAAAAAATGCAGAATAACAGTCTAGCAATTAAGGAGCAGCAAAAACTATTAATAAAAATTGACTGAGAAAAGGAGAGGGAGTTACACCACAGGCAGAAATGCCAATAGTGGGGCTGGCTCTAATACCATGTCAAACCAGGAGGTAACTCCTCAAATCAGAATGTGTTATTAGCTGAAGAATCTACATGCATTTATACATGGAGGTGAGGCTATTGGGATTCCTCTCCTAATGACTCTTGGCCTTCCTTATTTCCTACTATTATTTATTATACAAAAATAAATATCCACACCCATCCCATAGGATTAGGTGTCAACACAAATGATAAATTCTCCTTTGAGAATGGGTTGGTAAGAATAAGTGAATATAAAATGATGGCCATTTAACATGAAACTCCAATGCCACAAGCAGAGCCACTGCTGCCAACAGGTGTCCATAGCCTCAACAGGGTTGCTTTTTAACCCAAAAATGAGCCAGAATCCTCTATTTAGTGTTTAGATAATTTAATTATTCTCATAGAGAGACCACTGTGCTGGCATGGTAACCAGATAACCACAGTGCCATTCACTAGGTTCTAACAAAGTAATCAGGCCGACTCGTGATGAGACCTCCTGTCCTTCAGGCATTTTTTGGCTAGAAGGTCATTACCCTGGTGTGGATATGATCCTATTACAGGTGGGATATGATCCTTCAAACATCAAAGCAGCAGAATTATTGATTAAGAAAAAGAATGAAGATATAGCAGCTTTGAGGAAACAACTCAAACTTCCTCAAAGTGAACATCCACAAACAAAAGAAGTCCTCCAGGATCAAAGTGAAAAAGAGGAAATGATGAAACTAATACTTCAATTGACAGCTCCAATTAAGGAGATGGAAACACAAATGGACAACCTGGTCCAAGAATGAGAGACTATAAAAGAGCCAGAAATTCCTACAATTCCTACAGTCATCCCAGTGATTACTACAGCAGTGCCTTCTACTTTAGGAGAAAAGTTAACACCAAAGGGCCCACTGGCAACTACAGTGCTAGTGACTTCTGCCACCATTTCAGCAACAGAATCTTCTACCACAGCTGTACAGCGTACAGATGAAGCCAGCCAGATAGTAAAAGCAATGGAAGAGAAGTCCTTGAAGACAAATGAAATAAACAGATTAAACAAGATGATTGAAAATCTTGAGAGTGCAAATAAAACAGCTCAAATTAATGCCAAAACTCATGAACAGAAAGTTATCAGATTAGGGGAGCAGCTCAAAAATCTACAAAAGGAATTGACTTTCACAGAGCAGATCTCCTACATCAAAAATCATCTCTGGACCAACATCATTGAAGCCATTCATAATCAATGGCCTTCAATTCAAGTAATATTTGAGCAGAAAGAATTGTTATTGGCAGCTCAAGCAGAGATACAGAAGACCAAGGATGAATTGACTAATAAACCTGAACAGGCATTAAAGCTCATAACATTTCTCAATAGCAAGAACATAGAAAAACTTGAGGAACTTCAAGTATTAGACAGGATAGAGACAATCCTACAAATCAGGAAGGTTGTCACTAAAAAGAACTTGATGAAGAATCTTGAAGAAAAGTGTGAAGCCATGAACCTTGCCATAACTAGATTTATGGTAAAGTATACAAATCTTAGAGAGAGAGGCTTACCTGATATACATGTTTTCAATGAAAAGCTTATGCCATAGAAGGACTATGACAAAAATATCAGAGAGTTTGCTAAAGAGCAAGTAAACAAGCCACCAGCATAAGGCACTCCTACAGGGAAAGTTTTACTTTAGTATTTTGAGGATTTATTCTTCTTACAGCATGAAATTAAGCATCTCTTTGTCATCAAGCCTACTTTTGCAAGATATACTAAATCTGATGAGAATTTCAGGAAGTTGAAGAATGTGCAAATTCCTAAAGCAGAAGAGTGGCATACTTTCACACACTTGATGTAAAAATTGAAGATAAAAACAGTAAAACAGTTTGCCTCAAGACAGTCAAAAGAAAGAAAAAAACAATTTGCTGATTTTTACTGCTAAAAGATATATTTTACATCAGTAAAACAGTAAAACTAATGGTCAAAGAGTATAAAGTTAAAGAGTATCAGCAGGAAAGAGTATCAGCAAAGGCAAGTAGATTGCAAGATAATATCTAGCAGCCAACAAGCAGGACACATAGGCAGCCAATAGCTCCTTGTCATCAAAACAGTTCTATTTATTTTGGATAAAAGAGGACAGCTTGCAGATTTGTTAAGCAATTGTCTCTTTTATTATGTAATGATATTTTATTTTTCCTAAGTTAATTCCTAGAAGTCTTCTAGGATATTTGTAATACATTTTGTATAAATACTTCAACTTCAGAAGTATTAAGTGTGGAACAAAATTGCTGGAGATTACTATAGATATTTTGTTGACTTGAAGGCTTTGGATTTCGATTTTTAGTAGCAAACTGGATCAACTATTTGGCATCATACTTCAGGATCCCTGTGATAAGCTATCTGGAGTGAAGCACTCTCTAAAACTTGTCATTGTTATCTTCTTTTGTTACATGCATACATCTGTGTTTTAGTTCTAAATCTAAATGTATAACTAAGAGTATTACTACAGGACATGTTAATAGCACCCTGTTTTTAACTAGTTATCATTTCTTTGTTTTCTTCTGATTTCCGGTGTAGGGAACTCTTAATTGCTCCCTCTCCCGTTTGACCTCTATCTACTACTTCCCTTTTCCGGATTTAAGGATTCTTAAGTGCCCTTTATCCCGATCATACCATCTCAAAAACCAATTTTCCAAGATCTCCAAGGGTTATCTATCTTGCCCTACAGACATTTGACCTTTTAGGCCTTGATCCCAGTTCTGTTAGCTTGACTTAGACTCCATAGCCCAATGGACAACTAGATTTCCCTCTATCTACCCTCCAAGTGAAATTTTCCCACCAAATCTAACAAAACCAAACCAAAATTGCACTTTCATAGCTAGCCTAATATTCACAAATTAAAACAAAGTTAAACTTTAAAGAGAGAGCCCTCTCTGAACCCTAGGAAGGCTAGATCCTAGAGTTTGAAGTAGGTTTGTGGTTACCTTGGTGAGTTCTCTCTTGAACCTGGAGAAATTAATGAGTGATAACAGTCTGTACTGACTACGGGCTTCCTATGTGGTGCTTTATGATTACTATTTTGAGATAATACATAGTGTTTGCAAGTACTCAATCCTTTGGTCTCCAAGTTCACAGACTATAGGCAAGGATCATCTTGCTTGGATTCCTACTTTTTATATGGTGGATTAAATCTTCGCTAGGGCTATTGTAAATTTTTGAAGATGTTCTATGCTTGATGCAAATTTACTTCAAACCCAATACCAAATAGCAATCGCATAAACATGAAAGTAAATGCTAATAGAACATACCAATAGATCGACGGAAGACAAGTCAAAAATACACTTAACTTTGATCAGCAAAATATATGTGTCATGGTGTGTTATGGAGGTCAACAGGATGCTTCAACCAGCAAAATCTCCTCATGGTCAGCCAACCAGAAGTGTCACACAACCCTCAAGACAGCTCCACAAAAGTCAATGTTGTCCAATCAACACAGAACAACAGCAGCAAAAAGTCAATGCATCAGGTCAAAGGTCAATGTCTAGCCTCGATATATGTGCCAATGAATGCGACCTTCAGAAATCGAAAGTTTGGTGAAGGTTTGAAGTCAAAAGGACCAAGCGTTGACCAAAGTCAACACTGGTCAAACCTACGCTAAAACCCTAGACAGATCTGTACCAGAAACCCTAGCTGTTGTTCCACACGTGTGAGAAGAAAAGCCTCCAAAAGGTGATCGAACCAATCAAACACAAGAGAGAAGTGTGTGATGAGTGGATGATGAAATGAGCTCCAAGTCTGTCCAATTTATATCCATCTGTGAGGGTGTGTGACACATCTGTTGGGGCTCCAAGCCTACATTACAATTCTGGTCGACCTTGCACATAAGTGGAATAAATTCAAAATAAATGTTCTGCTCATCCGATCAAGATGATCTTTAGATCAATCTTGCACCTCTCCGAAGGAGGAATCCAATAAAAATATTGGCATCATCATCTGAGCAGTACAACATGGAGTTTGGACCTAGTTGCCCAAAATTAACACTCCCCCTCAACTATGGAGAACTCCATCCACCAGTGCCATCCAAACATCGTGCGTCATCCCGTCGTAACTTGCTTTGTTGGCTTCTTTATTTCAAATGGTGAGTCACAAATACATCACTCCTAGTTGACCCGAAGTCAGCTCAGATGTCTGAAACCTCTATAGGACTCAAAGGAGTCTCATACTAACCCGAAGTTAGTTTAATTGATCCGAAGTCAGTTGGAGGTCTGAAACCTCACTAGACTTGATCCCAGATCAAGTTGTTGGACACGTGCCATCCTAGACATAGAGAGTATGGCAATCTCCGATGCATCCATCGGTCTTGCTATCAGCCTCTATCCACATTTCCCACCTCATTGGCCAAGATGAGAGGTACTTCCCATGAGTCTATGACCCCATGGGTAGGATGCATACGGGGCACAGATCAAAGAGAAGTGAACCAACTCAATA
Organism: Pinus albicaulis; assembly: GCA_034641835.2. NCBI lineage: Eukaryota > Viridiplantae > Streptophyta > Pinopsida > Pinales > Pinaceae > Pinus > Pinus albicaulis. The sequence continues at coordinate 560,433,308 of CM076580.1, read as the reverse complement.
TCATCACAGTGGGGCAGAAGCACACCAACAAGGTTCGGCAAGCCTAGCCTTGTGGTTTCTTATAACTCAGAGAAGCTATCCCCAAAGTCCCCGGAGCTCCCAGAGCTCATCTTCCAACAGGACCCTCAGAATAGGGCATTCCATGATTCCAAGATTCTCACGAAAGGTTAGGAACTTGACCTTCCCCAAGGGCTTAGTGAAAATATCCGCGACCTACTCATCAATTCCTATATGATCATGCTTTAGGAGGCCTCGTTGTACCATATCCTGGATAAAATGGTACCTAATATCAATATGCTTGGATCGATCGTGGAACATGGGATTCTCTGACAAACGAATCCCACTCTGGTTATCACAAAGGATAACGGTGGTATCTAGCACATGCTCAAACAGCTCACTGAAGAGCTTTTGCAACCAAATAACTTCACAACAGGCCATACTCACTGCAATGTATTCGGCCGCAGCAGTGCTCAAAGCCACTGACTTTTGCTTCCTGATCATCCAAGATATCGAAATAGAACCAAGTGTGAAGCAGCTCTTGCAATCCACCACACTGCCAGCCCAATCGACATCAGTATATCCATGGAGTCTCAAACTCCCGGCAGTGTATCTCAGCCCATGGTTTATCATGCCCCAAAGATATCTGAAGAGATTCTTGGCACCAACCCAATGAATGTGATGAGGATCAACCATGTGTTGACTCAAAGTGTTCACTGCAAAACATATGTCCGGACGAGAGTTCACTAAGAACATCAATGCTGCTACGAGTTGACGATAGTCAGTAGGATTTCCCAATGTGGACCCAGCAGCATTTCCACACAACTTCTTGAAGTTGAGCTCCATCAGTGTCGACACGGACTTACAGTCCACCATACCAAATCTCTCCAGCAGCTTCATAATGTATTTTCCTTGAGAGGGGAAAATCTCGTCAGGTCTCTGCCAGACCTCCAAGCCTAGGAAGTAATGCATCAGTCCTAGGTCTTTCATCTCAAACTCAGAAGCGAGCTCCCTCTTACACTGATGAATGAGAGGGTCAGCACCTGTCAGGAAGAGATCGTCCACATAGAGAACCAGAATGAGAGGCTTTTCTCTATCAACCTTGAAGTAAAGGTTCGAATCAGCATTACTTCGAGTGAAGCCCAACTTCATCAAGTAGCTATCTATCCTCTCGTACCAAGCCCTAGGGGCTTGCTTCAACCCATAGAGAGCTTTCTTCAACCTGCATACATGAGAGTCTTTATCCTAGACTTCGAACCCCAGAGGTTGCTCCACATACACCTCTTCCTTTATCGAACCATGCAGAAAAACGGTCTTCACATCCATCTGATGGAGACTCCATCCTTGCATGGCAGCAAGGGCAATGATGGATCGGATGGTAGTATAGCGAGCCACGGGTGCAAATATATCATCATAGTCTATGCCTTCTTTTTGAGAGAAGCCTCGGGCAACGAATCTCGCCTTGTACTTTTCAGCACTACCATCATATCCATGCTTGATCTTAAAGAGCCATTTCGAGGTGACAATAGCTTTGTCCTCCGGTCTCAGTACCACATCCCAAACATCATTCTTCATAATGGACTTGTACTCTTCATGCATAGCATCCTTCCAAACTTTATGCTTTACGGCTTCTTCAAATGATCCAGGCTCAGATTGTACGATTGTACTCATGGCTGCTAGATACCCTTGGTATCTATTTGGCTTCTTGCTTTCCCAGAATGTCCCCCTTGGCGCCATATGTCTCTCGGCATCCTCGAGAGTATCCCTGAGCCATGAGGGTCTTCTCTTCATTGAAGGAGGTGGACCAATAAGGTCCATCGGTCCTTCAACATCGGGCATCATCTCATCCTTCGGCTCTTCCTGCTTCCCTGATCTTTCATCATGGTCTTCCTCGGAGCTAGGAATATTTATCACTTTCCTTAGGGAAGCATCTTCATCGAAGGTGACATCGTGGCATATCTCCACTTCTCTTTGAGCAGGCACATAGATTCTATATGCCTTTGAAGTTTCACTGTAGCCCACAAACATCCCCTTCTTTTCAGAAGCATCCAGCTTGCTTCTCTTCTCTTTCGACACATGAAAGTAAACGGGACAACCAAAAACTCTAAAATGAGAAACATCGGATTTCTTACTAGAGAAGACTTCTTCAGGGATTTTGGAGTACAAAGCGGAATGCGGGCAACAACAGTGTTCGCAACTTCTCCCCATAGAAACTTCGGAAGACCTTGGTCACATAGCATGCCATGGGCAGCTTCCACAATGGTCCTATTCTTTGTTTCAGCAACGCCATTTTGCTCAGGAGTATACACGGTTGTGGTCTCCCTATTAATGCCAGCTTCTCTGCAAAATTCATTGAACTCGTTTGACTCATATTTGGTGCCATTATCAGTCCTCAAAATCTTGATCTTCTTTCCTGTTTGATTTTCCACCAAGGCCTTGAAGGTACAAAACCACATGAATGCTTCGTCCTTCTTCTTCAAGAAATATATCCAGGTCTTGCGAGAGAAGTCATCTATAAATGTCATGTAATAAGAATATCCTCCCAAGGATGTCACAGGCAGCATACCAGATAAATCAGAATGTATCAATTGCAAGACATCAGATGTCTTTGTGAAACTTGAGGGGAAAGGTCCCCTTGTATGTTTTCCTTCGGCACAACCCTAATATACACCTTCATGATCATTTTTGAATTCGAGCATCCCTATCACCACCTTCCTTGCTTTAGGAAGGGTTTTGTAATGAAGGTGTCCAAACCTCCGGTGCCATAATTCTGTTTGACGAATTGTATCACATGTCATAGCCCCAATGGACTTCCTCCAACCTGGTAGAGTGTATCAACTCTAAAACCAATAGTGAGAGCTTACTTGAAACTCTCCTTCCAAATGCGTACCTTTCCATCAACGAATGCCACCTTGAAGCATCTGTCTTCCATGGCCGAAATAGACACAAGGTTCTTCTTCAAATCAGGTACATACAATATATCTTGCAAACGGAGGACTTGACCTTGAGATAAATGGAGGGTCACAATCCCTGTCCCTTTCACGGGATAGGTGGCATTATCTCCAAGGATAATTTGCAGATTAGTATCCTTCTCAATCATATCAGAGAGGGCTTCTTTAAAACCAGTGAGGTGCCTTGAAGCACCACTATCAATCAACCAGACATCCAAGGTGTCGGGTGGAGATGCAGCAGAGAGGGCAGATAGAAGAATGAATTAATTTCTTTTATTGTCAACAACATTAGATTCTTCATACCTGGAATTTCTTGATCTTTTGAAAAGTTGCCCATTTCCATTACAACCAGAGGGAGCCTTCCTCTTTCCTTTGAACCTGAACATATTGACCAACTTATCATACATCTCCTTAGATGTGCCCAGCTCAGAGATTTAAGCAACCAGACTTTTGTGGATGGAACCTGGATAATCAACTTAGCTTTGATTTCCCCTTTTCTATACTTCGATTTTGTGACAGCGGGTGCAGATGATGGAGGCTCTTGGATTTTTCCCTACACATAGTCCATGACCTCTTGATCTTCCAAGACCAAGTCCAAAGACATCTTCCAAGCATGATAGTCAGACTTGCCAATCAACTTATCATCAGCTTTGAAGCCATTATAGTTTGAGGTACCCATGGGTCCTTGACAAATGCTACTACTTTGGTGATTGCTCTTAACACAAACTTGGGCTTTGTCTTCAACATAGCTCTGATACCATGTAAATTTTTGAAGATGTTCTATGCTTGATGCAAATTTACTTCAAACCCGATACCAAATAGCAATCACATAAACATGAAAGTAAAACACTGATAGAACATACCAATAGATCGACGGAAGACAAGCCAAAAATACACTTAACTTTGATCAGCAAAATATGTGTTGTGGTGCGTTACGGCGGTCAACAGGATGCTTCAACCAGCAAAGTCTCCTCACGGTCAGCTAACCAGAAGTGTCACACAACCCTCAAGACAGCTCCACAAAAGTCAACCCAAAGTCAATGAAAGTCAACATTGTCCAGTCAACACAGAACAGTAGCAGCAGCAAAAATCCAACGCAGTAGGTCAAAGGTCAATGTATAGCCTCAGTATATGTGCCAATGAATGCGGCCTTCAGAAATCGAAAGTTTGGTGAAGGTTTGAAGTCAAAAGGACCAAGCGTTGACCAAAGGCAACACTGGTCAAACCTACACTGAAACCCTAGACAGATCCGTACTAGAAACCCTAGTTGTTGTTCCACACGTGTGAGAAGAAAAGCCTCCAAAAGGTGATCGAACCAATCAAACACAAGAGAGAAGTGTGTGATGAGTGGATGATGAAATGAGCTCCAAGTCTATCCAATTTATATCCATCTGTGAGGGTGTGTGACACATCTGTTGGGGCTCCAAGCCTACATTACAATTATGGCCAACCTTGCACATAAGTGGAATAAATTCAAAATAAATGTTCTGCTCATCCGATCAAGGTGATCTTTAGATCAATCTTGCACCTCTCCGAAAGAGGAATCCAATAAAAATATTGGCATCGTCATCTAAGCAGTACAACATGGAGTTTGGACCTAGTTGCCCAAAATTAACAGCTATAGTGAGCAATATTTTTTCGGACGCGTTTTGGCCATTCTTTCAAGAAAAAATATCACAAAAATTATTTTCTCAAAATCTATTCAAAAACCCATGTATATTTTGTGAATAATTTTGTAATTTTAAATTTGTAAATTATTTTCCAAACTTGGGTTGGGGTTTTAGATTTATTTTGTATATATTGGGGTTTAGGTGTTTCTATTTTCATTTTTGTAGGTTGGATAAAGGGATCAAGTGGGAAAAGAGCTAGATCTAGGCCCTTGAGAGTAAGATCTAGTCTCTTGGATTTTTTTGCAGAATTCCCACAGAAAATTATCGGAAAATCAAAGAATTGACGCATAAGAATTTTTTAGCAAGGGACTCAAGATTTTCAGGGATTTTGGCCCTGGTTTTTCCCTCCTAAACCTCTGTGTCAGCCTTCCTCCCCTCAACGTCTTGGTCTAGGGCCAATTTTTGGCCATGCCGTGGGGTTTTGAGGCTTCGGCCTCCCTCCTCTCCTCCTCCGTCCTCCTAGGCCTGCCATAGGCCTCTCTCCTTCTCGGCCTCCCCTCTCTTAGCTGTTGAGAAATTATGGCTTTTATTAAAATTTCTCTTTCATGATAATTACTTGTGATTTTGTTATGCTTCTTACACTTAGATCTTATCTTTCGTTAGATTATTACATTCTTCATCAAGTCAATTATCAAATGCAAAAGAGACGCAAATATTTAGGCTAGCAAGCCAGGGCCAAAACCTCTCCCTCTTAGTGAGGAAAACCCGAAAGTAATTCTCCTTATAGATCTTCAATTGACGAGTACCATAACCATGACACAAACCCTTGACACTAGTATGTCTCCAAGACCCTTGTCACTTCCCATTTAGGCTTCTTATGTTGATCTTCCTTTTTGTCACTGTTTTGCACCAACACTAGGGAACTCAGTCCCTGGTCTAATAACCCCAGATAATGTGTTTCCCTCCTTGATCCAGTCTCGATCTCCTAGAGATGTCTCCTTAGCCTTCTTTCTTGATGCCAAATACTTAGCTCTTTGTCTTGTTGTAGTGACCTTCCTTCACACTGCCAAGACCGAGGCTTACACGCACTATATACTTTTAAGTTATCTGAGATATAGTAACCAAGTAAGAGACCAGAGATACCTTCTCCTTGCACTCCTTGTAGGGTCCTTGTCTTTCGTTGTCAAGACACCTCCTCTTCGCACTGCAGTTCGAATATGTGACCCAAAACAGAGATCTGAGACTACTAGCCCGAAACAGAGATCCGAGAGGATCTCTTTTCCTTCGCTAGATGGAATTATTTCCTCGTTGTACTGTCTTCTTCTCTACGCACCAAACCGCAGACTTATCTTCGATATAATCTTAGACTTGTTTGAATCCATATCTCAACAACAGTCGCGGTCCTATATGGGGACTGTCTTATTGCCCTAGGCCTACATGATCATCTGTGGGTAGGGAGACATGATCAAGGAGACTTCTAGCATATTCTAAGTCGACTTTGTGGAGCATATTGACAAGGTCTTGGAGCATACAAATACATCAATAATGTGTCCCTTTACAAGTGTAACATCACTTCATATACATGACTCTAAATTATATTTATGACAAGATGACAAACCCTAAAGACATCAAGAAGAAGTCTTTGACCTATAATAAAAACCCCTTGCACATGAAACCCGTGAGACAAGCTTTACAAAATACATTGTATTATCTTTGTCTTCTTCATTACATAAATTCATAATTACAAGTCATTATGAAGATCAAACCTAGTTACACTTTTCAACATCGGCCTCCTTCCCCTCGGCCCTCTTCCACTACTCCTCCTCGGTCCTCATCCTCCCCTCGACCCTTCTCTCCTCTTCTCCCTTGGCCTTAGCCCTCTAAGGGCTTTCGGCTCCCTTTCTTTGACCTTTAGCTGATAGGCCTTGCCCTAGGCCCCTAAACCCTCCTTATCCCCAACGCTAGCCTCATTAGGCATATCGTTAGCCCTTAGTGGCCATATTCTTCACCCTCAGGCCCCAATCTATCATCCTAGCCCTTTTATCCCCGCAAATTTGTCTCCCTTAGCCTTGTTTTCCATTTCTTGGCCTATTTTGCCCCACAATTGACCTAAAACCCTAATATGAAGTTTTAAGGCTAATTACTTGGCGGTTTTGCATGCTTAAGGTATCAAAATTCTTATTTTTCAAGCGGCAACGTGATCCCAAAGTTTCAACGATTTTCAACTGTGGGATCTTCAAGGGCTTGGGCGTAGGGTTTGACCTCTAAACCCTTGTTTTGATTCAGTTTTATTACAGCACTCAAATCATTAATAAACGCGCCCTAAAATCATAATTTTTATGGTCAAAATCACTTAAAATCATAAAATCTACATATTCACAAGTTTTGGCCATGTGGGCATCTCAAATTTGGCCTAGATCTAACTTTTTAACTTGCTGGAATTTACTGCATAACTATAAAATTCAGGTCTAAAATATTTCTGAATCATAAAATCAATAAGGATCAAAAATTTTCAATTTTCAATTTTCGGCGAGTTTTTACTATTTTAGGCATTTTGGGCATTGTACCTTGTATTTCTAGCTTGTTGATTTGTCACTATTTCACTGTTGTAATAAATATATCAGTTCTGAAATTTGCAGAAGTTCTCGTGCATTTTACTATTTTTTGGCATATTAGCCATCTATTTTTGGCATCTTTAGCTTGTTTATCTATCATTGTTTACTGCTGCTAATCAAGAAATCAAATTTGAAATTTTACTGAATACACCATCTTAGAGTCGTCTAAACAAGTTGAATTACATTTGCTGGTCATTGGAAATATTACGTTTCATGTGTTGGGCAAGTTTCATCATTTGAAGTGGGTTTTGCATTGCTATCATAACATTTAATAAGCTTTGAATTTTCTGAAGTATTATTGCTGATATAAATTGTCATAAATCTGAAATTGGCTTATCTCATCTTGCTCTTAAAGATTGTCAAATTTTGCATCCAAATTTAATCTTGTTGATGAATAGAATTGTCTTGGGCCTCTAAATTTTGGCATAATATCTTGTGTTAATAATCACTGGTGGATAAGTTGATTTGTTAGTTTACACTTGTATCTATAAGCACTTATCTTGTTTAAAGATTGTATCTCAACATTGTCAAGTACTCTTGCCTTTAAGACAAATTCACATTAAGTACTTAAGTAGCTTAAGCAATCTTAACTCAAGGTAAATCTCACTCATAATCTCTTGCATAAGGATACTAGATTTAGATTGCACTAAAATAACTTACCTCCTAGCGTAAGCTAGGTTGATAGAGATTTTGGGCAACCCTTTTCCAATCTAACTTTAGAGATTCAATTTCTCCTAGTGGTTAACACAATGACCTTGCAGTTGTCAGAGCCACAGTGTCTACAGCGCCAGAGGAACTGCGTGAGTGGAACACAGGGGGAGGTATCGTTAATCGAGTCGTTGCCTGCTTCCCGTTGGCTTCCATTTCACAACTCACTTTGAGGATTGTTTCTCAAAAGAGTTAAGGAAGAGGTCACACTTAGACTAGGAATCTAGTTAAAATTTACCAAGATCATTGCATTACACATAGGTCTTAGGACTTGCACGTCATATAGGTTAGGAGCGGGCATCCATCTGGTCATTTGGTTCCAATTTACTATAAGCAAGAATTTGTGACTCAATTAAGGCACTGGTCTCATGCTCTAAATCTAATCTGATCAATAAGTCTTGCTTAAATTCAACCAAGTGGCTAGGCCACTCATCCGTGTCTCCCGAACAAGTTGGTTGCCAACTTGTTTTTCTTCACTTCATTCCATAAGGACTACCCCCCATAACCTGTTGTTGGGAGACAACTAGAATGGAGTGGGCGGGGATCAAAGTGACGACCCCCATTGTCGATTCACAAAGGTGGCTTATTATAGGCAAACTCTAAGCTCCTCATTCAATTGTCAAACCAGGATAAGTCTTCTTATTTCAAGAGTGTAAGCACAGTATATGCAAGTGAGATCGAACGATAGTTACTCTATATTGTTTATGAAAAATATTATCTAATTCTCGAAGTTCAATCAACTCAAAGAGAAGTGAAATGGTATAATGCAACTAACTACTCTGTCTAGCTCAAAAGGAGAGAAACCTATGATTGAACAGCATATTAATGAATTGAACAGCAACCTGAATGAATTGAACAGCAATCTGAATGAATTGAACAACAATTGCTTATATAATTTTGCAATGGAATTCTCTTTGCAAACTAACTAATTGACATCTTTCTGCAATTAATCAACAGTTGGACGCCTTATTGTACTGAGGGAACGATCTAATTCTTAGAAATAGATAACATTGAGCAATAATTACTCTAAGATTCATAAAGCAACTATAAAGGCGTTGGGGGAAAATGAAAACATCTAACAGCGATAAAGCATTACTATAAACCAGCAAGCACGAATGCTAAACTATTCTGATGAAAGAGAAACTGTAACCTCATGTATTTCTATTTTATCGAGTGGAAAAGTAATTCACAAACTGCATCAGATAACTGGACATCAATTCTGTAACTAACGCACAACACGGAAATTGGCGAGGAAACTCCCAGGCGCTGGGCCCAAACCAACAGAAGTTCTAACGCAATGAAAAACTCAAAAGATGATTGTTCAAAACATCAAAACTCATTATTAAATTGACGGATAATACAGGGATACAACTGAACAGTTTTGTCCTGATACGTTGATTACAGAAGGAAATTCCTATTCAACTCCTCTATCTAGTTCATCCTTGGTCCTTTTAAAGGCGTTTTCACGCAAACGGTATTTTCCAAACGACAGTCCGCCGAGCGTGGCTGTCGTTTGAGTTCTTCGGACGTGGACCTATCTTTCTGCCTTCCGCTCATCCATGGGGTTACTGTGGATTCATGTTCTCTGTCTGTCAGCTGTCTTTTGTTCATCGTCGATTCCGCCGCCTCATTTACCTACGAATAAAGATGAAATGAGTCAACTCCTTGTTGTTTTAAACATGTTTCTTACCGTTAGTCACTTTATCCTGATTTTGTATTAACCCTTCTTTCTTTTACTGTTAAGACGAGAGAAATCCTAAAAATGTATGATAATTCCAAGTAAAAGTAGGGTGAAATCATACCTTAATTCTGGCCCAACATACAGCCCCGCTTACCCATTTATAGGTCCTCGTGCAAACAAATGGTTGAGATGCAACTGAGTCAAGGAGTAGGCAGGGTAGACTTCTTCTTGGTATGCTCTGAAACCTTGTTTCTGCCTAATTCTTACAAAGGCAGCGTTTGTGTGCCCTTCTGGCAATTCGTAGTCATGATCATAGCCCTCAGGGGGGTACCAGATAAGAGGGCATCTATATCTGCACCCTAACCATGCAAGACCCATGCTGAAGACCAGGTTACTATATGAGAGGAATCTGGAGGTGACTGCTTTGAAGTTTTGGTAGCCAAATGGCTCCCTATTCTTTACATTGTTTGTGGAGGCCATCCATCTTTGTTTGGCTGCTGCCAAGGCTGCTTCCTGAATGTCTCCAAAATATTCCCATCCACTTTCTATAATGTCTTTATGGATGGGTCCCAGCTTGGTCCTTACACCCTTTCTTCGCATGAAATTCTTGTGTTGGATGAACAGATGTAGGGGTTTAGTAGGCTCTCCTCTGACCCACAGGTCTAGGCCATGTTCTCTCTTTTGGAAGATGTTATAGGCTTTGGCCCACCTAATCTGGTTCTTAGCGAACGAGAGGAAGGCCTGAAACTGAACATATCCTAAAAAAGGACTAGGATTGTTGTCCCTGTCCTCTTCTAGAAAGAAGTTGTGCATGTAAAGTTCACATAAAAGGCGTTGGACCTGTTCATCTTGATCATTGCAGCAGTGGACGAACTCTTCTATGGTTTTGAAAGTTGTGGGCTTCCCTGCCCTAACGGCCTTGATTTTCAGCAATAAACATCGTTCCGTTAAGAATAGGGCATAGTTGGTGGCTGGTGCCCTGCATGTTAGTGCATCATGATACAGAGAACAAATCGTAGTGATTTGTTTCTTGGCTTGATCCACCTGGTCTTGTGCCCTTTTTACCTTTGTCTGTTCCTCTCTGAGCTGTGCAAATGTTTCACCTTCTGTGGTGGAAAGGTTTGTGAATTTCCTTAGTAGCGCCTGATATTCCTGTGCTGGTACTGCTTCCTTTTTGCACTGTGCCAACTCATGTTGTGTTTGAATTAATTTGTTATACCATTTTTGCTTGGCAGCTCTTTCAACTAGAGGGGCATAGGCAGGGGTTTCCTCCGTTTGGGTTCCCTTTTCGTCGGTGAATTCTTGCCTAGTTTGGACAAAGGCTTCAAGAGTGTCCACCATGTCTATTTGTACCTCGATCTCAACAGTGCTTGCCAAGTCAGTCTGTATCCCAGCCTCAGCAGTCTCTGTTAGGTCAGTCTGCATTCCTGCCTCAGTAGCATCTAACAAATTGGTGATCAGTTTCGTTTAGGTTTCGGCTGTGGCCAATTCTTTCTTAGGCTTTCGGGCCTTATTTACCTCCTTTAATTGTTTTCTTAAATGTTTCACCATTTTCCTCCATCTTTTGCAGGTCTTGCTCAGTTTCATAACCTTCCTTTCAGCTGAATTCTCACCTGACCTGATTTCAACAGGTGGTGGAGGGGCAGCATTCTCATTTTCAGGAACGATGCTGCCAACCTCACGGTTGCTTGTGATGGTGTTTTCTACTTGAGCTTCGGAATTTACTTCTGTATGAGGGTCCTGATTGGGTGGGACAATGTTACCTTCAAGTGTCAACGGAACTGTTTCTATGCTTGTGTTTTGCTCCAAAGGGATCGTGTCTCCTGACTGATTTTCCGATTCTGCTCTCCCTTCTGCCTGCTCTTCACTATTTACCTCATAATTCTCGAGAGGGGACAGAGCCCCAAAGGCCTGTGATTCCTCTTTGTGGGGTAGTACCTCGGTGCGGCCAGAACTGCTGGCAGTGGCAGACTTGTCTAAAGGTTCCTCTTGCTCTTCGGCTTCTGATAAGCTTCTAGATTCATGGCCTGCCCTCATTTGCTCCAGGACTCGAGCCATCTCTTCCTCATAGTCTTGCAAGGGTGCGTTTTGAGGGCTTGAGGGTAGCGAATGGGATGGCCCTGCCTCCTCTATGAAGTCTGAGGTTCCTTGAAGTCTTTTGGACCGCTTTTGCCTGCTTGGTTCTAAAGTTGAGGTACGGGTCCTTTTCCTTCTAGGTATGTTTACCCTGGGGAGCTCGATTTCGGTTTCCCCAAGGTTTTCCTCAGGTACCTGTGTGACAGGGTTAACAAATTTGCCCCAGGCTATTTGTTGCTTGTCCAACTCATGTATGGTGATTAGTTTGATTAGCCCGTGGTGACTGACAATTGCTTTGGGATTTTTAGCTCTTCTTATTCGAACAGCAGTGTCATGCAATATAGAATTTAAGAAAGCAAGCAGGTTAACTGAAATCTTTTGCTTAAGCACAGCTAATAGTTTAAGTTGACGAGGTTTTACCACGTCTTGGCGTCCGTCGCATGTAATGAATCTTTGGATGAATGCCATCAGTGCCTGCCATGGTTGACGTAGAGAGGTAGGGATAATCCCTTTTCCTTTTCGCTCCAATGGCTCTTCCGAATCCTGATATGCTACAATTGCCTCTCATAAGAGAAGATGTTTCTCTGTCCATCTCTCTCCTTCCGCTGGTATTCCGGAGACTTCAGCAATAATTTCTTCTGTGACCGATATAACTCTTCCCCTGAGCCTGGTCTGTCCCTCTTATAGGTTTTGCAGAAACTCAATTGCTACTTCTATATCAAATCCTTGTAATTGGTGTAATATGTCAGCCAGCCAGCTTGCTGGAGGATAGCGCTAGCTGCATCTGAAATCGGGAAGTTCGAAGGTTCATTCCAGAGAGAATTTCCTCCCATGGCTGGTGTGCTTTCCTAAGCTACTTTCTCCTTCCGATTGTATTCTCTTTCGGCTCTGTTGTTTCGAATGAATACTGCATGCAACAGAAAGGGAGAGTGCATCCTTCTGCAAGTAACGTCATACCTTAATTGTGATGCTCCTTTGGTCTTATCAGCATATCCAACGGGATTTGTGCAGGAAATTCACATGCCTGCTTATTTATGACTAATTACACCTCCTCCGTCGAAGTAAGGACGCCCACGTCCTCAAGTACAAGAGGGATTTGGCCACTCATGAATGCGAACGGGGGGAATGTCAGGATTCAATGATCATAGCCTGTACGTGAGAGAGGAGGCCATGGCTTTCAAATTTCAGGGGATGAGGAGTAATTGGGTAATTATGAGCGTACGCAGTGTAAAGGTCAAATTTGGAAGTTTTGTCATAAGTGCATCTCGTGCGGAAGTGACCAGAGAGGAGGAGAAAACAATAAAACTATTATTATGATATGATGTCCTTCTTTAATGATAAAGTGTGACGGGAGCAAGACTGAGATGGGTAATGATTGGTGCTGTCATCCCGAGGTTCAAACATGTAAGTATATCTCCCTTATAACTACTTATGTGGTAGATTAGAATTATCACTAATTCGAGTAGTGGCTTATGGAAGAGAAATGGAAGATAAAGTATATGTAAGAGTGATTGGCTATTGTTAAGACATACTCTCATTCCATAAGCGGAGCCACTGCTACCAGCAGGCGTTCATAGCTTCAACAAGGTTGTTATTTTAACCCAAAAAAATGAGCCAAGATCCTTATGTAAAAGTAGTCATTCTGCCAATTTTGTGAAGAGATCACCATGCTGGTATGATGGCCAGATAACCATAGTGCCACTCACCAGAGTTGTAGCAAAGTGATCAGGCCGGCTCGTGATGAGACCTCCTGTCCTTCAAGCAGTTGAGAAGGTCATTACCATGGTTTGATAGCCATTGTGGGCATGTCATTCGTTAAACCCTTATGATCATGGTAGGCTGGCTCGTGATGAGACCCCCTATGCTCTTTTGAAAATTTGCATGTAAGCATAGTACTTCTTTTTGAAAGATAAGCATTTTGATTTATAAGGAGGTCACTGTGCTGGTGTGATGGCCAGATAGTCACAATTTCATTCACTAGGACTGTAACAGAGTGATCAGGCCGGCTCATGATGAGACCTCCCATCCTTCAAGCGGATGAGAAGGTCATTACCCTAGTGTGATGGCCATTGTGGGCATGTCACTTGTTAAACTCTTATGATCATGGTAGGCTGGCTCGTGATGAGACCTCCTATCCTCTCTTAAAAATTTGCATGAAACATAATAGTTATTCTTTATACATGAAGGGAGGCTCATTAACTCCTTAAGAGTTAGGGATGGTGAGAGAAGTAAAAAGAATGCCAATACAGTTAATATTCCTTATTCATATTTCTTCATATTGGAGGTAAATACTACTCGAAAGTATAGAAAGATATACCATCATAAGATCATGTATTGTATGATAACATAATTGAGCTAGGAATGACTTAGTCTTTCATTTCATATATGCACAATGTCAACTTCCAGTTTAGAGATTATAGTGTCAAAGAATCATCATATTGGTAATTTTTACTGCTACCCTCCTTCCTTCAACTGCCACTTCCTCTTCAGAGATGCCTTTTATAGCTAGGGTGCGGATTGAGGGGGGGTATCGACAAAGGCATGAATAAAATGCAAAAATAAGGTTGTTCAATCCGATTGAACAGCAAGGAAAAACAAAAAAAACGGTTGTTCAATCCGATTGAACAGCAGTTGTTCAATTGAATTGAACAGCAGCCGTTCAAAAAATTTGAACAGCTAGGATAAAAACACAAAAAACACGGTTGTTCAATTGGATTGAACAGCAGCCGTTCAAAGAATTTGAACAACAAAAAAGCGCAGTTGTTCAATCCGATTGAACAGCAGTTGTTCAATGGAATTGAACAGCAGCCGTTCAAAGAATTTGAACAACAAAAGATAAAAACACAAAAAACACGATTGTTCAATCCGATTGAACAGCAGTTGTTCAATTGAGTTGAACAGGAGTTGTTCAAAGAATTTGAACAACAAAAGATAAAAACACAAAAAGCACGGTTGTTCAATCCGATTGAACAGCAACCGTTCAAAGAATTTGAACAGCAAAAGATAAAAATACAAAAAGCACGATTGTTCAATTGGATTGAACAGCAGTTGTTCAAAGAATTTGAACAGCAAAAGATAAAAACACAAAAAGCACGGTTGTTCAATCCGATTGAACAGCAGCTGTTCAATTGGATTAAACAGCAGCCGTTCAAAGAATTTGAACGGCAAAAGAGAAAAAAATGAAAGAGGATAAGAAAAATAATACACTTTCGGGCATGAGGAATGTACAACAAAATAAGAACTAGGAATTGTAAAGAAATTATATACATTATTTACAAATGACGTTAGCAAACTCTCATGTACTTGAGGTTGTGGGGTTATCACCCCCTATGTCACAACTTGGATGGTGCAATCGTTTCGTACCTGTTGGAAAAAAAGATTCATTTGTGACAGGTTTGCGATATAGGCGCACTATGTGCCCATTCACTCGAAATGTAGAACCAGACCCATCTATGGTGGTCAAGGTGAGTGTGCCATTGTTGTGTACTTCTTGAATTTTGTATGGACCGAGCCACCTTGTTTGTAATTTTCCCGGAAAATCTTGGAATCTGGAGTCATAGAGGAGTGCCCAATCTCCTTTTTGAAATATCTTTTTCTTGATAAGGTTGTCATGCCACTTAGCTCGCTATTGTTGGATGATCATTGTGCGCTTCAGAGCCAGTAGCCATATTTCATCTCGCTCATTTATTTGTTGGAGTCTTTTAACTTGGGCTTCTGTTAAGTCCAACCCTACCTCCTGGGTTGTTCTTAGAGTCTTGATTTCAAACTCAATAGGGAAAATAGGCTCTCTCCCAAATACTAGATGATATGGAGAATATCCCGTGGTGTTTCGCCAGATTTTGCAATAAGCCCGTAAGGCTTCTGGTAATCTAGTGGCCCAGTCCCGGCGATGTGTTGATACTGTTTTGGTAAGAATTGCCTCCAAAACTTTGTTGGTGCTTTCGACCTGCTCGTTTGTCTGCGGGTGGTAAGGATACGTAACCCTATGGATGATATGGTGATTTTTTAGGGTGGCTATAATTTTATTACCCACGAACTGTGCCCCCCATCAGTTATCACTTCCCGTGGCAAAATATATTGCACGAATAGCTCAAAAAGGAAATTAATCACAGATTCCTCTGTGGCTCTTGATAAGGCCACTGCTTCTACCCATTTCGTTACGTAATCTATGGCAACCAATATGTAGATTTTCTGGTTTAATGGTGGGTTGAATGGTCCAACGAAGTCTAGTGCCCACCGTTCGAACGGTTCTATCACCAATTGTGGTTGCAGTGGCATTTCATCTGCTTGGCCTGGGCGGCCCATTCTTTGGCAGCTATCGCAGGCTTGGACATATTTTTTCGCGTCTTTGAAAATCGTAGGCCAATAATAGCCTAATTGTAACACTTTGTGCCATGTTCTGCGATCTGCGAAATGGCCACCACAAGGTTCATCGTGACAGGGCCGTAGGATGTCATAGATCTCGTCCTCCCTGATGCATCTGTGTATGTGCATGTCGGCCCCTGTATGGAAGAGGTATCCACCGATCCAGGAGAACCTTGCACTGCATTGTACAATCAGTTTTCGTTCTCTTGATGTTAAATCTCTGGGCAGCTTTCCCACTGCCAATTAATTTGCCACGTCTACATACCATGGCGTTTTTACCGCTACCACAAACAAATGTCTGTCAGGAAACTGATCATCGATTGCTAGCGTGTCGTCCGTCTTTGGAACCCTGGACAGGAAGTCTGTGACCACGTTTTCCTTTCCTGGACGGTCCTTGATAGTTATATCGAATTCCTGCAGTAGCAGCAACCAACGAGTTATTCTTCCATTTGTGATTGGTTTATTGGCTAAATATCTAATGGCAGAGAGATCAGTATACAGGAGTACTTGATAGCCAGTTATATAATGTCTAAATTTATTAATAGCATAAATGACAGTCAAGAACTCCTTTTCGGTCACTGTATAATTTAATTCGGCAGGAGTGAGGTTTTTGTTGATATAATAAATAACATAGGGTTTTTTGTCTTCTTCTTGGCCAAGAACTACCCCTATTGCTATGTCGGATGCATCTAAAGAGATGTGAAAAGGCAGCTTCCAGTTAGGCCCTCGCAGAATTGGTGTTGTCGAGACTAGTTTCTTTAAATATGCAAAAGCGGTGTCACATTTATCAGTCCAGTGGAATTCAACATTTCCAGTTAATGCATACAAAGGTGCAGCTATTTGTGATAAATTCTTTATAAATCTGCGATAATATCCAACATATCCCAAAAAACTGCGTACCTCCGTCTGTGTACAAAGTGTGGCTAATAGAAGGATTACCTCTATTTTTGTTGGATCTACGTGTATTCCGGCTGCAGAGATGTAGTGACCTAGGATTACTCCCTCGGTCATCATCATGTGACATTTTTCATTGCTTAAACATAACCTAGTAGCAATACATCGCTCCAACACCTTTTCTAGCGTTTCTAATGCTTGATCAAAGTCCTCCCCATATGGGGTGAAGTCATCCATATAGATTTCAAGTCCCTCATTTATTAAGTCAGAAAAAATGTTGATTATGGCTCTTTGAAATGTTGTTGGGGCATTACATAGCCCAAATGGTAAAACTCTATGAGCAAAAGTACCCCATGGGCAGGTAAAGGTTGTCTTATCCTAGTCTACGGGGGCTATCTGGATTTGATTGTAACCACTGAACCCGTCAAGAAAGGAAAAGAATCGTTTTCTTGCCAACGTGTCAAGGACCTTGTCAATAAAAGGGAGGGGAAGCAGTCTTTCTGTGTTGCTTTATTCAGTTCTCTGTAATCCACACAGATTCTCCATTTCCCATTCTTTTTAGGGACGACTACCAGAGGAGAGACCCATTTGCTGTCTGAAATACAATAAATGAAATTTACATCCAACAGTTTTTGCAGCTTGTCTTTCACAATATCTTTTAAGTGTGGGTTTAGCCTTCGCTAAGGTTGTCTAATGGGTCGGATTTCCTTATCAGTATAGATGTGATGGGTGCATAACTGAGGATCTATTCCTTCATGTTTGGGTAGTCCCAAGCAAATGCCCCTTGATACTTCTGTAAAACTTTTATGAGCCTTTGCTTTTGGTTATCATCCAAATTGCCACTGATATTCAGGATCTTTCCTAGCTCAATCTCAATGGGTACGCTGTTACGCACAGTGGTTGTGGGAATATATCGATCCTCAAGGTATGTCAAGGGGTCCTCTTGAACTTCATCTTCAAGGACTATTTTCAACATTTGGCATTTTAAATTTCCAGACGTGGGTGGCTGACTCATAAAATTATTGATTACATCGTCTTCAGTTTGATCTTTAAATTCAAGAGCTTCCACTAATGTCAGAGGTGGACGAATGTTTTGCTCCCAATATGTATATGGATGCTTGTGAATTTTTACAGTCGGTAAGCTTGGTTTGGCAGGCGGATAAATAATGATATTTTTTATGGAAACTCCTCTAGTGATGGTCATGCTGCATGTTCAGCAGCCTATGTAAGCATCGACTGTCGCCAACTAAGGTCGCCCAAAAATCAATGGGTGCCCGTCCATCCTGTTCTTTGGATTAATAACTAAGAAATCAGCTGGGTATTCCCATGAGACTACGAAGACCAGGATGTCCTGCACTATTCCTTCTGGTCTAATAACAAACCTGTCAGCAAGCTCCAGCGATGTGGCCGTGGGTTCTAAAGCTGATATGCCTAGCTTTTCGTAGGTTCCCGTAGTTAGGATATTAATGGCCGCCCCTAAGTCGACCAATGTGTTTGGAAAGGAGTGGCCAGAGATTTGCACAGTTACTATGGGATTTCCTAGGTCTTCATATTTCACGGGCGGTTCCTTACCCAGTAATAAGTCAGATAGCGCCCCTACCACATGAATGGTGGGCACAGCCTTTGTCTTTTTTACTTGCTTCTTCCCACACAGCTCTTTAATTGTTTTTGCGTAGATGGGAATGTCTTGTATGGCCTGGAGAAGAGGAATTTTGATACAAACGTTTCTAAACTCCCCTAGGATCTCAAAATTTGGAGAGACTATTGGTCTAGGCAGAGTTAACCTTTCAGGGAATGGAGGTGGAGACACCCTAAGCTCTTCAGGCCTTCCTTGGTCAATCGTTTCATTTTCTTGTCCTACCTCTGTTTCCGTTATATTCTCTTGGCTAGGTTTCGTTGAAGTTCCCGGTTTGGATTGACGTGAGGTCATGACTTCTGCTGGTGAGATAGTACGTCTTGATCTCAGCCTTAGCTCATTGCATTACCTCTGCTTAGTGTCGAGGTTTGGATCTTCTATAATATGAATTAGTTGAACCGGTCTGTTATTGGGATTGGATTGGGTTGAGCTGGTAATTGAGGACGTATGATAGGCTGAGGGTTGTGCTGGACTGGGTATGGAGCTGGAAGTGTAGGTTGATTCTGGACCCCTGCTCCCATTGGTAGGTTGGTCATTCCCAGGGGTCGCTGCCAATTCTGAGGCCAATTAGTGGTTTGAGAAGGGGACGTTGGCCACTGGGCTTGATATGGAGCGTTTTGCCAATAAGGAGGAGAACAAGGAAAACTTGGCCAATTATTCCCTGATAAGGGTTGTGTTGGTCAGGGTGGTATAGGAAACGACTGGTCGGCCAAGTAGAAAAAGGGTTTTGATCCTGCCAAGCTGCTACAGGGTTTTGCTGGTTAAACTGCGGAGAAGAAAAGAACTGAGGCAGGTCTTGAGGCATACCTAGTTGTGCCTGCCATTGTCGACGCTGATTCATTAGGTAGACTGGTTCTGTCTCTTCCTCTGCTTCCTTGTAAACTGCTTTCAGCCCTGGGAGTGAAGGGCAATGGTTCGTGGTATGGTCCTTAGTGCAGATGGCACAGGTCTGAACCGTGTATAAGTGGCATTCCCTTTGGCTGTGCTTCTTCCAACAGTGTGTGCAAAAGACGGCCAAGTTCTACTCTGCTATAGCTTGCTTCTGCTTGGCTTCTAAGACATCAAGCTGTGTTGTCAAGGTACCCAAAATGTCAGTTTTAAAATTTTCCAAGAGATTACCAAACTCTGCTCTAGTTACGTTGCCACCAGGCTGCTTAAGGTCCTTTTTTATTGAGTCACGTTCACTTGGCTTATTACGCGTACTACCCCGAGAGCACCTAATACACAGGGAAATAATCTCATCATATTCCTCCTGGGAAATGTCCCCTTTTCCCATTATGTTAAGCGTTTCAACCCACTCTTCTTTCATTCCCTTAATCTTTTAAAATGTATTTGGATAGTGTAGTATATGGAGATCTTTGTAAATTGTATTGAAATCTTTCTACGTATTCTTCTAATGTTTCATTGTCCCTTGTAGACATATTGAAGATTTCATTTTTTAGTTCTCAAGTGCGGCAATAGTCTTGATATTTATTAACAAAATTTTCTTCATTTGGTCCCAGTTATTGATGGTTCCTCCACCTAGTCCCATGAACCACCGTAATGTTGTTCCCTTTAAAGCAGAGGGAAATAGTTTCAGTTTCTGAGGGTCGATGGTGTAGTCATACCCCCTACATAGGACATCGAATTCAAATAAGAATGCATCAGGATCTTCAGTGGTCAGCCCATGGAAGGTGGGGATGTTTTGTAAGAGAATGGCTTTCATAGGGGCATTTGCAGCATGATCAACAATGGGGTACTCCAATGTTGATGTCTGCCTCTAACTCTGGTTTTGATTGTTTGCCATTTGATTAAAGATGTGCCAGTAATCTTCGGGAATTTCTTGTTCTAGAGGAATAATCTTGGGTGGATTGGGAGGTGAGTGCAGAGGAAACTTTACAGCGCTTCCCTGGTCTGGGATACCGAATATCTCTGTCTCGATCACTCCTTTAGGGGATTTAGGCTCTGAAGCTTCTATTTGTATTGCAACGCTAGCTTCTCCTTCCCCTTCCTGTAAGTTGCAAGAACCTCCCTCTCTTGAAGGGTCAGTACCTATATGATTGGCAATCTAAAGGCTTAGTTCGGATCCTTTTGTCTCACTGTGAATCTCGGCATGGACTGCAAACGGTGAGGCTGCTGCCTGAGAGAGAGTAGTAGGACTTTGAGTGGGAATGATTTTGGGTCCTATAGATGCTTGGGATTCAGCTTTCTTAATGATTTCATCTATATATGTTGTTCTTCCAAGGATCACCGGTCCCTTGGATCTTGGGGATTTTTGCGGATGATTTCGATTTGTTTCTATCTTTTTCTTCCTATTCATAAAACAAGATCACCTATTATACCAATCTTTTCACAATTTGCTGAGAAGCGGGCTAGGGAGCAAGCGTTTTGCTTGCCGGTACGCAGGTTCTTAACTTTCGTTTTTAATACCCAATTCTTCACAGCAATGGAGAAAGATGAATAAAGGATATCACTCTTAACACTCTCCCCGGCAACAGCGCCAAAAATGTTGATTCACAAAGGTGGCTTATTATAGGCAACCTCTAAGCTCCTCATTCAATTGTCAACCCAGGGTAAGTCTTCTTATTTCAAGAGTGTAAGCACAGTATATGCAAGTGAGATCGAACGATAGTTCCTCTATATTGCTTATGAAAAGGATTATCTAATTCTCAAAGTTCAATCAACTCAAAGAGAAGTGAAATCGTATAATGCAGCTAACTACTCTGTCTAACTCAAAAGGAGAGAAACCTATGATTGAACAGCATATTAATGAACTGAACAGCAACCTGAATGAATTGAACAGCAATCTGAATGAATTGAACAACAATTGCTTGTATAATTTTGCAATGGAATTCTCTTTGCAAACTAACTAATTGACATCTTTCTGCAATTAATCAACAGTTGGACGCCTTATTGCACTGAAGGAACGATCTAATTCTTAGAAATAGATAACATTGAGCAGTAATTACTCTAAGATTCATAAAGCAACTATAAAGGCGTTGGGGGAAAATGAAAACATCTAAAAACAATAAAGCATTACTATAAACCAGCAAGCACAAATGCTAAACTATTCTGCTGAAAGAGAAACTGTAACCTCAGGTATTTCTATTTTATCGAGTGGAAAAGTAATTCACAAACTGCATCAGATAACTGGACATCAATTCTGTAACTAACACGCAGCATGGAAATTGGCGAGGAAACTCCCAGGGGCTGGGCCCAAACCACCAGAAGTTCTAACGCAATGAAAAACTCAAAAGATGATTGTTCAAAACATCAAAACTCTTTATTAAATTGACAGATAATACAAGGATACAACTGAACAGTTCTGTCCTGATACGTTGATTACAGAAGGAAATTCCTATTCAACTCCTCTATCTAGTTCATCCTTGGTCCTTTTAAAGGTGTTTTCACGCAGTGGGACGGTATTTTCCAAATGACAGTCCGCCGAGCGTGGCTATCGTTTGAGTTCTTCGGACATGGATCTATCTTTCTGCCTTCCGCTCATCCCTGGGGGTTACTGTGCATTCATGTTCTCTGTCTGTCAGCTGTCTTTTGTTCATCGTCGATTCAGCTGCCTCATTTACCTGCGAATAAAGATGAAATAAGTCAAATCCTCGTTGTTTTAAACATGTTTCTTACCGTTAGTCACTTTATCCTGATTTTGTATTAACCCTTCTTTCTTTTACTGTTAAGACAAGAGAAATCCTAAAAATGTATGATAATTCGAAGTAAAAGTAGGATGAAATCATACCTTAATTCCGGCCCAACACCCGTCCTGAGCGTTGTCGTGGTGCCTATACAATTCGGGCAACAACAAATCCCATCTCTCCCAAATCCATCCTTACCTCTTTTAATGTTACATTATGAGCCTCATATTCCACCTCTCTTCATTGGTTTCAATTGACCATTGTTTCTCTAGGATTTGGCACCTCACATTCGCATACAAGGGTAAGGCCCAGAATATGGCACTGGGAGGTTGATGCAACTAAAAGAACAAGAAAGAGCATATGATGGCCACAAGAAAAAACAAAAGCAGATCAAAATTAAAAAGATGGTCGAGACATACACATTAGTACGCAAGCAAAATCCTAGCATGAGCTCTACCCCACTCATTATGGCCATCACTCGGTTCCTGGGCACATGTTGCTCTTCACATTATAAGAAGGAACCCTTGCATGTCCCAAGGATAATGATTCGTCATTAAGGGGGTAATAATTGTTATACATCATACAAAGCAAGCTCTAACCCTTTGAGCTACATGCAGTTATACAAAGAAAAATCAAGAAAAAGTAAAAGGTGCACAAGAGGGGTCGAAAAACAAAGGCCAAGTTGGTAACTCATGCATCCACGATTCCTCCCTCCCCACATCTATACACTCAAAATGAGGAGCCCATCATAGTTGGTCCCTTTAACCGTGGCACTTGGCCATGAAGTCTTCTCCCCTCCATTCCATCATTATTCACATGACACCTATTGATTGAAGGGTGGACCAAGGACACGTCACTCCCCTTAGGAGCTGGAAACACCTAATACGGTGGTCTTTTAGCCACCCACTCCTACTTAGGCAAGTAACACTATTGCGAGCTCAAAACCTTAAATTTGGAAGGGAAGCCTTATTTAAAGTGTCAAATTGCCCATTACTTTCAAGCTTGGTTCACTTAGATACAAAAAATGATTGAATGTACTTGATGATGTAGATGCTAGCACTGGATATTGTGCGTAATTGTTAGTTGGTTCTACAACCATGGCTTGGGCAACTTAACTGGGGCCCAAGTCTCTCAGAGGAGCATATTAACACCCATAGGTTGGGCATTTAGAGCCATGGGTCTCTGAGCTATAGCAGAGCATCACATATATCCATGGGCACCTCCAACACTTTGTCGTACATTAATGACTTTTATGGGATGATGCATCTGGACCCAGCATGCCCCCAGTTGGCTTAGCACTTCATGAGGGATTGGCAGTTGATCCAAGGCCCAAAGGAGGATGGTCTCACCCTTTGAGACATGGGAGGGCTAGCACCACCTTGAAATCCCCCAACGTTAGAGCAAAGATAGGCATTTTGACCATCTAGAGACCCATGAGACAACTTTTGTGCCCCAAAGTCAAAACTAGAGACCACGGAGGGAGATTGACAAAGACCGAAGGGCCAATCCTTAGAAGATAATGTTAGAGGGATTATACACATCACATGGCACCCCTAGCCATCAACACATGCCCTAAAAGGGCCTACGCATGGATGATGCCAACATTCTCTCTCATACGATTCACACGTGTGGGAGATTTGTTATGTTTTATCATTGGCTATTAGGTTGGCTTGTGACCTAACATGTTGCACATTATTTTATGATTTTTAAGGGCATTAGGTTAAAATAGATATTGTGAGCCTGTGACTCCTCATATAAATAGAGAGATCATTTGTAAGAATCATCATCACACACTTGAGATTTCCGGCTTCTCTAACTGAATTTGGCCTTCTTTCTTTTGGAGAATCTGGGATCTATGAATGCATTTTGAAATTTGGAGCTAATTTGCTTATATTTGGCATTGTTCTTTGGATAAATGGATGGAATCTTTGCGTGTTATCTTGTAAGTGAACCTAATTGTTGATTATATCTATTTTCTACATGTCTAATGTATGGAATAAAGTAGATTCTAGGTTATGTTAATTGTGCCCTAATCTGTTGAATATATATTGAATGGTATCTAGATGATCTATTGTATGCATTGCTTATACATAACATGCGAATGAATGTCCTAATGGTGAACTTTTGCATTTTAAGTTTTGTTGCTAGGGTATCAAAGTTTCGACCTCCTTCGAAACGTATTGGTTGTCCTATCAAATCATAGACTCCATACTCCTGAGGAACAAGGGACTGATCTACTTTGTCGGTTATCAAACACATTCCTAGTCCATAAATTCTTCCTTCTCTAATTTCAGCCTCTTCAAGAATAAGCTATGTTGGATAAAGAGTTGTCATTGATGTCAATATACCTTAAACCTTTATGAAACCCTATCCCTAACCCTAGTCTTGTTCCTTATGTTTAAGAACCCTAATCCTCGCTATATGATAGCCTAATGCAGAAAGCCCTAACTTGATGCTATCATTGAAGATGCATTGCATCCCCTAATTAAGAAGCATGTTGCCCTTGTCAAAATGCAAAATGCAAATGCCCTTGCACTCCTATTGAAGAACCCATGAGACCGAAAAATCATATTCTAAATTAGTCACAAATGAATAAGATTTCTTGACACTTGGAGGCATCATTTTTAAATGAATCCTACAACATTCGATAGAGGGTTTCAACCTCTTTCCAAGCACTACTCACATGCCTCCAAACTCCTTGTCACTTGAGAAATATGAATTTTCTAAGATTCGAAATTTAAATTGCTCATATAAGCTAGTCGACTTATGTAGGCTTATGACCTTTGCAAACAGACGTGTCCATTCATGATTAAGCAAAACCACTATAAATAAACTAATAAATTGTGTAAAAAGAAGGAAATATTAATCCACCCCCCTCTCAGTATTTCCAACGGGCCAATCTACATGTAATTGCCTAGAGAATGCCTGATTCTCATTATTAGTGAGAAAAGAATAGTACCTAGATTTTTCCTCTTGGAGATCTGTGTAATTTATTTAGAAAAGAAATTGTTTCCTTTAATATCGTTGAACACTAGTTGTAATACACTATAAAAGAAATACCGACCTCTGATCCATATTTTGTTGAACAGTCAAAATGCCAATGATTTCATTTTTGAGCATATTCAAATTACAGTATTCTTGAGGCAAAGGTTTTGTGTTTTCTAGGAATGATTGTAAAAGGATAT
The DNA here is from genome assembly GCA_034641835.2 of Pinus albicaulis. Taxonomy (NCBI): domain Eukaryota; kingdom Viridiplantae; phylum Streptophyta; class Pinopsida; order Pinales; family Pinaceae; genus Pinus; species Pinus albicaulis. The sequence goes on along the minus strand of CM076580.1, from coordinate 560,407,964 downwards.
CGCACAGGAAATTGAGTTATGTGCACTTCGAGAAGTATACAGAGTTGTAAATTTTTATTTGTGTGAAAGTGTGAGCAATCTTCTACAATTAATTTTTTTAGATTTTGTGAAGGATATAATACAGAAGTCTATGATTTGTGCAAGTTTGTGAGAAGAAAGAGACACAAATCAATAAGGGTTGACTTGGTCAGGGGATTAAACTTGTTTATATAGTCCAAGAGGCATCAAACACCATTCCATGTTGTAATCCTACAGGATTCTGTACAGTTAACAGTTAGGCAGTTTAGTTACAGTCAGACAGCTTTTTCGGTTATTCGGTTATGCCTATAACCTTGCACTATAAATGTAACTTTGTTTTAATGAATAAGTGTATGAGATCACATCATTTCAATAAAACAGTGGTATCAGAGCACTTGAGATCCGAAGAGGCTGGCGGCAGCATTGATGTTAAGGGAGTGGTTGATTGTTCTTCAACTTGCAAATGTGCCCCCCTCTATCTTCAATGCATATGTGACTCTCCATCTGTACCACAGTCGCATAGAACACCGACCAGTTGGATTGTCGATGCAGAAGAAGAACCAGACTGCACCTAGGAGAGACTGTCAGCATTGCGCCAAGACTACCAGCGGATTGTCGGTGCAGAAGAGGCATTGTTTTTTTTGGTGGACCAGCATTGTGGAGGAACATTTGTCTTTTGTTGTGGTGACTGCCAGCGTGAAGTTATGTTCACTGTCGAGATCAAGTGACTGCCAGCGTGAACCCCGAGAGAGGATTTTTTGCTAGGAAAAGAATTCGAATTGTTTGCCAGCATCATTTTTGGTGATCAATAAGTTAAAAAACACGGTTTTTTAAAAGGAAATTTGTGCCTTGTTGAAGGAAAAAACAGTGAAAACCTTTGAATCTGCAAGTTAAAAACAGAGTGTTCTTTAAGAGAAATGTGTGCCTACCTGTGATTAAAAATAGAAGCACTGAATCTATTAGTTAAAAACAGAGATTTTAGAGAAATCTCTGTCGGTGATTGCAGAAGTTTTTTTTGTGGTTGAATCAGAATTTTTTAAAGACAAAATTATGTGCATGTGATCAAAATCAGTTTTTGGTATTTTTATAGACTTATCTAAAAACATGAACTCCCTGGTATCTTTAATTAGGATTGTTCTGTCCGGAAAAGAAAATTTCCAGAATGGTTCAGGAAGATTAAAAATACTCTCATTTTTAATGATTTATGGGATGGAGTCTATGAAGGAGAAGGAGGGAATGCACCAGAGCAGCTTGATGAGCGGAAACAGCTAGCAATCTAGCAAAGTAAGGATAAGAAGGCCTATGCCTTAATCTCCACTTCAGTCTCAGAAGAGGTAAGCAGATGCATTGTTCAAAGTAAAACAGCGTATGATGCCATCAAAAAATTAAAAGAACTTTATGATTCACATTTTGAATTGGAGATAATTCAGTTATTGTTGAAGTTATTTAATCTGGAAATGAGCGATAATGATCCTCTAAAACTTGCCTCTGAAATTAAAGCAATCAATCATGAAATTGAATCTACTTGAGTTAAAGTTGATTTGCAGCTTACTGCCTTTATAAAGGCTCTTTACCCTAGTTATTCACACTACTTGAAATCTCTCCAAACTAGTGGGCAGTTAAAAGATTTAGATTTTGACAAATTAGTAGGGAAAATCGCAGAAAGAGAGAAGGCTTTTGGCAAGAAAGAAGCATCACATAGTTCTAATACGGAAACCCTATGTCTTGCTCAAAAAGACCAAAAACCTCAAGAGGAATCTGTTAGAAATACTAAGGGTAATAGAGGTCGAGGTAGGAAGAATTATAGAAGCAGGGGGGCAGAAATATTCAGGGAGATAGATAACAGAATGATAAACAAAGAAATTTTTCTTATAAACCAGTTGTAAAACATTTTAGATGTGGTAAAATTGGACATATTGCTGCAAATTGTAGAATTCCCTGGGAGAAAATTAATGAAAGAAGAGAACAAATGCTTGAAAAGAAAGATCATCTAATTCTAGACAAAGGACAGTCTTCTGAGAATGCACATTATGTTGTTGCACATTGTAATTTTCACATGGAAGATATTTTTAGTACTTATTTTTCTTCATGGTATGACGGTTGGATTTTAGACACAGGTGCCACTTGTCATATGACCTTTCAAAGAGATTTGTTTGATCAATTTAGTGATAATATTGACGGAGTAGTATATTTTGTTGATAAGTGCCAAATCAAATCATCAGGGATTGGTTCAATTCAGTTAAAAATTCTTGGCAATTCAAATTATACTTTGAGTGATGTTCTTTACATTCCGCAGTTCCAAAGAAATTTGTTATCTCTTATACAAATAAGACAGCAGGGACATTCCATTCACATATTTGATGGTAAAATAGAAATTAAAAGAGCAACTCACAATAAAACTGTAATGACTAGTGTGGAAGAAGATAAATTAGTGAATTTGCATGGTATGTCGTCTGTTGCATTGAACACAACTTATTTGGTTCAACAAAATGATAATTTGTCATCTTCTTTATTATGGCATGCACGCTTCGGTCATGTTATTTATGAAAGTATTCGAATTATAAAACAACAGGGGATTAAGGGACTTCCAACAGTTCTCAGAAAATTGACCCCATGTAATGCTTGTATATTGGGCAAGCATCACAAACAGTGTTTTCCTAATTCTAAGTCTAGAGCTACAAGGAAATTAAGCCTCATACACTCTGATTTATGTGGACCAATGCCTGTACCAACTGCGAATGGAAATAAATACATACTCACTTTTATTGATGATTATTCTAGGATGTGCTAGGTTTATCTGCTTAAAGAAAAATCACAAGTTTTTAATGTGTTTAAAAAATATCATCTCTTGATAGCAAATGAAGCACAACTTACTATTGGTACTATAAGGACTGATAATGGAGGAGAATATACTTCACATGCTTTTGAAACATATTTGCAAGATAATGGCATCAAATACCAGACCACAATACCATATAATCCACAACAAAATGGTATTGTTGAACGAATGAACATAACAAGGCTTAATATGGTAAGGTCAATGATGTTTTTTAAGAATGTAAAATTGATGTTTTGGGGAGAAGCAGTGCTCTGTGCAGCATACATTAGAAATCAGTGCCCTTCCTTTGTCATTAACAACAGAACTCCATATGAAATGTGGTATAATCATCTTCCTGCTATTAAACATTTCCGTATTTTCGGTTCTCAATATTATGCTTTGATTCCTAAACATCAGAGAAATAAGTTGAGTGAATGAAGCAGAAAATGTATATTTTTAGGGTATTCCATGACTTCTAAGGCATACCGATTATATGATGAAGAGAACAAGAAGTTTATTTTATCAAGAGATGTAATTTTTCTTGAAACTAATAAAGATTGCCTCACTGTTGATAGACAACTTAATCAGATAGAAAAGTTTGTGCCTCAAAAGTTTTATTATGAATCGGATAATATACTTCCCCATCCTGAAGGGAGAATTCCTATATTAGATCAGTCTATGGAGGTTTCTTCTCTCAATGATGAGAAATTGGTTGATGATGATAATTTCGTTGATAATGAGAAATTGGGTGATGCAAGTGTTTCTACAGAAACAATGACAGAAATGGCAAGAATTGAGACAGATGAAGAAGATGAGCAACTTCCTGAACAACTTCCTACACAACCTTCGTGAAGGTCAACTTGTATTTGAACCAAATAAATATGATGAGCTTAAGGCTGGAAGTTCCTCAGGTAACTATTCTCATTGTGAATTTAATTTTTCTGTGGATTATGAACCTACTTGCTTTAAAGAAGCTGCTAGTTATGATCAGTGAAAAGATGCAATGCAAAAGGAATATGATGCTCTCATAAAAAATGGCACATGGAGGCTAGAGGATCCTCTTGCTGGCATCAAACCTATTGGTTGCAAATGGATTTATAAAACTAAGTATAAAGCTGATGGTTCGCTAGACAAACACAAAGCAAGACTTGTAGCGAAGGGATATGCACAGAAAGAGGGTACCGACTATATAGAGACATTTTTTCCTACAACTAAATGGGGCACTATTAGATCATTATTTGCTATTGCAGCTCAAAAAGAATGGAAAATTCATCATATGGATGTCAAAACTGCCTTTTTAAATGGAGATTTGAAAGAAGATGTTTACATGTTTCAACCATAATGTTTTTCCGTTAAAGCGAAAGAACAAAAGGTTTGCAAACTAATGAAGTCTTTGTATGGCTTGAAACAAGCGCCAAGAGCATGGTATGAGAAGCTAACTGAACATCTTCTTAAATTAAACTATAAACATTTTGACCTAGATGATGCAACTCTTTTCGTTAAGAAAGTTGGAAGATCAGTTGTATATGTTGATGATTTGATGATCACAGGAAACAATGATGAATATATATCATCTATAGAGAAGGAATTGAAAAAGGTTTTTGATGTGACAGATTTAGGTTTACTTCATTATTATCTTTGAATTGAAGTTGATCAAACACCACAACATATTTTCATCTCTCAGAAAAAATATGTTGGTAAGTTATTGAACAGATATGGTATGACAAATTGTAATCCTGTTGCTACACCAATGGAGCAGAATTTGAAAATCATTTCCGAAGAAGGAAAACCATTTGAAGATCTAACAAAGTACAGGCAACTTGTTGGAAGTTTGATTTATTTGTCTATTACTCGACCTGATATAACCTTTGTTGTCGGAATACTTTCCAGGTTTATGCATCATCCTTGTGAGGGCATTGGGTAGCAGCAAAAAGAGTTTTGAAATATTTAAAAGGAACTCAAACTTACGGCATCAAATATTCCAAAGTTTTAGACTTCCATCTTGCTGGTTATTCAGATTCTGATTTTGATGGAGATTAAGAAAATGGAGTCTCAACTTCTGGTTATTTGATGAATCTTGGATCAGCAACCATCAGTTGGAGATCACGCAAGCAATTTGCTCCTGTTGATTCTACCACCGAAGCCAAATATGTTGCAGCAGCCGAAGCCACTAAGGAAATCATTTGGCTTCGGAAAATACTCGAAGATTTGCAAGAGAAACAAAAAGCTTCAACTCCTCTATTTGTTGACAACTCTTCTGCAATTCAGTTGGCCAGGAATCCAAAGTTTCATGATCGAACCAAACATATCAACACCAAGTATCATTTAATTCGACATCATGTAGAGGCCAAAACATTCATCTGACACACTGTCCAACTTCAGAACAAATTGCAGATATTTTTACCAAAGCATTAGGGCGTGAAAAGTTCGAAAAATTTAGATCCTTACTTGGTATGTTAGATGTCCCTACGAATTAAGGGGAGAAATGTTGTAATCCTACGAGATTCTGTACAGTTAACAGTTAGGCAGTTTAGTTACAGTTAGATAGTTTTTCAGTTATTCGGTTATACCTGTAACCTTGCACTATAAATGCAACTCGATTTTAATGAATAAATTGTGTGAGATCACATGATTTCAATACAACATTCCAAACCCTATATCCCACCCTAGGAGATAGCACAACCCTCCATAGTGAAACTGTTAAAATTGGACAACTAGGTCCAAACTCCGGGTTGTGCTGCTCAGATGACGATCGCAATATTTTTATTAGATTCCTCTTTCGGAGAGGTGTAAGATTGATCTAAAGATCATCTCGATCGGATGAGTAGAACATGTACTTTGAATTTATTCCACTTATGTGCTGGGTCGGCCTGAAATAAAATATTGACTTAAATGTCTTAAAGGACGTGTCACACACCCCCAAAGATTCCTATATATTGGAGAGACTTGGAGTTCATTTGACACACATTGGTGCGGAGGAATTCTCTCTCTCTTGATGGCGTTGGAGCTGCATATTCTTTGTTTGGGTTGTTCTGGGGTTATGTGTGACACGCTTGGCTGAATGACCTATTGAAGACTTTGCTGGTAGAAGCATCCTGCTGATCGCCGTAATGCCACCACTCTTCATTTCTGTTTTGGCTTGTCTTCTATTGACCTATTAAGCGTGTTCTATCTTCTTCAGTATTATGCCCTAATATGAAATGGCATAGAACATTGGCATAAATTAACATGGTATCAGAGCCTAAGGGAAGACAATGCCCATTTTGTGTTAAAGGACCGTTGATGTAACTATCACGTCTTTCGCTCAAAACGAGGGTTTTAAGAGAAAGAGAAGTGTTGAAGATACACGGTTGAATCATTTGGAGCTTGTTTACTCTACTCTAATATGGGGTTGCGGATTGTGTTTGACCCAAAAAAAAAAAAAAAAGAGAGCGAGGAAAGAGTGATGGTCGAATCAGACGGTGTTGGCCTTGCTCTGCTTGATTGCGGCCTGCGTTGAGTTCTGTGTCGACGCCAGTATGATTTTGGAGGGATGCCCGTCGGTTCACGCCACGCCGGCCTTAACCATCACGCTAGATCGATGTTGTTCGCTGCCGGGACGGATCTTTCGCGCACAGTGGTCACAAAAGTCATGGGAAAGTATTCTTAGGCCGCTGCAGAAAAGTGAGGACGAATAATTTCGAGTCCACTAGCGGATGAGTTTTGCCACACCGCTGGAACAAATTCGGGATCACAGCTCTCTGCCAAGATCGTATGAATTGGCGGGCGTGAATAAAGAGGGAGATTCATCCTCAAACACAATCGTGCTTGGTTTGCAGAGTTGGTCCGATAAAAAGCCCAAGGCTGCAGTCAGATACAGTGGTTCCTGTGAGTCACGACCAACCATTTGTTGGGCAAAAGAAATTCAACCAATCATAATTCCATCAAAACGCAATTGGCCCGAGTCAATGGTCGGTATATCGATGACAGTGTGACTCATCAATTGTGCGGAACTCGTAATTACCAGGACCAGAGTCGGGTTTCCCTTACTAATTTGAGTCCTCGCCATTATTTTGCCGGTCCTTGGTGCGACGAGCTGCTAAGCTTTTGTAAAGCTCGTTGGTCTGTCTGAACCTCCGCACGAAAATTCGATTTAAATTAAATCTAAGTTGCACCGTCTCAGCGACGTATCGAACTAATTCGCTAAAGGAACAGAACCTACTTCTGTGCTAATTCAATCACTGCAACCGGCGGTGGATGAATTTAAATTTCCACGATATATGATCGGAAGCCCCGCTTATTGGGTAGGCAGCGTCATTACCTAACACAAAAAGCCTAATAATCGATGTCAAGGCGTCTTTGATTTCGTTGATCAAGAATATGGTCTGTGGTCGAGACAAGGTGAATCGGAGTTCTGAGCCGGTTGTGAAAAGAAAAATTGCTTATCGGTTTGATAAATTGTGGATGTCTGAAGGAACAGAATATTCAGCGATCTCTAAATTAAAATGCAGACTGTTCTATGGAAGAGGAACAGTAGATCGAATTTCAGATAAAGTCTCGGGTATATTTGTGGAGAATTTCGGACAGAACCTTAGGGCTTATTGCAGAGAATTGTTCAGTCAAGACATTGGCATTCTCAGCATTCCTCTCTGACATAAGATGCAGATTATAGTAGAAGAATTCAGATCACACTCTGAAATAAGTAAACACTGTTCGAATAACCTCAGGAGAAAGATTTCGGTACTATTACAAAAGGACCGTGATTGCATCTCGATGCTAGAACAATGACTTCAGTTCGGTACTTTTATAGCAATGATATCACTGTGAATGAATGGGCTCAGAATGTCATTCATTCCTAAGCATCTCAGTCACTCAATGTGAACCAGCATATACTCGAAAGTTTTTTTTTGCTGAACCTTCTTACAAGGTACGGATGCTGATGTAGCAGTTTTTATTATTGTGATAAATTTGTTGAAATATATTCAAAGGCACATGTAAATGAAGTGGAAACATAGTAAATATGAGGTTGGTTTGTAAAAATGAAGATGAAGGGAGCATCCACCCTTGTCCTCCTGACAGTGAAGGCTATGGGCAGGACAACCACGGAAAAGTATGTAATTCATACCTATGTTTACAAAATTCAGTGAATCTCAGACTTATTGGAGAAGTGATTGGTTGCGGAAAATTCGAGGAACTTGGATTGCAGCAGCATAATGAACTGTCACCCCAAAACCTCAGCAAAATGACACATTGTGTTATTCAAAACACACATTTATCTTCTCCATGACAGGAAGGAAACTCATCCAGGGGTCTGAAATCATATTCAGTCTCCTGATCAGTTTGATAAGATTGTCCCTTCTGCTTTGATTTCTTGGCTACTTGTATCCATTATGGCCTGAAAATTATTGATCATCATCAGCAAAATTGTTGGGCACTGTGATTAGAAGAGCAAATGGACTGATCTGGAAAATAAGAAGCAGTGCAGGGTCATGAGAGGAGGAATCATGATATATTATCTCTGTTTGACAAATGACATATGGCATAATATGTATGATCATGGAATTTGAAATCTTCAATACTATATGGCAGTATGGCCATTATGACAACATCGAAATCAGCGATATGACAGTGATGACGGTTCTATAGCTGCATTCTGGAGGAGCTAAATCTGTCATTCTATGTCACTGTCATGATGACAGTGACATAGACAGTCACCCATGATTACGAAATTTATAATAGCAGTAAGCTATATCAGTCTTACATTGGAGCATTATGAGAAACTTGGAAGTGTGATCTGAAAAGTTTTTTACAGCCTTCAGTCATGTTGTTGGAGTCTTGAACCATGATCAGCAAAGCCTGTTTGGATGGCTTTGACTGTGGGAGAATAAGACCCCTTTTGAAGTTGGTGTCTGCGTTGCCCTCATTTAAAATATGTCTTCTCTCGAGAGAGAAGCTGACATTAAGAGGGAGATACATCTGTATATGCTCCTGAGCGAATATCATTAAAAGACATATGGCTTCAAGAGGGGGAAATTTTGGAAGTCCAGGATCGGGACACCCATGTCTGCAGGATTGAAGAAAGCCCTCTATGGGCTGAAACAAGCACCCTGAGCTTGGTACGAGAGGATAGATAGCTACTTGATGAAGCTGGGCTTCACTCGTAGTATTGCTGATCTGAACCTTCACTACAAGGTTAATAGAAAGAAGCCTCTCACTCTGGTGCTGTATGTGGATGAATTGTATGTGGATGAATTGTATGTGGATGAACTCTTCCTGACAGGTGCTGACCCTCTCTTTCATCAGTGCAAGAGGGAGCTCGCTGCTGAGTTTGAGATGAAGGACCTAGGACGAATGTCTAGGCCTAAAGGTCTAGCAGAGACCGGGCGAGATTTTCCTTTCTCAAGGAAAATACATTATGAAGTTTTTGGTATGATGGATTGTAAGTCCATGGAACTCAACTTTAAGAAGTTGAGTAGCAGCGTTGCTGGGCCTGTCCTACTGAGTATCGTTAACTCATAGGGACCCTGATGTTCTTAATGAACACTTGTTCGAACATATGCTGTGCAGTGAACACTTTGATTCAACACATGGTTGATCATAACATTCACTAGGTTGGTGCCAAGAAACTCTTGAGATATCTCTGAGGCACGATAGACCATGGGCTGAGATACACTGCCGAGAGTATGACACTCCATGGATATACTAATGCCAATTGGGCTGGCAGTTTGGTGGATTGTAAGAGCACATCGGGATGCTGCTTCAATCTTAGTTCTGCTTCGATCTCATGGATGAGCAGGTAGCAGAAGTCAGTGGCTTTGAGCACCGCTGAGGCCAAATACATTGCAACAAGTATGGCCTGTTGTGAAGAAGTTTGGTTGCGAAAGCTCTTTAGTGAGCTGTTTGGACATGTGCTAGATACCACTGTGATACTCTGTGATAACCAGAGTGGGATTCGTATAACTGAGAATCCTGTGTTCCACGATTGATCCAAGCATGTTGATGGCTGGTACCACTTTATCTGGGATATGGTACAGCGAGGCGCCGTAAGGCTCGATCATATAGGAACTGATGAGCAGGTTGCGGATATTCTCACAATGCCCTTGGGGAAGGTCATGTTCCTAACCTTCCGTGAGAATCTTGGAATCATGGAACGACCCTATGGTGTGGGTCCTATTGGACGATGAGCTCTGGGAGCTCAAAAGGGGGTTTTGGGGATAGCTTCTCGGAGCTATAAGCACTTATGGTGCTTCTGCCCCACCGTTGTGATTATTGAGTTGGTTCGCCTCTCATTTATCTGTGCCCCGTATACATCCTACCCATTGAGTTCAGGGCTCATGGGAAGTACCTCTCATTTGGCCAATGAGATAGGAAAGGCTAGAGACTAGTAGCAAAGACTGATGGACGCATCAGAACTTGCCGTACTCTCTATCTAGGATGGCATGGTCCAACCACTTGATCTGGGATCAAGTATAGTGAGGTCTGGGACCTCTGCCTGACTTCGGGTCAGATGAACCAACTTCGGGTTGGTTGGAGACTCTTTGTGAGTCTGATAGTGAGGTCTGGGACCTGCGGCTCGGAGTCGGATAGACCAACCCGGGTTGGTTGGATACTCTTTGTGAATGCGATAGTGAGATGCAGGACCTACGACCCAGGGTGGATGAACCAACCCGGGTTGGTTGGAGACTCTTTGTGAGTCGATAGTGAGTGGGACTCTTCACATTGGTCAGATGAACCAACTTCAGGGTTGGTTGGAGACTCTTTGTGAGTCCGATAGAGGTTTCGGACCTCTGGGCTGAATTTGTCAGCCGGGGGATGATGTCTTTGTGACTGACCCACTTCTGTTCTGAAATAAAGAGGCCAGCAAAGCAAGTTACGGCGGGATGACGCATGATGTTTGGTTGCACTGGTGAATGGAGTTCTCCCTAGTTGAGAGGGAGTGTTAAAATTGGACAACTAGGTCCAAACTCCGGTTGTGCTGCTCAGATGACGATCGCAATATTTTTATTGGATTCCTCTTTCGGAGAGGTGTAAGTTTGATCTAAAGATCATCTCGATCAGATGAGCAGAACATGTACTTTGAATTTATTCCACTTATGTGTTGGGTCGGCCTGGAATAAAATATTGACTTAAATGTCTTAAAGGACGTGTCACACACCCCCAAAGATTCCTATATATTGGAGAGACTTGGAGTTCATTTGACACATCGATGTGGAGGAATTCTCTCTCTGGATAGCGTTGGAGCTGCACATTCTTTGTTTGGATTGTTCTGGGGTTATGTGTGACACACTTGGCTGAATGACCTATTGAAGACTTTGCTGGTAGAAGCATCCTGCTGATCGCCGTAACGTCACCATTTCCTATCTCTGTTCTGGCTTTTCTTCTATCGATCTATTGGTATGTTCTATCTTCTTCAGTGTTGTGCCCTAATCTGAAATGGCATGTATCATGTACAGCGTAACTAACAATCCGGGAAAGGACATAAGTTCAGAACCAGCTACTGTTTGTAGTACTTGTTCCATGGTTGGTAATGGAAAGTTGTCCTTCTGACAAGCTTTGTTTAAATTCCTAAAATCAATGCAAATTCTAATATCGCCATTATTCTTCCTGAAAGGTACCAAATTTTATACCCATTTAGAATTCCTGACTGGAAATATGATTTTTTCCTTGAGGAGTTTGTCCAGTTTTGTTTTGATTTGATTTTCCAAATTTTGATGAATCTTCCTCAATTTTTGTTGTATAGGTTTTTCTTCTGAGATCATAGGAATTGTGTGTTGAGTCACAGAAGTGTCATATTGTTTTATGATCAGTGTAATCCCAAGAAAAGAAACTTTTGTACATTCTAAAAAATCTGATAAATGATAATATTTCTTCGGAAGATAGACCAAGACCTAGATTGACATTTTGAGGTTTTTCGTCAGTTCCTAGATTTACTAACTCAAATCTTAAGGTAGAACTTTGTGTTTTTGAGTTAGTAACTCTTTTAAACCTATCTTTGAGATCATATAGGTCTTATAACTTGACAACATACTTAGGAATATGATTTTTATCTTGTTCTTTCTTAATTTGAATGTCATGTTCATTTTCATCCAAAATTTGACTATCATAAGATCCTTCAGATGTTAAGAAATCTATGATATCTGAATAATTATTGAATACTCTCCAGTTGGTAGTATTATCAAGAATAGATGGTTTAAAAATTAATTCAATAGAAAATCTATCGGGACTAAATTCTCGGGATTGGATTAACTTTGATGCTACGTTAGCGAGTAGATCTTCACTAGCATTTTGCATTCTAGGTACAGAAGAAATGTTGAAGTCTAAGAAATGAATGGTTAACTCTTTGGACTAACGATTGGTAATGCTTTAAATGTCCAGAATTACAATGAATGGTATCTCTTACCTATCTAACTATGATTTCCGAATCTCCTAGGACTTTCAGATATTTGATATTAAGATCAATGGCTTTGTACAAACCTTGAACTAATGCTTCGTATTCAGCTACATTGTTTGTAAAATCAAATTCTAATCTGCGGGCTAACATGGTATTTTCTCCTTCTAGGTTTATTAAAATACATCCAGCACCTGCACCATCTTCAAATTTAGAACTGTCAAAATAAAGAGTCCAAAATAAAGAATTAACTACTGTTCTATCTAAAAAATTTATGCATTTGGAACTATTTGGTTGGGAAAAAATCTCAATTTGAGAAACAACTACATTATCAAAGAAAGGTGATGGTTGAGCATCGAAATTTCCCAAAAACGACCCTGCTGGGTAGTTTCCAATAATGTTATTATTTAATGCTACTGGCTCATTTACTCCTTCAAGATTGGTGACTGTATGCTTCATGAAATTTTCACACTCTTCCTGAATTTGATTTGGATTTCCATTATATAATAACCATATATGTGATCAGTCTGTTGCAAAATAACCATGAAATTTTTTAGACTGGTCTTGGTTTAAAACTAAGCCATAAAATTCAAGAATATCAACCACTAATATATCAATTATTTGAGTAACCTTGGGATTTGATGACAATCTGATGGAAACATAATTTATTTCTCCTACCACCTCTACTCTGGTTCTATAAAGCTATACTATATGAACAGGGGAACTCTGAGGAGTTATGTTCAACTTAGCACAAACTGATTTTGGCATTATAATAGAGGAAGCCCCTGAGTCTATTAGACAATTATGAACATTTTTGTTATAGATCTCATAGGTTAAGAGGAATGGAGGAGTATGAGAGATGGATCAATCACCTATCATAATCAAGTCTGTAGCATCTATTTTCATTGAAGGAGAATGTGGCTTACCCATTTCATTAACATCTTGTACCATTACTAGAGCAGGTAAGTTTGAAGCAGGAATTGCATTTAAGTCTCTAAGTAAGATTTTTTATTGTTGTTTCAATTTAGTAAGCTCATGAATTGAAATGTTGGCCCTAGTTTTCTTCATATCTTCAACTACATTATACTCAATAGTGTCTGAGATTACCATTGTCTTAGATGCAGGTGGAGTATCTGAAGTAACATGACTTGTTTGTGTAGTCTTTGAAGTAGAATTTTTTCTTACCCTTTTATCCTTAGCAGGAGTTGAAATATTTTGCTGTTGATTCGGCTCCGTTGCTTCAGTGGTATTTTTTCTCCTTGTACTCACAGGTAAAGCTTCATGTTGTTCTTCATTTGGCAGGATGAAATCCCACATTCCATTTAGTTCAACTTATTCTTTTTCGTCATCTTCTTCTTCCTATGTTTTCTCTTCCTCTGTATCTTGATCAGATTCAACATTAGATATGATATTTGGAGGTTAAGTATTAGAGGAATGACCTTTCTTGAAGTTTCTAAAAGTCTTTTTTGAGTTCGAATTTTCAGTGACTTGTTTATTGATATCTTCCATCTCATTTGTCATATTATTCAAAACTTTTTGAAGACCTTCTACGTCAAAAGGGTCTTTTGGCATCTTCTTTTTAGAATCATCTTTGAAAGATACCTTCTATGATTTTCGATCCTCTTGAGAATTATTTTTCTCAAGAGTTGTTATTTGTTTCTCTATAGATAGAGATTCTTTCATGTATTCTACAAGTGTTGGTAGTTTCGCTTTATAAAAAAAAATAACTATATTGGATGGAAGGGATGAAATATACCACTCAATTTGAAATTCTACACCAGGAACTACTGTAGCAGGAATTTTATTGAGTAATTTATTAAATATTGAATTGAAATAATTTATCTTCTCACATTTTTTAGCTTTTATATTTTAAAAATCATTGATGAGCGTAGCAGTGGTCCCGTCATCCCCAAAATTAGCTAGAAATAGTTCTTCGAACATATTCCAGGTAGTTATAGAGCAGGCAGGCAGTGAAAAATACTAGGATCCTGTGGATCCTTGTAGAGTATATGGAAATAAAATTACAACGCAATCCTCTTCAACTACTCCATTTAGATTAATGACTAACATAAAATTGTGAATGTGTTCTTCTACTGGAAGACCATCATCAGGATTAAACTTAGGTAACCATATTTTAGGTGCTTCTGGTAGAGCATGAAGAGGAGTAGGCATATTTACAACCCCTGGATTATTCCATGGATTTCCTACCATCGTATTTTGAATAGGTTGGATGGGTGGAGTTTGAGTTGAAGAAGAGGTAGACTGAGTGCTAGGGCTAGTTGAAGGGATAGTAGTTTCAGTACTGAAACTAGTCAAAGTAACACTAATTGTTGGAATGGAAGTTGTGGAAGTGAGCGGAGGTAATGGAGGTGAATGGGATACAATCTTGCACACGAATGACTCTGATTGAGTCCTCTTTAGTATTTTTTTAGTACTATCAATGGGAAATTAAAAAGGAAGGATTCATGTTGTTACACAACATTTTTTCACTGTCCCTGCAATCCCCATCCCACACATTGGACGATCATTTTTGTGACCAATAAGAAGTGCCATGCCCTACAAAGACCATCATCACATCCCTTTCCATGAAGACAACATTCCTTTTGTTGACAATTCCTTGAGCAGACCATCAAAAACACATGTTTTTTCCTTGGCACTAGTAGTCTGTTATGCCCTCGTGCCAATGAGGAATATTAACACTGGGCCCCGTGCCAATTGGCGCTTTGTCCTAGTTAGCTACTTGCGCCAAGCTATTTATGGAATGTTTTTTAAATATAGAGGCAAAGTTTCTATCCTAACAACTTTGTGGGTGAGTCATCTGGAGTGGTTCGATTGAATAACCACGGAATCCCTCCTTTGGTCTCTTGTTTCCACCTTTTGGGGAAACCTCCCAAAGGATAAGGCCTCCCTTCCACCATTGTAGGGATCCCAACCTCCTCCTTTCCATCTATAAATAAAGCTATCTCTCATGAACACACTAGTTGAATAGAGAGTTGAAAAATCATAGCTGAATCGCTGAACATTTTTCTAGAGAGATAGAGCAGAGGAAGAGACCCTTTTGTCGAGAGAGAGCTTAGGCTTGTTTCCTCGCCTCATCCCAATTCCTGACGATCATTCGAGACGTGCTTTGACTGAACCCTACTGAAGGAGGCTATGATGTCAAGGCTTCGGTTGTATCTCTTTCTTCTATATATATATATATATATATATATATATATATATATATATACACATGACTATTGTCTGGTTCCCATCTTGTGTTAATATGGCTTTTTTGATGCAATATGCTTAACCTTCCTTGGCTGGTTAGTAATTATGAATGAAATCATTGTTTCGTATGCTACACTTGTTTGCTAATCTTTGTGCAGGTATCCGAGCACTGTTGTAGAAGGAGCGTGACCTCTCGAGATAGAGATCAAGAGGCCACCACCACTACAGCTACGACAACGTTGGACTCCAGGTAGGTCAATTTGCCCCGTCCTTTTCATTCATCAATTAGGAACCTACACTTTAGCTTGTCCCTTTGTTGCTAGACCCACTCTATGGCTAGAGGGATCGTCTCTATCTACAGAGAGGATTTACCTTCCCAACAAATTGGCGACCCCGCTGGGATCATTGCGAGTTTGTCGTTTCGTTGCTCATTGGGAATTTTCCTTGTCAAGTCGACTTTGGTCGTTTTCTTGCTTGTCTATCTTTTCTAGCTTGCTTGATTGTTTGTAATTCTCCTGTTCAGCTCCAGATTGTCAAGATTGACCTCTTCTCATTGGTTCTTCCCTCCTCCCATAGTTATCCAGCTTGGCGTGGGTTTTGTTTGAACAATCGTGCCAATTGGTGCCTGTTTCGTTTGTTGCAATTGCGCCAACCCCTATTTGACACAAATTACCGCCTCACAGTCACGCCAAATCCTTTAGGATTTGGTTTGACCTGGTTGTTGAGTGTTTGGTTAGTTGTGCTTTACTCTGGGTTCTTTCTCGGATTTGCACTTGAGTTTTTGGGATTCTTTTGACTGTTGTAAGCTTTCTCTTATCAGTTGTTTGTCTATTTTCTCGTCAGTGTAGTAGTAGCCCTAGGTTTTCTAGGTGCCTTTCGATCACTGAGCCTTCTGATTGAAGATCGAGTCTTTTTTATTCTTGTCAGTCCAATTCCTTGATCGATTGCACTAGTCTTTCTTTATCCTTTGAGTGTTTGGTTTTGTTGAATAATCATTTCTATTTTTGTTTTATTCTTCTTCTCGTCACTCCGAGCATAGATCACATTGCTCATTTGGGTCATTTTGAAAGCTTTCTCTTTGTTTGAAAGAGTGAATCATTGGTTGGGGTGCATTTTTCTGTTTGTATTACTTTTGATTGAATCATTCAGTTTAGATCTCTACATTTGCAATACTAAAAACTAGTGTTCACTTTGTTTTTAATGTAATTAGTGCATTGTGTGATTCATTCATTGAAAAATAATAAAAAATGCATTCTTTCATTTGCATCGAAAATGAAAATTTCTTTTTCATAACTAGCACTTGATGAACTAGGAAAGAGTTTTTTGTTTTTCATTGGATTGTATTAGATGCATTAGTGGACTTCTTCATATGACTTCATTGTTTTCTACTTTCTGAAAGATCTCTATCCTTCTCTTTATTAGCATTCATTGAATGGAAAATGGTGTTCTTTTGCATGTAGCTTACATTTAGGAAATTTGAGATCAAATTCGGTAGGGCCTTGAAACTGAAATTTTAATTCAAGTTCCACTGTAAAATTCATTCAATTAACCTAAGGAAGCATTGGAACCTAACGCAAACATTTGTAGAGTTCTAGGCTAATGATGTGTTCTGGCATTGTTAAACCTAGTAGTTTTCGTTCACCATCTGGCTTTAGACAATGCTAGTACGGACTTGTGCTCCCCGTACCATTGCGTATATAAAGGGAGACCCTTATAGGTTCAAATCATTTATCCATAGGAAGTTGAGTCTGCTGCCCTGTAACCATGATACACCAAACACATCATTCAGGGAGACTACCTGCACGTACATTAAGTCCTTGGTCATTTCTTTTTCATTTGATCACCAAGGTGTATATGGCAGTTCATGGAAACTTGGCACACCCTCTTGCTTAGAGTACCTGAGTAGTCACTTTGATCTTTTTGTGACTCCTTAAAAGGAGAAAAGATCATCAAGCAGTTTTCCTTTCACGCTCGTTTAAAATTGAAAGTGACTCGAGTCATCTTTTCTCTTTTTCTCGACTCTTAAAACATGAAACAACAAAGTTTTGTTCCAGTGTGGTAAAATTAATTACCCACAATCGCACGACCGTTAAAAGTTTTTATTTGGCTTGTTTTTGTACTTCCTTAGACTTTGATCTCGAAGCCTAGAATTGGTTATCTCGTTTTCTTTCCCGTGTTGAAATATTGTCACAGTGGGGGAACCACCAGTTTCATCATCTTATTCACTGCCTCCTATGGTATCTCTTTTCCTGGCGTTTCTTTTGAAACCCCTCAGTCAACTAGGTCTGCCAAGTTTTTGCAGCATATTCTCCCGACTGTCTTGCCTCTTGCTACCCGATCTCCTCCTGATGAGCCAGTTGAGTTCAATTGGCCTCCTTAGGGTGCTTGGTCTAGTTTTGGGAGCAAGGAAGAATTCCATCATCTTACTTCATGCTGGAACAGGGTCCTCCAAAGGCTGCGAATTGGGACATTTTTTAGGTTTTTTGTATAGTTTTTGCATATTTTAATCTAGCGCATGGGTTTTGGGGTGGGACAAAGCCCCGAAAGCATTGTAATCGGTCAAAGGGTAGATCTAGAGTCCACAAACCACGGTTTGTGGACCACAGGAAAGATTAGGCTCGATTTTTATAAATAGAAGGACTCCTGTTGGCTATGTGCATAGAGATCCTCAGTCCTGCTGTGTGCAGACTCTGCTGCTCTGTGCGCATGTTGAGTTTTGGGTACTGTAAAGGGGGATCTAAAGGACTAATGAAAGTGGAAGGTTGTTGATGCGAATCTCAGATATCTGTTATGTCATGCATGGTTCTGTGTTAAGCTCCAAACATGACTGTGTTATTTGCTTATGATGCATTAACATCTGTCTATTATATTTTATGCAAGAATATCTATGTTAGTTGCGTTATTATTTTATGAATTTATGATCTGTTGATTGTTGTGATTATAATTGATACTGCGCATGTGGATGTGAAGGGACCTTTAGATTTGAGTTCTAGGATATACGATCTTGTAACTGTGACATTGAACGCAACTCTGCTTGACTTACCTGCCCTCTCCCAGGGTGCAGAAACCTGGTTCCAGCACCCACCCATACTGCTTCAGGTGAGACTTTGGCCTACGCAAGTAGGTCACTGCCAAAAGGGCCAGTAGTATAGGGGTTTGTTGGAAAACCTTAACCTCTGAACCTGGGTCAAGACCCCTTGAGCATCCAAATGGTTCCATTTTTGGGACCAGGAGCATTTTGAGAGAGGGATTGGGTAATGCCAAGGCTGTATTGGAAACCTGAAAGACAAGAAATTGATGAATGGTTTGAATAGCAAGTTCAGGAGTTCGCAGTAAAAGAGAACCACAGTAAGAGGTTGACCACCGAAGAGTGGAAGAATAAGTATATTTTCACAGAGATATATGAGATATTCTTTGTAACAATTGCGATCGAGCTTCAAGAGTGGCTCGCAAGGTTGGTCAAATTTCAGAAGTGTTGGAAGGATGAGAGGGTTACGCAATGGACCCCTGAATTGATCTGGTAGTTAGAGAATACTGATAACACGATCACTCGCACAGTGGACCACTGGGTGGATAGTGTACTAGGAGGGTTCGTAACAAAATTTTCCATTGACCAGTTTGTCTCCTAATCTGAATCAAAGTGAAGATTCTTCAAGGGTTTCCAGGGTAAGTTTCTAAGGACCTTACCACTGCTGATTAAGATATTACTGTGCGAAAAGAGTATTTTTTGCAGCCACGCTGAATGAATAAAATCTGATCTAGCTAGAAGTACAACACAAAGCGGCAAGTACTATCAGACCAATGAAGAAGGAGACAGATCTGTCTACATTTTGGTAAGAGAAGCAGCTGCACAGAGCCCTCTAACCACACCACTTTCCAATCAACACAAGGGTAAGAACTCACCGACACCTCCACCACCACTAGAAGGCGACATGGCTGCACACATGAGGTTGCCTACCTTTAAGGGTGTGGGGGATGAAGACATGGATCAATTCCCATTTGTTGCAGGATTTGTTTGGACTGTGCAGAATGTAGCTAGTGATATAGTGAAAAGGGCACATCTGTCCTTGGCCTTCGAAGGAAAGGCTTTGGACTGGTACATGGGATATATCATCCAACATGCAAACGTGACCATTGAAGAGAACAAGAACACCTTGAAGCAACAATTCAAAAAGCTTAAGTCCTCTCAAATAGGGGTTGATCTAAAATATTTCAAGCAGGGGCCCTCTGAGTCGGTGTGGGAGGCCAATCACCGACTAAAGAAGGTGATCAAAGAAGGAGGGTTCCAGTATGATGACAAACAACACACGGAGTGGTTCATTACTATGCTCCTACCTCACCTACGCATACCTATGGGTCATCAAAATTTTGAATCACAAGAAAAAGCTTTGGAGGTCGCAATGAAATTAGAATGTGTGCCCAAAGATGATGCCCAACTGGGCATCCAAAAAATCCAAGGAAAATTGGAGGCAATGCACATGGAGATCTAGAACCTGTGAAAGGAACAAGGAGTTGAAGCTAGCCTCGACAAATGGTGCATACGATGCAGGACGAATGGTCACACCAAGGATAACTTCCCTCTATTAACAAAACCAGGAAGGCAATGCTGACCCAGGTCCGTTGTGCCCTAGTGGGAAGTTATAGGATCAAGTGATGAAGGTGATAGTGACGATTGGTCAGCATTGCTGTGGCTGCACGACACAAACCACTATCCCCGCCTTGCTACGTACGTCCCAGAAGTAAAGCAGCAATGGTGTGCGTATTCGCTGGCCGACAGGACACAATGAACAATAACTACCGTATGCAGTATTTACATTGACCAGGTTCCCCAACGGCAAGGGTTTTATCTATCCTCGCCAAGATCCCTCTCGAGTGCAGGTAGCTCCCCAGCCAGGGGCAGGGGAGGTGGAAGAGGTGGAATTGCAAGTTGGGGATGAGGGAAACTAATATGTTATAATTGTGGGGAAGTAGGACACTTTGTGAGGGACTGTCCCAATCCTACAAGGCAGTCCTGTCGGTATTGCAGATAGCTGGACCATGCAAATGAAGACTGTCCGATCTTGATAGCAAAGATACAGGAAAACCAACCGAAACCTACGCAGAATGTGCAGAGGTTTAAGGCTAAACTTTGAGACAAAGACCCAAGTGTGAATGTTGTAACACACAGTGGGATGGCCACCGTAGGGCCTGGGGAGGAAACTGTGACCAAACCTCTGATCCAGAAAAAAGCTATCAAGCAAGATGGTTTGAGTCTAAAAAAGGAAAGAGAAACGTTGGTCACTACTCGCACAAACTCTGTTGAGGCAGAGGCGTCTACTTCACAACTGCTAGGCAGCCTCAAGGAAGGTGAGGAAGTCAAGCCCTTTTTATAGGCATGTATGAAGCTGCTGCACAACCCAAAGGCTGTAGAAAATCTTCAGGCATTGATAGATAGCTATGCAACACGACCTAGCCTCCCTCCAGAAATCAAGGACGTACACAAATTATATAGAAATAAGAAACACACTGGTAGGGAGATGCGATTGAATGCGGAGATTGGTGATTATGAGATGGATCAGGTTATTTTAGACGTACGGTCAGATGCAAATGCACTACCTAAACAAACATGGAAACAAATGGGGGAACCTAAGTTGGAATGGTCCACTATCCAAATTCGCATGGCAAATCAACAAAATATCATACCCTTTGGGAGACTATCAAGGATCATGGTAGATGTCGCAGGGGTCAAGGTCTGGGCTAATTTTGAAGCCATTCAAATTGTAGAAGATGTAGACCCCTAACCTGTGCTTCTAGGGTTAGATTGGGCCATAGATATGGAAGGTATCATTAATTTGAAGAAGAGAAGCATTGTGTTTGAGAATAACGGTACCAGGGTGATAGTACCCTTAGATCCCACGGAAGGTGAACGATACACAGAGCTAGTGCACGATGAAGAGGAGGTGGATTACATCTATAAATTAACTGTGCAGAATAAAGATTGGATCAACCCCACGACGGATGGAGTACTCTGCTGGGAAAAGGACAGTAAATGCTTCTCTAACTCCGAAGAGGAGATGGAAAACTGGCACACTCGTTTACATAATGTCTCTGAGCTGCGATGCCTTCGGATCACAAAGAACTTCCATTACATTTCGTCAGAGGTAAGAGATCTACCCTATTTTGATGGCTCTGATAACGTTAGGGACTTTTTGCAGGCATTTGAAGCAGAAGCTCCCAGAGAATGAAGGTTATGGGCCCTTAACCTAGCAATGTGTGCTACCACTACACGATGGTGGGATATGCATAAAGAAGCGTTCCATGAGTGGGAGGATTGTCGGGACATGATGCTCCTACGATTTGAGACTCCGGCGAAAGTATAGGTAAAGATGTTCCTTGGCCTAGGAAATCCGCGGGAAAATGTGGTTACATGGATAAAGGCATGGAGCGATTGAACTACAGAAGAGTAGGTTCATTTATTCATTCATGTGTTGGGTCCGATCCCCACTGCATGGTACTTGGATGTGGAGCTCCATCAACAGACCCACCATTGGGAAACCTTGACGAGTGACTTTGTAAAAACATTCAGATTGATAGGGGGTTATGAAGCACTTGACAAAGCTTTGCAGGACATAGATACATTTGTGTTTGGAAAATTCGGCTCCTCTGCAACATCCAAGGCGTCGATCTGGGAAGCACAAATGCAAGATATTATCAACTGTCGTATCTTGGCGAGGGAGGATGGTGAAGATGACTCACAGTCTATCACTATCCTAGAGTCGGAAGGGGAGAGCACTGTTAAAGGACCCCAACTAGGAGAAGTTGATTTCACTAAGCCACTCAAGCTGTGCAAGTTAAACATTGGAAAAAAAGAGCACCCTAAGATGGCTAAGATTTGGGACTATTGGGATGAGGAGACAGAAGGCAAAGTGGCTGAATTACTTATAGAATACCAGGACTTGTTCCCAAAAAAGTTCTCAGAGGTGAAGGGGATCATGGGGGACTTGGGAATAATGCATATCACTCTCAAACCCGATGCGCAACCCATAAAACAATGACCCTATAGGTTGAACCCCAAGTATAAGCAGAAGGTCAAAGATTAACTCAATAAAATGCTCACTGTGGGTATCATCGAACCTATTGAACAATCAGACTAGGTTAGTCCAATGGTGGTTCAGGAGAAGAAAATTAAAGGGGAGATTCAGATCTACGTGGACCTGCACAAACTAAATGATGCTTGCATTCATGATCCATTCCTGACACCATTTTCTGACAAAATTTTAGACAGCGTGGGAGAAAAGGAAACATACTCGTTCACGGACAGGTTCTCAAGATACCATCAGATCAAAATCGCACTGGAGGACCACATCAAAACCACGTTCGCCACTGAATGGAGATCATTTCAATTACTGTCACGCCGTTTGGGCTCAATAATGCCCCTGCTATCTTCTCCAGGGTTGTTGTCGCAGCATTCAAGGAGTTCATTCACAAGTTCCTCGAGGTGTATTTTGATGATTGGAATGTCTTCGGCTTGGTAAAGGCACATGTATCAACCTTGAGCATGATGTTGGATGCCTACTGAAAACACTATATCTCCCTAGATATCAAGAAGTGTATCTTCTGCGTACCTTTCAGAATCTTTCTCGGCCACATAGTTTGTCGGCAGGGACTGATGGTAGACCCTACCAAATAGCAGTTATCATAAACTTGCCAGTACCAACCACAGAGAAACAATTGCGCTTGATCCTTGGACACATAGGCTACTACAGGAAATTCATTCAATGCTATGCGCTGATTACTGCCCCCATGGAACAATTTCTCAAGAAGGATGTGTCATTCTTTTGGAATGACGAATGCCAAAAGAGCTTCGAATTACTCAAGGAAAAGATGGTCTCGGCACCTATTCTCATCTTTCCTAATTGGGAGAAGGTATTCCATGTTCATTTTGATGCATCGGGCATTGCCCTCGGGGCTATCCTTACGCGGCCAGGAGAAGGAGATATTGACCATCCGGTTGCCTTTGAAAGTAGGAAAATTTCTGGTGTGGAACACAACTACTCCACCACAGAACGGGAGGGGTTGGCCATGGTCTACGCTTTGCATAAATATCAGCATTACTTGTTAGGAGGAAAATTCAAAAATTTCACAGACCATTCAGCTTTGAAGTACCTAGTAAATAAGCCTGTGTTGGGGGGAGAATATGTCAATGGCTACTACTATTTCAGGAATATGACTTTGAAATCATCGTCAAGCTGGGAAAGTTGAATTCTGGGCCGAATCACTTATCCCAAATAGAGAGTGGTGAAGAGCCAACTAACCTAGAAGCTGGATTTCCTAATGCGTAGCTATTTTCCATTAAGGTAGTAGATTCTCACTTCGCGGATATCATTCAGTTCTTGACTACAAGGACGACACCCCCAGAGTAATCCGTACAGTAGAAGAAAGAGCTAGTCACCCAGGCAGCAGAATTTACTATCATCGCAGGTCACTTGTATAAGATGGGAGTGGATGAAGTATTGCGGTGGTATGTTTTGGAGCATGAAAGGCACATTATCTTGGCAGAAGCTAATGACGAAGAAGCAGGGGGTCACTACGCAGGAAAAGCAACGACAGAAAAGATCTTGAGAGCTGTGCTATGGTGGCCAACCCTGCATAGTGATGCACATGATTATTGTAAGGCATGCGATACGTGCCAACAAACAGGGAGGCCGTCTCGCAAATATGAAATGCCCCTTCAGCCAAAAATGGCTCTATAAGCATTCGATAAGTGGGTCATCGATTTCATTGGGCCTATCAACCCACCCGAGAAGAAGACGGGTGTGTGCTACATTATTACCGCCACTGATTATGTGACCAGGTGGGCTGAAGCACAAGCCGTAAAAGACTATACTACAGATACTACCATGAATTTCATCTTTGAACACATCCTAACTAGATTTTGATGTTCAAAGATCATCATGAGCGACAGAGGTATGCACTTTGTTAATGAAACAATCCAGGCTTTGACCGAGGAGTTCCGGATCCATCATACAAAGAGCACACCATATCACCCACAGGCCAACGGCACAGTTGAAGCTCTTAATAAAATCTTGGAGCAGGCCCTGACGAACGTATGTAATGCTGATCGCAGCGATTGGGATGTGCACATTCCATCGGTCCTCTGGGCCTATCGAACGACCTGTAAGAAGCTAATGGGAAAAACCCCATTCAGGATGGTTTATGGAAAAGAAGCCATCATGCCCATGGAATATATTGTTCCTAGTCTACGTATCGCAGCATTTACAAACATGGAAGAACCTGACATCATGGAGGAGCAATTGGCATAGCTTATGGCTTTGCAGGAAGATTGGTGTCTTGCAAATTTTCATCAGTAAGTCCAGAAGGCCTGCAATAAAGCCTGGCATGACCGACATATTCAGAAGAAGACATTCACAGAAGGAAAAATGGTCCTCTTACATGATAGCCAATTTGCAAAGCATCCTTGAAAGTTCCGACAACATTGGCTTGGTCCCTACACAGTTAAGGATATCATGGATGGCAGCACTGTTAGGCTAGCTACCCTGCGAAGCGATATGCTACCAGGCTATGTCAATGGTTGTTGGCTCAAAATGTATCGAATCAAATGACTATATGCCCATTGGATCCATCCAGGCACGGGCGGAGACCCCTCCACCACAGTGACTCAGGACAAGTCACAGGATTGTGTTGGGGGACTGTTGGAACAGGGTCCTCCAAAGCCTACGAATTGGGAAATTTTTGAGTATTTTTGTGTAGTTTTTTCATATTTTAATCTAGTGCAGGGGTTTTGGGGTGTGACAAAGCCTCGAAAGCATTGTAATGGGTCAAAGGGTAGACCTAGAGTCCGCAAACCATGGTTTTCAGACCACAAGAAAGATTAGGCTATATTTTTATAAATAGAAGGACATTTTGAGTCAATAGGGGGAATGAAGATTGATGCGCACTGTGGATTAGTGGATCTGTTTGGGTTATTGGGGAAAGGACTCCTGCTAGCTGTGTGCGTGGAGATCATCAGTCTTTCTATGTGTGGACCCTGCTGCTGTGTGCACAGGTTGAGTTTTGGGTATTGTAAAGGGGGATCTAAAGGACTAATGAAAGTGGAAGATTGTTGATGTGAATCTCAGATATCTATTATGTTATGCATGGTTCTGTGTTAAGCTGAAAATGTGACTATGTTATTTGTTTATGATACATTGACATCTGTCTGTTATATTTTATGCAAGAATATATATTTTAGCTGCGTTATTATTCTATGAATTTATGATCTGTTGATTTCTGTGATTATAATTGATATTGCGCATGTGGATGCAAAGGGACCTTTAGATCTGAGTTTTCGGATATACGATCTAGTAACTATGATGTTGATCGCAGATCTTCTTGACTTACCTGCCCTTTCCCAGGGTGTGGAAACCTGGTTCCAGCACCCACCCATACTGCTTCAGGTGAGACTTTGGCCTGTGTAAGCAGGTCATTCCCGAAAGGGCCAGTAGTATAAGGATTATTTGGCAAACCTTAACCTCCGAACCTGGGTCAGTACCCCTCTAGCCAACACTTCAGGTTCACCATTTCTAGCTACTGCTATACCTCCCAATCCTCGTTGTCTTTTCGACGATCTTATGGCTTCGTTAGACATGGATTCTTTGAGTCCTATTGGCATTGAAGGAATGCCTGTTTCTAAAGGGGAATATCAACTTTTCCTGGAAGATATCCCATGTGTTTCTAGTCAATATTCTCCTCAATCGGTGTCACTTCCACCCAGTTATCAGAATTTGAGTCAGATTATTTCTGGTGTTGTGTCTGTAGCACAATCTAGTACATTGACTCCTCCAATGAGTTCAGTACTTCCTTCATTAGGACTGTCACCTTTGACACCTAGTTCATCAGCTGTTGTTACATCTGTCCCGGTCCAACCTATCATTTGTGTGGCTTCGTCTGCAACGGTTGTTATGCATTAGTCGTCAGGATATTTTCACACTCACAGGTTTATCTTTCTTAATCCCATGTGGCTTGTCAATCCTAGCCTGGGTAGATCACAACCCCGCATTGCAGAGCTACGCATGCTTCTAGTGTGGCTTCGACTGCCCCTATGATTCCTAGCGGCCTTAGTTTCGAAGAGTATTTGTTGGCCATTCAATAGCAGAACTCTCAGGGTTCTTAGTAGCCCCAAGCTCCTATCAATCCTCCACATAAATTTGATGTTCATGGTAATCCTGTCTATTTGCCTCCTATTGATCTTCATCAAGCTATTTACGATTCTTATCAGACCATTTCCCATCTTGGATCGATGTTAACGGGACAACCCTCAGGCTTGCAAGGACAACCCTTACAGGGACAACCTTTGGCTCAGTAGGGACAAACCTTTGGTCCACAAGGACAACCTTACAGTCCACAAGGCCAACCTTTACAAGGTCAACCTTTGGTCCAACAAGTACAACCCTACAGTATTTCCAGTCAACCTCAATATCGACCAGGAGTGTCTTATGATCCCAGGGGGAAAATTTATCCACCACAGGTGTTAGCCCCCTATAAATTTCTTGGCAAGCAAGCAGGGGGCTAGATTGTTTTTTGAGCCTTCAAGGAATGCATTTCTCCTGAAGACACATCATCTTTGAAGTCTCTTCATGCTCTCTGGTCTTTGATGAATTCCCTTTACTGTTCTTAAGGCAATAAGCCTCACTGACCGTGAATAGTCGTGCTCCAAAAGGCCTTCATTTGCCTTTGTTCCCATGAAAAATGTCCCATTTTAAACCTTCTTCCCCTTTGTTAAAATTCCCTCTTTTACCCTCTAAGTCCTCCCAAAACCCCCTTTAAATCCTACACATACCCCTTGTTTGGCCTAATTTCCCCTTTTTCCCTCTATCGTTACCTTTTCCCAGCCCTAAAAAGCATTAAAAAGGGCCCAAAAACCCACTTTCCACCTTATGTTAAGGCCTAGCCCCTTTTGGCCCAGCCCCGCAAACCACTTCCCCATGTAACCTAGTGCCAGAACCAAGCGCTAATGGTCAGGGCGCTAGTCACAATCGCAATCGCAACTGTCGAGTGAGTGCATCCCTTTGTAAACAGAAATTTCTCGATGCGATTCTGTATTATTTTTATTTGACCTCCGCTGCGATCTGATCCATCGATCTATATAGATCTGACAGCCTAGCACTAGTTGCTACGTGCTCGTCACCCCTCCCCTTTCACCCGTTCAATTGTTTTCAGACCGTCGATCTTCCCACCAAATCCGATGGTTGGCGTGTAATCGCATTCCCACTCCCATCGCAAATCTTAAATGTGTCACCCACTGCAACCACCGATTACGATCTGCCGATGATAATTTCCACTGTCGATTCCCCTATCGATCTGACAGCCCTCGCTTTCCCACTCCAATCGCAATCGCCAAATGATGCCACATTCTTCCCTTTGCGATTGCGATTCCCCGATCCGATCTCAACCGTCCGTTTAATCCAAGATCCGACGGTCATAAACTAATCACGCCATCGTTCATCAAAGTGTTGACCCTCCCATTTCTCCCCTCTGATTATATCGTGGTTTTCGATCTCCTCCTGAGATCGACGGTCCAAAAGAATCACCCTCCACCCATGCCGGGTCCCACCGCGCATGACCATTTCCATCAAATTTTCATTCATTTATTTGCATTTCCGCCTATATCCAAAATTTCATGATTTACATTAAAGTCTAACATTTTAAATTAGAATCTACGCATTCCACCAACTTTCATAAGCCATCCCGCTTTCTAAACCTCCACCATACCATGATCAAACAGTCCACGTGCATTTCTCCACCCAAACCCTATCAGTCACAGTCTACACCATATTTCTACATTTTCCAAAATTGCTTCATCTAAAATCGCCATTTTACCACTGCCGTGCTACCATCCTCTTGATTCTCCACTACATCCATCCTTCTATGCATGGATTTCTTAACAAAGTTGCATGTTTTCCAGGGTACAGGTGGTGGACACCACCATGGTTCACAGTCACTGTCACAAGTGACACGGGGCTCAGTGAAAATGAGAATCAAAGCTTGATATCACAGAAAAATCTGGGAAGGTGTTTGACATGACTTCCATTTAAGGAAAAGAAGTCAAAATTTGTAAGACCTTTCCAAGAGCCATTTAAGCATAGATTTCATTGACAGAGACAGGAACGGAGCGTCAGAGAGTATCAGTGAGAAAACAGAGAGCTTAAGGCCTGCAAATAAATATTTCGAGCCCAAATCCAATAATTTAATAGCAAGGTACCAGATCGAAGACCTCGTGGATCACTCATAAGGTCCAATGCACAGAAAACCACATCATCAAGGTAGCTACATCCGCAGAATGTTCCTACCTGTGGAAGGACAAAGCGCCCATATTGTTTCAATCAGTTACCGTGTTCCTGAAGAAATTTCAGCCCTAACAACAGTCCTAAGCTATCGGAAGCATTTGTTATGCAGTATGGCTGACCCTAGCATCATTATTTTACCTTTATGTTCAGATACCAGAGTATTGCAGTGGTATTACAGCAAAGTACTTCAAAGACATACCCGGAGTAAATGGAAGCCTGACGAAGACCGCTCCTTCATCCAAAGAAGTACCAGAGATAAATGCAAAAAATTTAAAACAGAATGGGCTTCAACCCTCTTCCTTTCTGAGTTTTAATGCTTCATTTAGTCTTTCACCTACCTCCTCTGCTCTCTTTCAGCTATAAGATTCATACAGAAACTCATTGTAGAGGTTGTTGATCGGATATCTGAGAATTGCAAGCTGTTTCTGTGGAGACATAGTCTCTGTGTAAAGTTGTAAGATAAGCTGAGGAAAGTGTTTTCAGGTTGAATATCAAGCTGTATACAATGTTGTACATGACTGGTGTTGCTCTTTAATATGACAAGCACATTTCTTTGGATCCTGACCTAAAGTTGCGGTGATGTTTTTCTATCTCTGTATTTGTTTTACATTGTATATCATTTCATTTCATTTCTTCTGGGCATGCATCATAAATCTGGCATAGGATTTACCCTTGTTAGGTACCCTATGTCTCTGCTCTCCCTGCCTTTGATGTTTTCTACTAAATGTGTTATCTGAAGACTGATTCCAGTTAATTTAACCAATGTAGTGGTCTGATATATTGCTAGCTGATGTATGAATTAATGAAATCTGTCTTTAGATGTTCTTGTTAGGATTTAATTGAATGAATTGGGAACACTGGGAGTTTAGAACTGTGTCTCTATCTCACTATGATCCTTTTCAACTCATTAAACCTTTTCCAAGTTCCCTTAAGCTGGATGCCAAAGCATTTGGATTTCAAAGTCTCTCTCTGATCTCAGGTTTTCAACTTTGTGTTCTAAATCTTTTATGTTCCTTGTCTGAAGAGTTTACCTTTAGGTTTCGGATCACAGGTTGTCCAATGGCATGTCCTATCCCTGGATCTGATTTCTGAAGGTTACCTTGGAGGTTTTCCTTGCTTTCATCTTCCTTCTTGCCTTTCCACACCACACTATCATCTTTAGGATCCAATGCTTTAGATGACTAGCCCAACTGAAAGCCTGCATATTGAATAGCAAGTAAACCCTTTTATGACTCCATTTGCCCAATGGTCTTGATGTTATCTGATTCATCTCTCCTTGGCCTAAAATCCTCTCTGCCCAGCCTTGTCTTGTACTGAATCCTTTATTCCTGATTCCCAACAACCAAACCAAGCAAACCATTCAAACAAACAAACTCGAGCCCATAACTAGCCTAACATATTAACCTTTGAACTTCAAAGATATATACCTTTGATAGTCATAGAGAGATCCCTCTCTGGACCTAGGAGGGCTAGATCCTGAGGTCTGAAAGTGGTTCTGATGTTGTCTCATCTTTGGTAGTGCCAACCTGCCAAACATGGGAACCCCAACATAATGGCGACTCCACTAGGGAAAATTCTAAGTATTTTCCACCTTGCTACATCATAAGAGCCTCAGAAACCTACAATCTCTGGTTAGGTTGGCAGTTAAACACTCCTATTCAAAAAACAACCTCTATACTATTGGTTGTGTTCTCCCACACTCTTAGATAGAATCTAGAAAGGGCCAGGTAGCGATCCATATCTCACTCTCTTTCAGAAGTGAAATATCTGGTAAAATCCCTCCCCGTCAACCCCTGGTTAGATTTTGCTGTGTTTTAAGGGTATCCTTGAAATGGACCTCACATAAGCACTGTGGTGGATAGTGTACCTCCTAGAAACATCCCAGACCTTCCACCTGGAGACTCCATAGCTCTTGAAAGATCAAAGACTCCACTGGTGATCAGTAGGCCTACTGATTATCTTGGTTTCACATAAGACTCCACTGGGAGACTAGCCTCCTTAACAACATCAACCACAATAGAAAGTAACAAGTAGGGTTAAGCTCCTTTTTTCCAAGCAACATTCTGGCTTCAAGAAACGTTCATACAAGAGCTTATCCTAACCCAAACCCACCTGAAATAGTTGATAACCCTGAGAGCATCCTCAAGATATCACCTGCGCCGAGAAGATCAAATATTTCCAGTCACATCTATAGAGCTAAATCTGCACCGGAAGACTTTACCACTCTATTAGACCCATCTTTCCACCTAGACCCTCGAAACAGACTACCAGGAACTAGGTCATTCAGTGTTCTAGACCAGCCAGACCTTGAGCTTCCCGGTTCACCATCTCATAGTGGTAAACACATTAGGGACAGAGAGACCCCTCCATCTACACCCCCTGATATTCACTTCCTTCAAAACTTGGGGCTCTGCCACCCTAAATCTGCTCAACAGTCTTTTGCTGGTCATAATATCCCTGTCATCCATATACCAGCTGCTCAAGTTAGCCCTTTACCTCATCAGAACATCATTATGGTAGCCTGGTATGAACCTTTGGTTTTACCCCAGCCCCTAGTACCTTTACCCAATTATTATCAATCAAAGATCCCACATTTCACTGCCAAAGAGTCTACCACGGCTCAGCACCATGTAGATAGGATGGAAGATTCTTTTGACTACATGGAAATAGATGATGATACAGTCAAAATGAGAATCTTTGCCCAGATTTTAGGAGGTGATGTGAAGAAATGGTTCAAAAGCCTACCTCCTAATAGTATCCAAGATCTTCCAGCTTTATATCAGACCTTCATAAACAAGTGGGAAGTTAAGGCCAACCCTCTCCAAATCCTAGCAGAATACAAGAATCTTAAGAGAAATGTAGGAGAGAGCATCCATGACTACTCTACAAGGTTCAACAACGTTTATAACGCTCTCCCTCCACACATGAAACCTCCCCAAGGTATGGCTTTAGTAAAATACCCTGAAGGCTTTGATGCAGACATGGCCTACCAAATTAGGGAGAGGGACTACAACACATTGGAAGACATGCAGAAAGGAGCAGTGAGCATAGAGGCTAATTTGATTGAGAAAAAGGCAAGATTGAGAGCTGAGAAAAGGATGACATATAGAGATGACAACGTAGCTTCCACATCTAACCCCAATTATGATTTTTTATCTAAAAATGTGGAGAGACTACAACAAATGATGGAAAAAATGGTTTTCACAATTAGCAATGAAAACAGAAACCAAAATCATAACCAGAACCAGAACTTTAGAAGAAATAACTCCACTCCCAACAGGCAAAGAGACTCAGATCAGCAAGTTATTCCCCCATTCCAAGAGAAATTTCTTAATGAGGATGAGAGAATCATAGAAGATTCTGAGGGGACCACTATAAACATGTTTGAAATAGAAAACTCAATCCACAAATCGTTCTGGACTATGGGATCAACCTCACCGTATTGGGATGAAGCAGATCGAATCGAGGATTACGATTAGACCCGAGATCGCCACTGCGTGTCAGGAGAAAATATGAACTTAGAATCAAAAAGAGCCTAGACACTTCAAACCCAACCAAAAAGCTTCGAGATTACCATAAAGAAAATACCGGTAGAGGCTCTTCTAAAGTGACCTCCGTCGACAAAATCAATGTGTCATGTTTCAGAAGAACAAAGAAAACAAAGAAAAGGACAACCAAAACAGTGAGAAACAAAGCCAACCAACTAGCAGCACTAGCACTACAGTTAGTGTTCCTGATAAAACTATCACCAACACTGTACATAACAAGAATTAGCCCACTAATTCTATCACCAAGGTGGTGAATAGAAAAACAGAGTTGAACATCCAGAAGAGTCAGTCCACTTTCAATTTGGAAAGTGAGATTGCGAAAATTAAAATCTCTATACCACTCTCTGAGCTAGCCATTCAGGATGTATATAAAGGCCAAATTTTGAAAGCTTTGAACCTAGGTGAGAACAGTGACACTGCTAATCTAAGTGATGATCAACCAGCCCTCCTGTTTGGTCCCAAGATAGAAGGGAAGTTTCAAGAAGGGGTAGTACCCCCTTTCTATATCAGTCTCAATATCCATGAAAAGATCCTTCACAATGCAATGCATGATTCTAGAGCATCTCACAACTTAATGCCTAAGGTGGTTATGGAAAAGCTAGGGCTAGAGATAACCCGCCCATATAAATATTTGTATTCGTTTGACTCTAGCAGAGTAAAATGCCTTGGCCTGATCAAAGACTTATGTGTGAGCTTGACCCAGATCCCAGCTAAATGTATGGTCATGGATGTCGTAGTGGCAAATGTGCCACCTAAGTATGGTATGCTACTGTCAAGGTCATAGGGAGCCAATCTGCAGGGTACAATGCAGATGGATGGGGCATATGCCACAATTGTTGTTTTTAGCCAACTTAGAAGACTATATAGGGAGGCACAAATGAAATTCCTGGTTAGTAGCCCTGAAAAGCCTGAAAATTTTCCTCTGTACTCTGTACATAAAGATCTGGACTCTTTCATCTTCTGCAACGATGAATCCTTGGGAGAGCTAGAATCAGAAAATATAGATACAAACAGAGGAGTTGAGACTACAGACTTTAACATAATGACTAAAGAAAACCTTAGATAGTGAACTGAAACAGAGATTCAGAAAGATCAAGAAATTGAATGCAATCAGCCGGTTAGTCACCCCTCATGAACTCATATAGCACACGAAGAACGAAAACTTCCACAACACCACGCAGAACCCGCGATGCAACAAACTAGTGAAACCCACATTAGGGAGGAAATTGATGATAAAACCGAGAAGGAACCCCTGTGGGAAATGAATTTCGATGGATCATACACTAGGAAAACTACAAGAGTAGGGGTGTGGGTACATAACACAGAGAGTGACTATGCAGAGAGCCATGCTTGCAACCTACATTTCAAATGTACAAATAATATTGCAGAGTATGAGGCTCTTATCCTAGGCTTAAATCTATTGAAAAAATTAGGAGCCCATAGGACAGCCATATAGGGAGACTCTGAGTTGATCATAAAACAAGTAAATGGTGAATATATAGCCAAGCATCCTAGGTTGAGGGCATACACGAATGACGCTATGGATCTATTGAAAACCTTTATAGAATACGAGCTGGTGTTTGTCCCTAGGAGTCAGAACGCAATTGCAAATGGATTAGCCTGCATGGCTAGTTCATATCAAAAGCCTCCCAATGACCAAAAGATCACCATTCAGACCAAATTCAGACCTGAAGTGCCAGCCAATGAAAAATAATGGCAGGTCTTTGAGGGCGATAAACAGATTGAAGATTTCTTGATGGGCAGGAACGAGTTTGAGTTTTCTGATTCAGACTCGAAATCTGATGATAGCTTCCTAAGTGAAGAGCCTTCAGACAAGGAGGAACCACCCTGTAACATAGAAATAAACGCTTCAAATGAACAGATTAGAAATATAAATGAAAAATGCGAAAACACAGACAGTGAGGAATTAGAGGTGCTGCATGCCAAAGATAAGAACATACCTCGAGGTTTGGCACCTTCAGAAGACATTTTTGACTTTGATGATGTAGCAAAAAATCCCACTATATAGCACTTAGGTTCTGACGTCGAAGAATGCAACATAGGCACTCAAGACAAACCCAAGATGATTAAATTGGCTAAGTCCTTGCCAGCAAACATGAAGAAGAAATACATTGACCTGTTGAGAGAATTCATTGATGTGTTTGCCTAGAGCTATGAGGACTTAAAGGCATATGACACAAACATCATACAACACAAAATACCTTTGAAAGAAAATCAGAAGCCCTTCAGACAAAAACTTCGCAAGATAAACCCAAAGAAATTGCCTGTAGTTGAAAAAGAGATTAAAAATATGTATGAGGCTGTCATAATAGTTCTTGTGAGTTTTTCTGATTGGGTATCAAACTTGGTGGCCGTGAGAAAGAAAACAGGGGAGATCAGGTTGTGTATTGATTTCAGGAATCTTAACAGGGCCTCACTCAAAGACAATTACCCTTTGTCGAAAATGGAGCACATTCTTCAGAAGGTAGTGGGCTCGAAAAGGATCTCCCTGTTAGATGGTTTTTCAGGTTACAACCAAGTCTTAGTAATCCTAGAAGACCAACTCAAGAAAAATTTTACCACTCCATGGGGCACCTTTATGTATGTTAAAATGCCTTTTGGGATGATGAACACTGGTGCGACCTTCCAAAGAGCGATGGACATAGCCTTCTCAGATGAAATAGGGCACTTCATTGTCATCTACCTAGATGACATAATAGTCTATTCCAAGACTGAAGAAGAACACCTAAAACATCTGAGAAGAGTGTTTGAAAAATGTAGAAGGTTCAGTCTGTCATTGAATCCTAAAAATATTGTATTTGGGCTGCAAGAAGGTAAGCTTCTTGGCCACATCATATCCGAGAAAGGGATTAGGATAGACCCACAAAGAGTTGATGGAATACTACAAATCACACACCCGAGAAACATCAAAGAGTTACAGTCCTTCATTGGGAAAATCAACTTCCTAAGGAGGTTTATTCCCAACTTAGCTGAACACCTTAGGAATATGACTAACATGCTGAAAAAAGGTGTAGGAGTTAGGTGGACTTTTGAGGCTAAAAATTATTTTGAATCAGTAAAACTTGCACTCACCCAAGCTCCTATCCTAATCAGCCCTGATTTTTCAAAAAATTTCCTGATCTTTTCATTTTCCTCAGAGCATACAGTGGCTGCAGTTCTACTGCAGAAAAACATAGAGGGAGTGGAACAACCTATTGCCTTCTTTAGCAAAGCTCTTAGGGATGCACCCTTGAAATATAACATAATGGAAAAATAGGCCTATGCCTTGGTAAAGTCCTTAAAATACTTTAGGGTGTACATACTACATTCTCACACCATAGCCAATGTGCCAAGCATAATGGTTAAAGACATTTTGTCCCAAGATCCAGATTGAAAGAGGGGCAAGTGGATTGCTGTGATCTTAGAATATGACCTTGAGATAAAACCCACAAAACTAATCAAGGGTCAGGGCTTAGCTCAACTAATGGCTGAATCAAATTCACAAGCTCTTGACATAAACATGGTAGATGCCATGGAGGAGCAAGAAGGACTGCCGGAACCCACAGTTGAAGAACAATTTCAAAAATCTCCTTGGTACTCTGACATCCTTTACGTGCTCACAAACCTCAATGTACCTCTAGAACTATCAAAGACTAAGGCCATATTTCTAAAGCTAAAAGCCAGAAACTATTGCATTCTGAATGAATGTTTATACTGGAAAAATAAAAATGGCGTATTGCTTAAATTTTTTCCTGAATCTGAAGTAGAGAGAATTAAACAAGAGTTCCATGCAGGAGAGTGTGGAGGCCACCTCGGTTGGAAAGCCACTACTAACAAAATACTCAGAGCTAGCTATTATTGGCCCACACTCTTCAATGACATCCATAAGATGATAATTTCCTGCCATAAATTCTAGATCTTTGAAGGCAAAAGAAAACTCCTCCCCCTCCCTTTACAACCCATCACTGTTGAAGGTCCATTTATGCAATGGGGCCTAGATTTCATAGGAGAAATACACCCTGCTTCTTCTGCACAACAAAAATGGATCTTAACAGCCACAGACTACTTCACTAAGTGGATAGAGGCCATACCTACTAGGAATGCCACATATTTAGTCATCATTAGGTTCCTAGAAGATCACATCCTCTCTTGGTTTGGTTGTCCAAGGAAAATAATCACTAATAATGCTGCTGCTTTTGGATCCAAGAAAATGGTTGATTTTTGTCACAGATATCAAATTGCACTCGGTCATTCAACTTCTTATTACCCACAAGGTAATGGGTTAGCTGAATCATCAAACAAGAGCCTGGTGACCATAATCAAGAAGCTGTTGGAAGAGAACAAAAAGTCATGGCATAACAAGTTAGTGCATGCCTTGTGGGCTGACAGGCTTACAACAAAGAAATCCATTGGCATGTCACCATATCATCTTGTCTATGGAACAGAAGCAGTTTTTCCTACCAGCCTTGGGGTACCAGTGATCAGACTAGTCCAAGAGATTCAGACAAAAGAAGACAGTATGGTGAGGAGAATAAATCAAACAATTCATCTCCAGAAAACAAGAGGAGAGATCTATAATAGAGCTATCAAAGTTCAGGAAAATATAAAGAGGTTATTTGATAAGAGAACAAAAGCATGTGACTTCAAGATTGGAGATAAATTTCTGAAGTGGGATTCAAGAAGACAAGACAAAGGAAAGCACGGAAAATTTGAAAGTTTGTGGCAAGGTCCATACATCATCCAAGCCACTGTGGGTCCAAATGCATTTTTTCTACAAGAACTAGATGGTATAACGCTGCTTGAGGGTCCTGTCAATGACAGGATGCTCAAGAACTATTTATGTTGATTTCTAATTGCTAGTTTCCATTTCCATTGTAAATGCTGTTGTTGTGTTTTGTTTTCAAGAAAAGAGAAAATGTTCCAAAAACAAAGAAAAATGAGTGGTTCAGACATGCTCAAAACATGAACCTATGAAGTGCAAAGGATTGGCTCCAATATGATCAAAACCTAAGCCAAAGAAGTAAAACAGCTGGTTCTAACATGCTCAAAACCTGAACCAGCAAATAAAGAAGAAGAATCAGCTCTAACAAGCCCAAAACCAGAGCTAAAATGAAGAAGAGAAAGTGACTCTCACAAGCTCAAAACTTGAGTCACAAAGAAAAGAAGGATGTTTCAAACTTCATATTTCAAGCCTTCAATATTTTGTTTTCAGTTTTCTGCAAGTTTCTTTCCATGTGCAACTATCTTTATGCCTTGGACCCATAGCAAGCTAGACTGTCTAATCCTAGTTTGGTTGTTTTTAAATTTCTGTCGTAGAATGTAGAGAAGAAATTTGCTGGATAGTTTAATCCCAGCAGATGTTAGATTAGGTAGAGAAACATATGAGACCAACAGTCTAATCTGGTCTCATGGAGAAATAAGGGTAGATTTAGAATAGGTTTATTTTCTGTTTATAAAAATAAATGATGTGAAGGGTCTGCTAGTCCAAATGCACCCTAGAAGAAAAATGTTAGGATTGTAGGACAGGTAGGTAGACTATTTGGGAAAAATATCCTGCTTATTTTATGTCTCCACATTTTGTGGCAGCTGATACAAGAAAGAACAGAATGTGTCAAGAAACAAGGCACCTAGCCTACTCCAAAGATCATTTCTAAATTCTTGACTCCTTCAAGAAGAAGCCATCCCCATGTGGAGCCACTGTTAGCACCCTATAAATTTCTTGACAAGCAAGCAGGGGGCTAGATTGTTTTTTGAGCCTTCAAGGAATGCATTTCTCCCGAATAAACATCATCCTTGAAGTCTCTTAATGCTCTCTACTCTTTGATGATTTCCCTCTTCTGTTATTAAGGCAATAAGCCTCACTGACTGTGAATAGTCATGCTCCAAAAGGCCTTCATTTGCCTTTGTTCCCATGCAAAATGTCCCATTTTAAACCTTCTTCCCCTTTGTTAAAATTCCCCCTTTTACCCTCTAAGTCCTCCCAAAACCCCCTTTAAATCCTACACATACCCCTTGTTTGGCCTAATTTCCCCTTTTTCCCTCTATCGTTACCTTTTCCCAGCCCTAAAAAGCATTAAAAAGGGCCCAAAAACCCACTTTCCACCTTATGTTAACGCCTAGCCCCTTTCGGCCCAGCCCCGCAAACCACTTCCCCACGTAACCCAGTGCCAGAACCAAGCACTAATGGTCAGGGCGCTAATCACAATCGCAACTGTCAGGCAAGTGCATCCCTTTGTAAATAGAAATTTCCCGATGCGATTGTGTATTCATTTTATTTGACCTCCGATGCGATCTGAGTCGTCGATCTATATAGATCTAACGGCCCAGCACTAGTCGCTGTGCGCTCGTCACCCCTCCCCTTTCACCCCTCCGATCGTTTTCGAACCGTCGATCTTCCAGCCAGATCCGACGGTTGGCGTGTAATCACATTCCCGCTCCCATTGCAAATCTTAAATGTGTCACCCACTGCAACCACCGATTGCGATCCACTGATGATAATCTCCACCATTGATTCCCCTGTCGATCCGATGGCCCTTGCTTTCTCGCTCCAATCGCAATCGCATTTTCCAAATGATGCCACCTTCCGCCCTTTGCGATTGTGATTCCCCAATCTGATCTCGACCATCCGTTTAATCTAAGATCCGATGGTCATAAACTATTCACGCCATTGTTCATTGGAGTGTCAACCCTCCCATTTCTCCCCTCCGATTGGATCATGGCCATTGATCTCCTCCTAAGATCGACGGTCCAAAAGAATCACCCTCCACCCATGCCAGGTCTCACTGCGCACGACCTATTCCATCACATTTTCATTCATTTGTTTGCATTTCCTCCTATATCCAAACTTTCATGATTTACATTAAACTCTAATGTTTTACATTAGAATCTATGCATTCCACCAACTTTCATAAGCCATCCCACTGTCTAAACCTCCACCGTCGATCTTCGCCACCAGACCATGATCAAACAGTCCACGTGCATTTCTCCACCGAAACCCTATCAGTCACAGTCTACACCATATTTCTGCATTTTCCATCATTGCTTTAGCTAAAACCATCGTTTTACCACCGCCGAGCTGCCATCCTCTTGACTCTCCACTACATCCATCCTTCTATGCATGGATTTCTTAACAAAGTTGCGTGTTTTTTAGGGTACAGGTGGTGGATGCTGCCATGGTTCACAGTCACTGTCACAAGTGATACAGGGCTCAGTGAAAACAAGAATCAAAGCCTGATATCATAGAAAAAGCCGAGAAGGTGTTTCACATGACTTCAGTTTAAGGAAAAGAAGTCAAAATCTGTAAGACCTTTCCAAGAGCCATTAAAGCACAGATTTCATTGACAAAGACAGGAACAGAGCGTCAGAGAGTATCAGTGAGAAAACAAAGAGCTTAAGGCCTACAAATGAAGATTTCGAGCCCAAATCCAATAATTTAATGGCAAGGTACCAGATCGAAGACCCCTTGGATCACTCAGAAGGTCCAATGCACAGAAAACCCCATCATTAGGGTAGCTACATCTGTAGAATGTTCCTATCTATGGAAGGACAAAGCACCCATATCATTTCAATCAGTTACTGTGTTCCTGAAGAAATTTCAGCCCTGAAAACAGTCCTAAGATATCGAAAGCATTTGTTATGCAGTATGGCCGACCCTAGCATCATTATTTTACCTTTCTATTCGGACACTAGAGTATTGCAATGGTATTACAGCAAAGTACTTCAAGGACATACCCGAAGTAAATGGAAGCCTGGCGAAGACCGCTCCTTCATCCAAAGAAGTACCAGAGATAAATGCAAAAAATTTAAAACAGAATGGGCTTCGACCCTCTTCCTTTCTAAGTTTTAATGCTTCATTTATTCTTTCACCTACCTCCTCTGCTCTCTTTTAGCTATAAGATTCATACAGAAACTCATTGTAGAGGTTTTTGATTGGATATCTGAGAATTGCAAGCTGTTTCTATGGAGACATAGTCTCTGTGTAAAGTTGTAAGATAGGCTGAGGAAAGTGTTTTCAGGTTGAATATCAAGCTGTATGCAATGTTGTACATGACTGGTGTTACTCTTTAATATGACAAACACATTTCTTTAGATCCCGATCTAAAGCTACAGTGATGTTTTTCTATCTCTGTATTTTTTTTACATTGTATATCGTTTCATTTCATTTCTTCTGGGCATGCATCAGAAATCTGGCATAGGATTTACCCTTATTAGGTACCCTGTCTCTGATATCCTTGCCTTTGATGTTTTCTACTAAATGTGTTATTTGAGGACTGATTCCAGTTAATTTAACCAGTGTAGTGGTCTAATATATTGCTAGCTGATGTATGAATTAATGAAATATGTCTTTAGATGTTCTTGTTAGGATTTAATTGAATGAATTGGGAAAAATGGGAGTTTAGAACTATGTCTCTATCTCACTAGGATCCTTTTCAACTCATCAAACCTTTTCCAAGTTCCCTTAATCTGGATGCCAAAGCATTGGGAGTTCAAAGTCTCTCTCTGATCTCAGGTTTTCAACTTCTTGTTCTAAATCTTTTATGTTCCTTGTCTGAAGAGTTTACCTTTAGCTTTCGGATCACAGGTTGTCCAATGGCATGTCCTGTCCCTGGATCTGATTTCTAAAGGTTACCTTGGAGGTTTTCCTTGCTTTCATCTTCCTTCTTTCCTTTCCACACCACAATATCATCTTTAGGATCCAATGCTTTAGATGACTAGCCCAACTGAAAGCCTGCATATTAAATAGAATGTAAACCCTTTTCTGACTCCATTTTCCCAATGGTCTTGATGTTCTCTGATTCATCTCTCCCTAGCCTAAAATCCTCTCTGCCCAAACTGGTCTTGTACTGACTCCTTCATTCCTGATTCCCAACAACCAAACCAAACAAACCAATCAAACAAACAAACCCGAGCCCATAACTAGCCTAACATATTAACCTTTGAACTTCAAAGACATATACCTTTGATAATCATAGAGAGATCCCTCTCTGGACCCAGGAGGGCTAGATCCTGAGGTTTGAAAGTTGTCCTAATGTTGTCTCATCTTTGGTAGTGCCAACCTACCAAACATGGGAACCCCAACAATAGGGACAAGCTTTTGTGCAACAGCAACAACCTTACGTTTTGCAAGGCCAAAAATTTGTACAATAAGGACAACCCTTTAGTCCTGCTCCGGGTCAACCTGGTCATCAGGGGAAACCTGGTCCATCTCAACCATCGAGCCAAGCTCTTCCACAAGGGAAACTCGGTTACCCTCAATAGCCAAGCCATCTTGCTCTGCAGGGACAACCTGCCCAACCTCAATAGTCGATTCAAGCTGCTCCATCTGCTCAGCAGCAGTTTCAACTTGTTCAACCATTTCAGTAACCAGTTCAACCTGTTCAAACTGCTCAGCCTACTGAACCTCAAGGCGTTACTTATCCTCCTCAAGGTCAATATCAGGCAGTATATAGTGCACCCAAGGTTTCACTTATTACCCTCAAAATCAATCCTAGTTGGTGTATAATCAACCTCAAGGCAATGCTTACATTCCGCAACAGAATCCATACGTTGCTCAGCAAGGACCTCAATGGTATGCTCAGAATCAATATCCCGACCCTCAACGCCAGTATGGGTAGAAATATCAAGCTTATAACCCTTATGGTCAGAATCCTTTGGGACAAAACATATGGGGGAAGAATTTCTCTCAGACTGGGTGGAATGCTAGTACATGTCCTTATCAAAGACCTCTGATGCCTTTTAAATCTCAATTATTGTTTCTCACTACGTTGGAACTTCTTGATGTGTCAAATTTAACGAATGATCTGATTCTTCATAACCTGTATTGGCCTCCAGTTCCGACTAATATTCTTGGTGATTTTCCTA
Source organism: Pinus albicaulis (assembly GCA_034641835.2). Lineage (NCBI taxonomy): Eukaryota > Viridiplantae > Streptophyta > Pinopsida > Pinales > Pinaceae > Pinus > Pinus albicaulis. Next base: position 560,365,817 of record CM076580.1, on the reverse strand, counting down.
AGTTTGAGGGCAAGTATGGAGAAGACCCTCAAGCGCATGTTATGACCTACCACTTGTGGTGTTCTTCTAACTCTTGGGTTGATGATTCTGTTTGACTCCGTCTTTTCCAACAGACTCTTACTGGTGCCGCTACAAAGTGGTACATTGAATTATCTCGTGGCATCTTTCAAGATTTCAACTCTTTAGCCATGGAATTTCTTACGCATTTTCAGTTACCGGTTCGTTATGAGACTAGGATGCACCTTCTCACATCCTTCAAACAAGACCGAGCTACTCATATCTCAGATCATATTCATGAATGGAGGCACTATCGTCGCTTGATCAAGTTTGATATTCCTATTCAACTTCTAACTGATTGGTTCACTACCTCATTTTTCAATCAAATCGCTAAAGACATTGCTATGGGGGCATGTGTAACCGAATACTAGGCCATTGCTAGTGCCCAGTACCTTGATCTTGTGTACTTCCAGTCTGGCACGTTGTATGATATCTTACCTGATGCTCCTCAACCTAGAACTTCTAAAGCACCGGCGATGCCATCCGTCAATGGTATCATCGGTTTTGTGTCTCAGACTTCTCGGAATTATTCATCTTCGAATCCTGGGAAGCAAAATTTTAATCCTTCCACTGATATTTCTTCTCATCTCACCCAAAATTATGGTACAAATGCGGAATTCAATGCCGTTCAGGCCAATCCGGCGGATAAGAATTCCAAAGGGAAAAAGAAGGGTAAAGGTAAGGCCAAAGCTGATAACCTGAAACAGGATTCGTCTAAACCTCGTGCTGATGATGGTTCACAGCGTAAGCTAAAGTACCCTTGTTTGATCTGTGAAAAAGAGCACTACACCAAGGGCTGTCCTCGACATGCCGAAGTAAGTAGATTGCTCAAAGGCACCCAGGGAACTATGGCTATTCTCAAATAACCTTTTCCATCACATCAGAACTAGATGGTATAGAAACCTTAGTCCTCTGCCCCGTTTGGCTCTCAGGTGTTCATGATGAATGGTTCTGCATCCGTTTATATCGCTACTCAATCAAAAGATTATACCGAACCACGTCAGGCCACGGGGAAAGTGATCACTGATGGTCCTCCTCCTCTGCCTGCTTTTGGCCCTCTTCAGATTGAAAGGCCACTTGCTGAGCCCGTTGTACGACCACCTTCCAAAGGTGCACTCCGTAAGTCTTCTTACAATCCCAATGCCCGTGCTACTCAACATTACAGTATTGTTGAGGATCTAGCTCAGGCGCCATTTGCAATGTCTGCATTAGAAGTACTTCATATTTTTTTGTCTCAACTGAAGGTTTTTTTATTTTCAATCAGCGAGGCTGATCTTGCTAACACTAGCCTTCTCGCTTTCAATTTAGAGAATTTCGTCCCACAACTCCCGCACCAAATTGTGCTCATCATGTAAGTTGGTATTAATGGTATGATGTTAGGTCCCTATATTACTAGTATAGTCCTTTATTATTGTGAGTGTAACCCCCTTATTGTTATTATTGTACCCCTGTAACCCACATATTGTTATTATTGTGCCCTTAAATTATTATTGTTAGGTCAGCTAGGATTACATTGTGGCGCACTAGGATTACATTATGGCCCCATGGACTCCTATATATAGAAAGGAGGTTTTGTAATTTGTATCATCCAAGAATTTTTCACTCATGTAATGTATTGGAGTGTTTCTTAGTTTTTGCTTATTTATATTGTGCTGATATCTCTTTTCCTCATTTTCTAGCCTGTTTCACAAATACTTGTACCCAGCTGAGATTCTTAAGGTTTTCATTGCCTCCAAATAAAGTCACAGGAATTTTTCAAGCAGGACTTATGTTCTATGTTGTCTTAATCTGGAAATTTTTTAGAGTGCGAATTAGAAATCCTGAGGAACATCGTCGCAAAATTTCAGAGCTTGGTTCATAATATTTTGGAGATATGATCTGTGGAAGTTAGGTCTTTTTCACTTTAAGTAGCCTTGAATTCCAACTCAAATGGTGTTATCGTGGTATTTCTTTGCATTACCTTTTTTCACGTAACGTTTGTAACATTAACTTTTTTGGTAGGCACGGGGTCACAACTTCCGAGGCAAACATCGTCAAAAAATTTCAGATTTTGGTTTGCAATATTTTCGGAGACATGATCTGTGGAAGTTAGGGCTTTTTTAGGCTTCTGAATTTCATCTCAAAGAGGTGATCGTGGGAAAATATTCATATCTCTCTCTATGAGCATCGGATTGGAATGCCGAAAAAAGTGGCCATAATTAAACGGACTTTAGTTTTTTCTCTATCAATTTTAGAGCCAAAGGAGGAAACAATCACATGTGGCAAGTCGTACAAGTTCGCTCTACTGAACCAGTCCAAAATTGGGTCATTGTGGGAGATTACACATAACTTTGTCTTGAAGAATCCAAATCAGATCAAACCTATGGCATTTGAAAGAATATTTAGAGGGCTACTATAGGTTTGAATTTCAGATCTTGAGGATCTGTAATTATATAGATAATTCAATTTCAGTATCAAGCTCCTCAAAAGCAAGTAAAAGGTGTGTATTTTCCGAATTACATAAGTCTTGTTTAAAGAATCAAGTTGAATTGATTCCAAGGGCATATTGTAGAACAGATATCAGTATTAGATTCTAAAATGGCCCCTAAAAAGAATTCAACACCCATTAAGCCTTTAGAAAGCTCTACTATGACTCATGAAGATGAAGAATGGCAACATGACATATCAAAATTACAAGAGCAAGTGCAAAAAAAAATTCTCTCGCAAAGAGCAACAAAAAATGACATGGAAGTTTTGAAGAAATGTTTGGAAACTAAGATGGATGGTTTGAAGAAAGGCATGGAATCTAAGATGGATGGTTTGAAGAATGGCATGGAATCTAAGATAGATGGCATGAAAGCTGGCATGGAATCTAAGATGTATGGCATGGAATCTAAGATGGATGACATGGAAGCTAAGATCGATGAGAAAATGGAAAACATGAAGAATGACCTAAAAGCAGACATGGATGGTTTGACAAAGTTGATACAAGAAATGTTTCCTAATGTTGAAAATATAGTAGAGGAAACTCATGATGAGAACAAAATAAATTTTAATCGTGATTTCATAAAATCTAATGTTGGCGGGAAGAACCACCATATTCCAAAAATGGATATGAGGAAGTTTGATGGAAAGGATCCTATAACATGGATAAAGGTATGCATAAATATTTGACTTACAATGTGAAAACACACAAAAGTTACCTGTTGCAACTTTTTTACATTTAGAACAAAATACATTTGCATGGTATCGATGGCTTTGCTCCTGTAAAAAAATTGTCACTTGGTCAATTTTTACGGAGGAAATGATAGCACATTATGAGGATACAAAAAGCAACACCTTCTTTAGCCAATTGATAAATCTCAAACAAAAGGGTTCAGTGGTGGATCACATTGAGGACTTCCAAAAATTGAATATAAGTGTGGGTAAATCGATATCCCGAAGAACATAGGATTGAGAGGATTGATCTCTTCATAGGTACTTTAAAAGATAACATCCAACATGAATTTTGCATTTTGGAACTTGATTCATTGGAGAAGGCATTCAGGTTGGCAAGAAAATTGAATGTAAAATTATGGCGACAAGGAAGACTACCACTCACTTCTATAAAGATGGAAGTGTTGCTACTCCTAGATTTCCACAACCCACAAGGTTGACACCACAAAATAGAAGAAAAAGGAGCAAAGGATCACAAGGCTAGACAGAAATACATCAAAGCCCAAGGTGTCGTAAAGAAATTATTTTACATAGATTGTGAAGAGGAAGAAGAAACTGAACAAGAAGAGGATATACAGCAGGAACCAACCCTAGAAGAGGAAGAAATGAATCTGACCATATCGTGTAATGCATAGGTAGGAATTACCATTCCTCAAACTCTCAAGATAGAAGGGCATATCAAGAAGAAAAACATAATAGTGTTGATTGATTCAAGTAGGACCCATGATTTTATTCATTGTAAGGTAGCCAAAGAATTGAATTGTTTCCTATACCCAGCACCAGAATGTCAAGTGATGGTTTCAAATGGAGGAACTATAAATTTCTATGGAAAATGCCATAATATCAAGCTAACCACATGGGGAATAAGGTATTTTATTGTCCAATTCTTTCCATTCCTATGGGAGGTATTGATGTTGTACCAGGGAGTACAATGGTTACACCCTTGTGACCAAGAGCTTTTAATTTTCAAGAACTTTTATTGAAATTTTGTTCGGAAGGAAAGGAAGTTAAATTACGGGGTATCGCAAGGAAGTCCAGAAAGATAATAAGCTCTAATGTCATGACAAAGCTTCTAAAGAAAGAACAATGAGGCATATTTTCATAATTATGCTCACTAGAAGTTCCAACATCAAAATCATCTATTTATCCAAATCTCCAAAAAGTCTTGGACAATTATTCCAAGGTGTTTGAAACTCCAAAATGGATTCCCCACCTATGTGTGGGATGATCAGATCATGCTATTCATTTGATTCCAGGAAGTTTTCCTCCAAACATCAGGCCTTATAGATATCCTTATGTCCAAAAGAGCGAAATTGAACGTATGATTGCAGAAACGTTAGAGGTTAGTATAATTCAACCTAGTCAAAGTTCTTCCTCTACTCATGTAGTATTGGTACACAAGAAGGATGGATCATGGCACATGTGTCAGGATTATAGGGAGCTCAATAAGCTCACCATTAAAGATAAATTTCACATTCCTGTGATTGATGAATTATTAGATGAATTACATGGAGCAATTTATTTTACCAAGTTGGATCTTCGTTCAGGATATCATCAAATTAGAATGAATACTGAAGATTTTCCAAAAACATCATTTCGAACTCATGAGGGTCATTATGAATTTTTGGTCATGCCCTTTGGCCTTACCAATGCACCCACATTTCAAGGATTGATGAATTTATTTTCAAACCCTTTCCTTAGAAAATTTGTGCTAGTATTTTTCAAGGATATACTAATTTGCGTAGGTCTTGGAAGGATCATGTTCAACATGTTGACAGAGTGCTCAAACTATTGTAGGAGAAACAATTGTATGCAAAAACATCTAAATGTTTCTTTAGATTTCAAAAGGTGGAATATCTAGGTCATATTGTATCTCACGAGGGTGCTAAGGTAGACCCTAACAGAATTAAAGCCATTAAGGAATGGAAAGTCCCCACAACCATTAAGAAGTTGCGAGGATTTCTCCCTGTTACTGCAGTATTACTGCAAGTTTGTTAAAAACAATGAAGTAGCAACACTCTAACAACAATATTATCACAGGATACATTTTTATGGATCAAGAACTCGCTGGCCTTTAAACATATTAAAGAGGCAATGTGCCTAGCACCGGTCTTAGCTACGCCAGACTTCACAAAAACCCTTATTATGGAATGTGATGCCTCGGGAAATGGAATTGGTGTTGTTTTAATGCAAGAAGGAAGACCCATTGCTTTTGAAAGTCGTCCAATCAAAGGAAATTATTTACATAAAGCTATTTATGAGAAGGAAATGTTAGTAATATTGCATGCACTAAAGAAATGGAAACCTTACCTAATGGGAAGACACTTCAAGGTAAAAATTGATCATGATAGTCTTAAACACTTTTTGGAACAAAGACTATCTTCAAAAGAGCAACAAAAATGGGTCACAGAGATGTTGGGTTATGACTTTGAAATAATCTACAAAAAAGGGAAGTTAAATGTTGTTGCAGATGCACTTTCAAGAAAGAATGAAGAGGTGGAAGCATTGCTTTATGCCATTCCTATTATCCAACTAGATTAGATAACCAAAGCAAGGGATGAATGGAAGAAGGACGAAGAAGTGTGGACACTCATTCAAAAGTTGTAGCAAGATCCTAGTACATCTAATACATTTAGTTGGAAAAATGATTCCTTATGGTACAAAAATCGCTTATATCTTTGTAAGAATTCCCAACTAAAACAAAAGATTCTTTTGGAATTGCACACTTCTCCTTTAGGAGGACACTCAGGATTCTTAAAAACTTACCACGGGGTGAAGAAAGAATTTTTTTGGGATGGCCTTAAATATAATATTCAAAATTTTGTGACGAAATGTTTGGTTTTCCAGCAAAATAAAGTTGAGACAATTAAGACCCCGGGTCTTCTACAACCTTTATCCATTCCAAGCCAACGTTGGGAGGAGATTTCAATGAATTTTATCACAAGTTTACCTAAGTTCAAAGGAAAGAGTGTCATCATGGTGGTAGTTGATAGACTTACCAAGTATGCACACTTTTGTGCATTATCTCATCCATTTAAAGCTAGTACAATTGCTACTACATTTATGGAAACAATTCAGAAGCTACATGGAAACCCAAAGGTTATTATGAGTGACAGAGATCCCATTTTTACTGGAAAATTTTGGACGGATTTATTTTCTTGTTTGGGTACTCAATTAGCTCATAGCTCAGCTTATCATCCTCAATCTGATGGTCAAACTGAGATAGTAAATAAATGTTTGGAAGGATATCTTCGTTTCTTTGTATCTGATAAACAAACACAATGGGTCAAGTGGTTACCTCTCGCTGAATGGTGGTATAACACTTCCTTCCATATTGCAACAAAAATGACCCAATTTATGGCACTTTATGGATATCATCCACCATCCATCACATCATATTTAAGAGAAAATTCGAAGGTTCAAGCAGTTCTCCAACTCTTAAAGGATAACCTGAATTTGGCACAAAATCGAATGAAATAGCAGGCAGATCAACATCACAGCGAGAGAAGTTTTGATGTAGGAGACTGGGTATTTTTACAGCTACAACCATATAAACAAATTTCTCTCAAGCAAGCTAAGAAGGATAATAAATTATCGCCAAAGTACTATGGTCCTTACAAGGTGTTGCAAAAGATTGGTACTATGGCATAAAAATTGGAGCTTCCTGCTTCTTCACGAGGGAATCCATTTTTCCATGTTTCATGCTTAAAGAATTTTATAGGTGAAAATATTCTAGTTCAAACAGTATTTCCATAACTTGATGAGGAAGGAAAATCATATTGGAACCTGAAGCGACCACTGAAACAAGAACTCGATAGCTACGAAATTGATCAATTTCAGAGTATCTCATCAAGTGGAAGAACTTACCCATCGAAGATTCTACATGGGAGGATGATAATTTTATACATAAGCACTCAGAGCTCTGAAGCATTGAGGACAATACTAAGTAGGGGCATGTTAGGTCCCTATATTACTAGTATAGTCCCTTATTATTGTTAGTGTAACCCCCTTATTGTTATTATTGTACCCCTGTAACCCACATATTGTTATTATTGTGCCCTTAAATTATTATTGCGGCTAGGATTACATTGTGGCCCACTAGGATTACATTATGGCCCCATGGAATCCTATATATAGAAAGGAGGTTTTGTAATTTGTGTCATCCAAGAATTGTTCATTCATGTAATGTATTGGAGGTTGCCCCCTTGAAGTGGTTTATTTCTAAGGCATTGATATCTCTTTTCTTCTATTTTTGGAGCTGGTTTCACAACATATGAATATCCATCGGACGGTTGTGGACAAGGGTGCATCTACGTTCGTCATGTCATCTGCTTGCTGGAAAGCCATTAGTTCTCCAGTTCTAAATCCATCACCAAATGCCCTTGAAGCATATGATGGAAGGGAATCTAAACCTCTTGGTGTTCTCTCTAGTTTTCTAATTACATTAGAAGGGAAGATAGTCAATTTTGAGGTCGAAGTAGTTGATGCCAAGCTCAATTACAATATTCTCCTTGGTCGCAGTTGGACTCACGTCATGCTTTGTGTTTCATCCACTCTCTTTCGTGTTTTGAAATTTCCACATGAAGGAAAGATTGTTACTCTTGATCATTTATTGTTCTTCACTTCTTCTTCTGAGAACAACATTCCATATGTTGATCAAATTCCTACTCCCTATGAGAGCGTAGGGTCAGGTATCTTCAAATATCCTGCCCTCATGGGTACTTTTCCTCTTCCTCCACCCAACACTGTTTAGATTAATATGATCTCTCGGTCTGACGACCCATGGATCATCCATTCACCTGAATAGATCAATTATTTTGGAGATTCAATGTCGTTAAGTCCGGTCGAGATAGACTATTGTGAACTTATTTTGGCTTTGGAGCCTCCGCCATCTGATCGTGCTCCTTTGAGCATGTCTCTTGACACTTATTCTCAATCTCCTTGGCTTGGTGATTCAGATTCACCTGATCCCTTGAAAGAGATATTTCCCTCCAATGAAGCCACCGTGGAAGCTATGTCTCTCGAGGATCTTCCGTGGGATGATACTCATCATCGTTCCTCATTCATGCCTGTTCTCGGGGCCATGTCTACGTGTCTTAAGAGGTTTACATCTTAGGTTCCTTCTCCTTCACTTCAAATGCCTATTCTAGCACATGAAGTTTTTACGAAAGGTAACTTGAGAAATATCACCCAAATGATGCCTATCAACATTTCCGTGAAATTGGGAATCATCGAGAACATCCATATCGGGGTTACCTGTTCTTCAAATGAAGTTTAGGTTTATACTAGCCTTTTCCACGAGTTCCACGATGTCTTTGCATGGTGCTACGAAGGGATGCTCGGCATCGATCCTAGTATAGTGGTGCATGAGATTCCTACCTACCCAGGCCCGAAGCTTGTTCGTCAGTGCCTTTGTCCCGTGCACCCTAGAAAGGTTGCCGCCATTAAGGGTGAAGTTGAAAAAATTGTAAACGCTGGTTTTATCTACCCGATTCCCTTGACAGAATGGGTGTCCAACATAGTCCCTGTAGATAATAAACAGGGTACCATTCGGGTCTTTCTTGATTATCGCGACATAAATTGGGCCTGTCCTAAGGATAATTTTCCTACTCCCTTTATTGATCATATCAATGATGACTGCGTTGGGAGTGAGATATTTTCCCTCATGGACAAATTTTCTAGCTACAACCAGATTAGCATCCTCTCGACCAATCAACATAAGACTGCCTTCATTTGTCGCTAGGGTACTTTTGCATACAAAAATCTCCCTTTTGGCTTGAAAAATGTTGGGGCCACATTTTAGCGAGCGATGTCATATGCTTTTCATGACATTAAACACATCATTCAACATTATCTAGATGACCTTACGGCTCATTCAGCTAAGCGTAAGGACCATCCTGACCATCTTCATCAGATATTTCTTCGTTGTCGATGCTATAACATCCGGTTAAATCTGCATAAGTGCATCTTCTGCATTAATTCCAATAGAATATTGGGGCTTATCATTTCCAAAAATGGGATTCACCTTGATTCGCTCAAAGTTGAGGCTATTATTAATCTCCCCTCTCCATCCTCATTACATCAGCTACAGAGTCTGCAGGGGAAGGATAATTTTTTACGCCATTTTATACCTAACTATGCTGAAGTGGCTAAAGGGTTCACACGATTGCTAAAGGAGGGTGTCCCATTCCTTTGGGATGAGATCGCTCAGAAGTATTTCGATGCTCTGAAGACATTTCTTTTCAACACTCCTCTGTTACGTCCTCCAAACCATCATCATGATTTTTCCCTCTATTTAGCCACCACTTTCATCACGATTTCCATGGTTTTGGTGCAAGATGATGATGACAGTGAAGAGCATGTTATTTATTACCTCTCTCGCAACCTTCTCGATACCGAAACACACTATGTCCATGTCGAGAATTTAGTGTTGGCTACCGTTCAAGTAGTTCAACATTTTCGTCATTAAATTCTGTTTCGTACTATGACTATGATTTTTGACTGCAACCCTATGACCTATATATTTTCTCGAAAATTGCTCGAGGGCAAGTAATTGAAGTGGATCGTCATCCTCCAAGAGTTCGATTTGGAATTTACTATCGCCAAGTTGAAGAAATCATAGTCTTTATCGATCTGATCTACTCCCTCCCCTCTGACTCCACTACGTCTGGTTCCGAGGAATGCATTCCAGATGATATGCTTTTTTTTATTAGCACCCTTGATCCTTGGTACAGTGATATCATCCTATATCTTCAGACTTCTACCTTTAGATCTGAGTTGACGAAGGATGCTCATCAACACATCCATCATCAATCACAACCTTATCGTATAGTCGGGGATACACTCTATCGCATCAAAGTAGATTCCATTCTCCGCTGATGTTTGAATCTCAAGGAGACTAAGAAAGCCTTGAATGATTGTCACAATGGCGCTTGTGGTGGTCACATGTTTGGTTATACCACTGCACAGAAGATTCTTCATGTTGTGTATTTCTGGCCCTCTATCTTCAAGGACTACATTGTCGTTGTTCGTAAATGTCATGATTACCAGATCTATCAGCACAAGATGCGCACACCGCCTGCATCTCCACCCTGTCATTACCATTGGTCCCTTTGCGAAGTGGGGCATCAATTTTATGACGTGTAACGCTCACTCGGCCGGGGGGCATGCCTATATTATTTTAGCCATTAACTACTTCGCCAAAAGGGTTGAAGCAATGCCTACACTTGCGGCTGATAGTAAGACAACAACTCAATTCATATTCAATCACATAATTTCTAGGTTTAGTGTCCCTTGGGCCATCATTACTGATCATGGTTCCCCTTTTCGGAATTATAAGGTTGAGTTGACTTCCAAGTTGGGTCTGCGTCATGACAAATCAATGTCGTACTATCCTCAGGCCAATGGCCAGGTTGAAGCCACGAATAAATTTCTTGTCACCATGCTTCAACGTATAATTGGGATGCACAAATCCAATTGGCATCTCATGTTATTTTCGGCTCTTTGGGCATACCGAAACTCAATTAAGGATGCGACCGGATTCACTCCATTTCATCTTTTTTACAGTCTGGAAGCTACCCTTCGGATTGAGTGTGAAATACCTTCGCTCAAGTTGGTTGTTGAATTGTTGCTGAACACTTCACCTAAAGAAGAGCATCTCCTCTACTTAGAAAGTCTGGATGAAACTCGTCGCTTAGCTGCTTTGGTCATCGAAGGATAGAAGAAGCGGGTCAAAGCTCATTTTGAAAAATCAGTTTCCCCTCACTCCTTCGTAGAAGGAGACCTCATTCTCCTGTATGACCAAGCTCATGATAAGCTGGGGGTAGGAAAATTTCAACCCATGTGGCATGGGCCCTAAATTGTCAAACGTGTTTTGCGGAATGGGGCCTATGAGCTCATTGATTATGAAGGTCGTCCTCTAGATCAGCCCAAAAATGGGTTGTATCTTAAAAAATATTATGCATGAGTCATTCGTGTATGTTTTGTGTACATAGTTTTTCTTTTCATTTTTGTACATTTTTGGCTTGGTATGCTTTTTGAGAGTTTTCCTTCTTATTGGGTCATTTCTTATTGTGCAGATGTCTATTACCCCTTATGTCAATTTCGCAGATAGTGCTTCCCACAGTACCAGAAACTTGTCTTCGACAACCTGGGTGATTTATGATACTACTGGTGAATTGATAGATCTGCAAGGTATCTGTCTAGGACGAACTACAAAAAATGTCGCTGAGTATAGTGCTGTCATTGAACTATTAACTAAGGCAATTACCCTTATCATACGTGCATTGGTTGTAAATCTAGACTCAAAGATTGTCGTTCTTCAACTTAATGAACATTATTAAGTTAGAAACCCTCACATTTTAAGATTGTATTTACGTGTTCGTTTTCTGGAAAGACATTTTGATTATATCACATATCAAAATATTGCTAGGCAAATGAATGCATTAACTGATACAGTGGCTAACATTGTATTAGATAGACATTTGCATAATCTATAAAGTCATCATCACATGTAAAAGATACATGTAGGAAAATAAATTTATATATATATATATATATATATATATATATATATATATATATCGAATGTTTGCATCAGTGTGCATCAAAATTTCAAAAAAATATGTGTGTTTCTGTTACATCCTGAGACATCATGTCTCTCAAAAATATGTGGAAATAAAGCCTAGGTGTCTACTCGGCATGACACTCATGATAGCATGTCACTACCCATACAAGCCGCCTCACCAAGCGGTGAACTCGGTTTTGCACCCCTACAGTGTGTCTCTGGTATGCACGAGGAACATCATCAAATCGCGCATAGTTCGGGACCCCACGAGATATTCCCTCCAAGTTTCATATGATTTCCTCATCCTCACCTTCCTCACCATGAGGGGCAACATAAAAATCGCGAGGAACATACCTCGCTATCAGGGACATGCCTTCAAGTCTCTCTGGGCCAACATATGCATTTTTACATGGATTTAATGTCAGAACATACATAACAATAAAATCATAATACTCATGAAAATAAAAATGAGTCTTACCAAGTGCTTCATCCCAATCCTCTCCCTCTAGCAGTGGGAGATCCTTGTCACCAGTGAAATATGTGCTAGCGTAGGGCCAATACTCCACGACAATTAGTTTTCGGTGGAGCCAATCAAAGAAATCCATTCTCCAGGACATCTGTTGACCACCCCCTGACCTTGGCATCAGAGCTGCCCAACGGGCCATCTGTGGCTCCGGTGATGGTGGTATTGGAACTATCACCTCCTATCACTGAAATATTGGTATTCATTCTAGGAAGAACGATACGAGAATGGACGTGTAGCCAAAATACTTCAATTTTTCCTTCTTGCACTTTGTCAGTTTACGCTTCATGTTTATTTTCACTACCTCTGCCCAGTTGTAGAGGGTCAGTGTTAATCAATCTACAACAAGGATTAGTTGTGTATTTTTTGCTTTTTGTGGTGCCTATGATCCCGCAACTCGTGTGATGGTGTGTAGCACTACCTTTAGTGCCAAGTCCGGGATAGTCTGGATATCCACTTTCTCGCTTCCTAATCCTTTCCGTGCCCCTCGACATACCATGTCGATCACCATACTCATGTTCTCCATAGTGGGTCGGGTGCTAGTTAGGACTGGTTTTGCTCCCCTTTGTGATAGCTTGTTATGAAATAGACATCCGAAACATAAATCTTGAGTTCCTGATCTCGAAGAATGAATTTTTCCTGATCCTCATCCCAAATACTGATTAAGTACTGCAACAACTCTGGTTGAGCTCTGAGGCATGATGTCATGAAGAATTTTTTTAGTCCACAGTCTCTGAGAGCTTCCATGCATCTTTCATTGTCCATGGCAAGCTCATCTTCTTCACTGTGTTCCCGTTCTTTCCATTCGATCACCATTTTGCCGCTTCACATCTGCAAACATGTTCATATAGACATTATTAGCCAAATTAAAGGCTTTGATTTGTGGAATTTGGGCCTAATGACTTTCATTATGAGTCTAAAAAGGTTTGCATGGTTGGCACGACTATTTTAGAAACAGTCGCACCAACAAGCATGCCCTAGTTCAGAAAATTGGGCGATTGGCACGAGTTCGTGCCCAATACTCGCACCAACTGTTGTGCCCTAGTTTTTACAATTTCCCCCATAGAAATACAAATTTGCAGTTGCAGGTAATGAAAGAGGAATTAAAATTCAGGGAAAGATGTTAGCTCTTACCTGCAACTGACGGATTCGAGATTGATCTGCTTGATTGCCCGCTATCTTCGCCGCAAAATCACAGTATAAAAAGGGTAACTATTGCTCCACAAGAGGTAAAAGTGAAAATTAATTATTTTTTACCATTTTTGGCATTTTATAACTTTTTGAAGCCCTAATTAGGTTTTAAGACATATTTTTTGATTATTTCATTATGTTATTTCGAGAAATGGGTTTTACGTTTGTCTCTTGCATAGCGACAGGTCGTTAATAAGATAGCGATGAAGTAACGAGTTTTATTTTATACTTTTTCGGACTCGGTAAAAACACAAAAAGTCACTACTGGAGTCATCTTTCAGCTCTTTTCTGACTCTCTAAAATTGAAAATATTGTCAATATTCTTGTCATTTTGAACTCATTAAATGGCTGCGAAACAATATCTACCTATTATACGTTTACCCCTTTTTCAGGCTGGGATAGATTACTTACGAAAAAGGAATATCTTAGCCTATCGCAACTAAGAGGTTCTTTCAGATATTGTTTTCTACCTTTTTGGATCTCAAGGACTATTTACAAAAAGGGACATGCCAGAGTTTTCTTTTCCGCTCTTTTCAAGCTCTCTAAACATGAAAATACGTCGAGTTCTTCCTTTGTCATAATCGTTAAACTGTGATGACATTGGAAATCATCACCATGATGTTACCCGAGTTCCTCCTTCCTAGGGCTCGTAAAATGTACTAGGATGGATTTTTCCAAAGGAAAAACTTACATTACAAGCATATGCTATCCCCTTCAATCTTGTTTTCAAAAATAATTGGGGTACTCACCAGAAATGGTGGGGGAAAATGGAACCAGTCTTTAGTTGTGTTGGTAGTATGTCGGTCCTAAACATGACACTTGTCTACATTCGTGTCGGGTTGGGGACATTTCATTTCGTCATTTTTTTCCTCCATGGGTTTGGGTAATCTGTTTTGATCTCTCATCTACTCTTTGCCACATCATCATGACCTCAAATCCCTTGATGTCAAATACTGCAAAATCCAGAGTCGTGTCGCTGATATGTTCAAGAGAAGTTTTCCTCTCCATTTTTCAACCTTCCTCTGATTCTCTTTTGGTCCTGATTCACTATCATTATGTTACTCCGTCTTGTGTCAATGATGTGGGAAACATTATGGCCCTCCTTTGACTGGGTCACTTCCTGTCGACTTCAGCTCATTATCCAGGAAGTTGACCTATAGACTCCCTTTCAGTATCTTGGAGCCTTCATGCCTCAATGGTAGGTTCTTCACATTCGATGACAGTTCCACATCATTGGGCTTCGATCGAGTGATTATGCAGGTGTTTGAAACCAGATCACCATTCACATTCTATGGATTTTACCTGTTGTACCTTGAGATCCATTTTCATTATTGGTGGTTTCTCTTGTGCCTATTAATAGCTTTCATCATTGGTTGGTAATCAAGTGATTTTCTTGCATGTTAGACTTCATCTCACATATTCGCATGCTTGAATACTTGTTCGGGTCGAGATGGAGCATAAGACCCTGGATTTTTTCTGATAAGATCCAGGCTATGGGATGTTGTGGATTATCATGAATTATTGCATGAATCTTTTGATTGGATGGCTGTGACCATACCTAAGTCCATTTGTTGATCCTTACTGCTAGATGGCTGCATCCATACCTCAGATCTTATTTTTATGTACTCTATTATGGATGGTTGCACCCATACACATATTCAAGTATCAAAGATATCAGTTGTATTTGTAATTGCAGGTCTTCCGACAACGGTTTTTGGTTCGAAGGCGTTCTCGTAAAGCATTTCACCCCTCCCTCTCTCTCGGACCTCATGCTTTAGGGGGCATCTGTTACACAGCATTTTGTCACTGTCCCTACAATCCCCATCCCATACATTGGAGGATCATTTCTGTGACCAATAAGAAGTGTCATTCCCTACAAATACCATCATTGCATCCCTTTCCATGAGGACAACATTCCTTTTGTTGACAATTCCCTGAGCATACCATCAGAAGCACATGTTTTTTCCTGGGCACTAGTAGACCGTTATGCCCTCACGCCAATGAGGAACATTAACACTGGGCCCTACGCCAGTTGGTGCTCTGTCCTAGTTAGCTACCCCCACCAAGTTGTTTATGGAATGTTTTTTAAATATAGAAGTGAAGTTTCTATCCTAACAACTTCGTGGGTGAGTCAGTTGGAGTGGTTCGACTGAATAACCATGGATTCCATCCTTTGGCCTCTTATTTCCACCTTTTGGGGAAACCTCCCAAAGGATAAGGCCTCCCTTCCACCATTTTAGGGATCCCAACCTCCTCCTTTCCCTCTATAAATAAAGCTATCTCTCATGAACACACTAGTTGAATAGAGAGCTTAACAACCATAGCTGAATCGCGAAACATTTTACTAGAGAGATAGAGTAGAGGAAGAGACCCTTTCATTGAGAGAAAGCTTAGGCTTGAGTCCTCGCCTCATCCCAATTCCTGATGATCATTCGAGACGAGCTTCGGATGAACCCTGCTGAAGGAGGTTGCGACATCAAGGCTCCGGTTGTAACTCTTTCTTCTATCTGTATATATATATATATTGGGTATGTGTTATATTCTTTCCATGACTAAGCACGCGCAGGGGGGTAAGAGGGGGGGCGTTAGCCCCCCCTTTGCGTTGGGTGCAACGGGGAGGTCACAAGGGGGGCAACAGCCCCCCCTGTCGGGGTCCGGGGCAGCGCCCCAACAAAAAAATTTTGGTCCTTAATTTCTAGTGGGTAGTCCGCGTCCATGGTTTTGTGCATGGTTTTGCACATGGTTATGGGGTACGATGGTTTTTGTCCCCTGGTATTTTTGTAGATCCGGTCAAGGGAACTACGGTTATGTTCTAATCCAGGGTTTATGGATTGGGGTTTATGTATGCTTCGGCATGTATATATATGTGTGTTGTAACACTAAAAGTAATATAATGAAAAATCAAGCTGGTCGTCCCGATTTGGGATCCAAGGGAATATCTCTGTGTTTATCTATTTTATGTTTTATGCTCTCGTTACTGTTTATTTTCTTTATTTAAGATTCGTTTGTAGATAATTTATGTTTGTGTGGTTAAAATTTACAATATATATATATATATATATATATATATATATATATATATATATATATATATATATATATATATATATATATATATATATATATACACATGATTATTTTCTGGTTCCCATATTGTGTTAATATGGTTTGTTTGATGCAATATGCTTAACCTTCCTTAACTAGTTAGTAATTATGAATGAAATCATTGTTTCATATGCTGCTCTTGTTTGTTGATCTTCATGCAGGTATCTGAGCACTGTTGTAGAAGGAGCGTGACCTGTCGAGATAGAGATCAAGAGGACACCACCACTACAGCTACGACATCGTTGGACTCCAGGTAGGTCAATCTGCCCCTTCCTTTTCATTCATCAATTAGGAACCTACACTTAAGCTTGTCCCTTTATTTCTAGACCCACTCTAGGGCTAGAGGGATCGTCTCTATCCGTAGAGAGGATTTACCTTTCCAACACCTGTCTTTTGACTTTCTAATCGAGTTAATATTCTTCGAGGTTGTAAAGAAGATGAAATATTGATATCTGATATTTGAGAAGATTCAGTATTTTTAGTTGAAATGGATACTCTCTCTAACTTTTCTATCAATGAATGAACTTCTAGGGAAGCTTGATGGGAATCGGGGGATAATATGTGTTGAGTATCACTAGGAGACTTAGGGGAAGGATGATCAATTTCAGATTTTAAAGATGAGGATTAGATAATTTTATGGAAGTTGATGGGGATCTAGAGGGAGAGAGACTCTTAGATTGACCTTTATATTGATCAAATATTCTTGCCATTCACAAGGCCCTCCTTCTAGCGCCAGAATGTTGAGGTCCCAGAATTCCGCTACCGAAACATGGGGGAAAAACACCCGGTCTAGACCTTAAAGCATCTCCTTTTCTGTTTGGTGTAGTGGCTCTGACCGAGGATGATGGGACCAGTTTCCCAATAAGGATGATTTTCAAGGTGTTGTGATTATATGACATGCAAATGGAGAATGATTTTAATCTATCATATGCATCTATCTAACTATTTATTCCACTATATAACTGGGGTGTTTCTTCCTTTATGCGGTCTGTTAGCCATCTATAAAAGTTTGTCATGTCAAATGATGGCTAAATAAGTCCTCAGATTTCCAAAATCAATATTTTATGAAAAAATTGTGAGTTTTGGAAATCTCACTAAGTTCGTTATCCTACAACCTATCCATTCACAAAATTCTTCGTTCAAATCTTCCCAAGTCACCCTGTTGTTTCAAAAGAGGCTTTTTTTCAGGTTCTTTCCCTCATTTCCACCTCCATTTTCTCCCATTCAAACAGTCATTTTCCCCCCCATTAACCCATCTTTTCTCCTCTCCAAAAACCCTCTAAATCACCCTCATTTATGATTCCCTCTAAAAATATTATAAATATCCCTTTATAATGTTTTTAACCAAAGTTCTAAAAGCCCATCGGGACCTTCAAAAACACTAAAAATATTTGTTTTTAGGCCTAGGCCTCCCCTTTGACAAATAAGGCCTTAAGCCCCTTTTTGGCTTAAGCCTAAGCCCCTTCTTCTCATACGACCCATAGGACCATTCCTCCGCCTTCCCTTAGCCCCCTTCACCTATCATTCACCCCGATCCATTTTCTTTCCTCCAAAAGCAATCTGCACCATTGATTGCCTCAGATCCGATGGCCATCACACTCCCACAACTCTTCTTCCCCTCAATCATCCCCCCATCCGTCTACTCTGGGGAGCGATCTCCACCATTACTCGCATCTGATCCAACGGCTCCCATATATCCCCACCGTTACATCCCGCTCCCAACCATTCTTGCTACCCAACAAGGAACCAATGTCAGCATTATGGCCCACTGCTCACTACTCTAACACCATCCAATCCCCCTCCGACACCTGTCCTCCACTATGATACCCTCCCGATCATTTTTCCCATCAGGAGTAAACCAACACCATTGATCTGATCTGCTCAGAATCCAATGGCGCTGATTCAATATCGCGTCCGTTTTAGTTCTAGGGTTTAAGGCCTCATTTCTGTGCGAAATGGGTAGTTTTTCCCTATACATGCATCAAGCGGTGTGTGGTATCGCGTCCACCCACCCTAAAACTGCTTACCAGCGATTGTCCATGTGAAAACCGCCGATTTTCCACAAAACCGCCTTTCCTCTGTTCACGCCAATATTCAAAATTTTATGTTTTTTCTCCTGGTTTCGCCTATGGAACCCCTCCCCGCACTCTCCCTTTCCTCTGAACATTGCTCTGACACCTCCCAAACCCCCTGAAGCAATTTAATCCCAACACATAGGTTTTTTAAAATTAAATGTTGTGTTTGTTGTTGCAATGTTTAATGGTGGCCCAGGCCTAAAGGCCATCCCACAGTCAATTTAAGTGGCAGTAGCCTTTGGGTGATGATCTAAGAGGCCAGAAAGATGAATAAAAGGGATTAAGGGTATTTAGATAAAGGATGGATCGATGATTCATGACCATCGATTAAATCAAGAAACCCTCCAGCGCATGAAAGAAACCCTTGCATACAGACAAATTAAAGAAAAGGATAAAGATTAGTATCATTGATTAAGGATAAAGACAGAGGCTTGAGGACAAAAGATAAAAGTCAAATACAGTCATAAATCAAAAGACAGAAAGGATGATTATGAAGGCTAAAAGCAAAATCAAATCCTGAAATAGAGTTTAAAGCAATAAACAGGACAAATCGGCCCAAAGATAGCTTCGAATGATAAAATCAAGGAAGCAATTACTTCACCAAAGGAAAAATTACCAACTACAAACATGTTTTCCCTCAAAAGGCATAAAGAAGTTATTATAGTCAGAGATATTTTCAAAAAAGTAGCTCAATAGTTATTGCAGAGTTATCACTAAACCTGTAAAGTCAAATATTTCAACTTAAACAACTCAGAAGTTAAGACAACATTCATTATGCAGAGTAACTCTTTTCAGATATTTTTTTCCCTGGACCTTGCATGGCCTCAAAATTCAAAAATAATTAACTCTGCCATAAATGAACACTTAGCACTAGTTCTATTTCACCTCCTCATTTGCCTATAAATATAGCATGAGGACTCCATTATTAAGGGTTCTTGGCTGGTTGTTGTTGTTAGTTGTCTAGAGTGTTGCTGAGCTAGTTGAGGAGTACTAGGCTGGATAGAGAAAGCTTTGAGCTGTAAAGACCCACTATGCTAGAGTATGTAACTAGTTTGAACATCAATAAAACAAGATGATTCACAGGATCATGGTCTATGTTAATGGTGATGTTTTTCCTCTCTTTTTATGTTTTCTCCTTATGTTTTCATTCTGTCCATTTTCTCTGATAAAGAGCATAAAATTTAGATTAGGATTTACTGTCAAAGGTACCCTATTTCTGTCTGCAAGCTTTATCTTTATGTTTTCTTCTGCAAGGTTTGATTGAAGGATTCTTAATTTCCCTCCAGTTTTATCTAGCTTGTTGTTTTAGGAATGATTCAATAGAGTATAACCAGGGAAGTGTTGGTAAGCCCATATCATTCTGAGTATAACTTGAGATATTGTTCTTGAAAGATATTTTCAAAAGAATGCTAAGTAGAGTTTAAACCAGAGAAGTCTATGGTATGCCCTATCCTCTTGCTAGTCTTTCAAGGTTGCTTTTAAAGATCCGTAGAGATTTTGTCAAAAGCAAATTAGATTGTTTCTGTTTGATCTTAGGCTGCTCTCATTGTTGTCTTGTATGTTTTCTTTATCTGAAAGTAGTCTTAGGATTGCTGGATTGTTCTCTTAAAAGTTTACTTTATTAAAAGTCTGCCCAAAGAAGTCTATGGTTTTCCCTATCCTTTGGCTTGCTTCAAATAGTTACTTTAAAGGCTTTTCTTGTTTAAGTAGAGCTAGAAGATTCTTGACTGACTATAGCTTTACTGCCTTCACAACACCTTAATGTTTCATATCACAACTTAATCTAAAGAGATCGATTTAATCTAGATAACTTGCCCTATGAAAACCCTTGAAAATTTGTTGAACAATTAAATCCTTTTATGACTCCATAGCCCAATGGATTAATGTTGTCTCATAGTCTATCCCTCCAGCTGAAACATTCCCTCAATATTCTCCAACCTTTAATCCTTCAAGTAACTTTTCAATCAACCAAAACCAAACAAAGTTCTCAGAGCTTCATAACTAGCCTAATATCATAAACAAAGCATAAATATATATCATTATAAAACACTTATATAGAGAGATCCCTCTTTGAATCTAGGAAGGCCAGATCTTAGGATTCTGAAGTGGTTCTGATGTGGCCCCTGCAGTGTTTATTCTTGCCATTCTTGAAAATCACAGGGCGCCAACATAGTGGCAACCATACTAGGGAATACTAAGTAATAAATAACTTCACAACTCGGAAAACCTCATTCTAAAATGAATCAAGTGTCTACAAAGAGTGGTTCTTGATTGTTAATGATGGAAAACAACCAGTCCTATAAAACAAGTAAAAACCTTCCACCTCATGACTCCACTAGTTTTCAGTAAGCCCGCTGATCCCACTCATTTTCCAAAGACTCCATTGGGAAACTTATTTTATCATTAGAACATCAGAAAAACCCAGTTAAGAAAAATCTGTGGATTAAATTTTTCTTATACATATTAGTTTGCCTTTAAAAAATTGTCATACTTGGCTAACTTTTCTTATCTTTGGGTCTAAATCCTAGCTTCCAAAAGAATCCATACTAGAGCCTATCCTGGCCTAAATCCCCCTAAAATAGTTGATAATCTTGAAAGAATCCTTAGAAAGTCTCCTACATCCAAAAATCCAACTATTGTCAGACCCATCTTAAGAGCACGTTCAGTTCCTGAAAACCTTATATACTTGCAAGATACCCAAGTTGACTTACCCCTTATAAGAAACATATCTAGAACCAAGTCACAAAGTGGTATAGACTAGATAAACCTTGAGCTTGTAGACTCACAAAAAATTAGCAATAGAGAAGCCACTCCTTCCACACCTCCTAATCTTCGTTTCATTCATAATTTTGGCTTCTCCCATCGTCAATCTGCTCAACAGTACTTAGCTGGTCCAATTACTTCTGTTACACCCACCCATGCTTTCACTGTTCAAACCACTTCAGTTCATCATCCACCTCCTATCACAAATCCCCCACTTGTAAACCCCCCATTGTTTCCACAATTCCATATCATGGCAACATGGTATGCTCCATTAGTCCTTCCTTTACCTTTAGCCACTCTACCACAATATTATCAGTCCAAAATTCCTTTATATGATGCTAGTAGTTCCACTACTGCTCAACAACATGTGGAAAAAATGAGTGACTACTTTGAAATATAAGAAATAGATGATGAAACCATTAAACTTAGGATGTTTGCTCAGAGCTTAGGGGGAGAAGCAAGAAAATGGTTCAAAGGCTTAACCCCTAATAGTATCAATGACCTCCCTTCTTTTCATCAATTATTTTTAAACAAATGGGAAGTTAAGAAGAACCCCCTCCAAATTTTATCAGAATATGAGAACATTAAGAGGAATGTTGGAGAGGGAGTTCAAGAGTATTGCACTAGATTTAATAGTGTGTAAAATGCCCTACCTATCCATATGAACCACCACAAGGCCTAGATATAATGAAATTCCCTGATGTATTTGACCCTAAAATGGCCTACCAATTGAGAGAGAGAGAACCCCTCACCTTAGAAGAAATGCAGAGGGGAGCAGTAAGCGTAGAGGAAAATCTGATTGCCAAAAGAGCTAGGATGAAAATTGAAAAGAGGGTGACATATAGAGATGAAGCTGCACCCTCCACATCTAACACAAAACTTGATAATTTAGTCAAAAATGTGGAGAGGATGATGGAGAGAATGAATGTAAATGAGAGGGCTTATCCCAGAGAAAATCAAACAGCCTCTCAAAATAGAAACCAAGCTCAAAATCAGAATAAAAAATTTAGGAGAAACCCTCCTCAAATTAGACAAAGAGGTCCTGATCAGCAAATCAAACCTCCCTTTCAAGAAAATTATGCTGACAAGGAGGAAGGGATAGTAGAAGAAGCAGAGGAAAATCACATGAATATGTTGGGAACAAACAATGAGGATATTGTTTTCCGCACTAAGAAAGAACAAGTCATATATACACCTTATGAAGAAGAAAGCATAGAGTCTGTAGACTACAAACAAGGCTTTGAAAATGCCATAATGGAAGTACATAACCAATATGACCTGAGGAGTAAAAAGAACCAAGAAATTCCCAAGAAAAAGACCTCTGTAATTTCTACTAAAAACGGCCCTGTAAACATTTCCAAAAATATAACAGAAAACCATAACACAGTGGCTGAAATTTCTGATAAAAACAAAGGAAAAAACACCCAAATTTCTAGCAAACATAGTGGTGACGCTAGTAGCACTAGCACCTTAGCTAATGCTCCTGATAAAACCATCCGAACTGCTGTCCATAATAAAAACCAGCAAGCTGATTTTGCTAATAAAATAGTGACTAAAAAGGTTGAATTAAACATTGCGAAAAATTAGACTCCCTTCAGCATAGAGAGTGAAATTGCTAAAATCAAATCTCTATTCCCATCAATGAATTAGTCACTCAAGATGTATATAAATATCAACTTTTAAGAGCTTTGAACATAGGAGACAACAATGACTCTGTTAACTTAAATGGTGACAATCCTAAGCTTGTGTTTGGACCAGAAGTGGAAGGGAAGTTTCAAGAAGGAGGCGTTCCTCCATTTTATGTTAGCCTAAACATCCATGATAACATTTTCCACAATGCCATGCTTGATTCAGGAGCATCACACAACCTCATGCCCAAAGAAATAATGTAAATATTAGGCCTTGAGGTAACTAGGCCATACAAAGATTTATATTCCTTTGACTCCAGCAGAGTAAAATGCCTAGGTCTAATTAAAGATCTTTGTGTCAACTTGGCACAAATTCCAGCCAAAAGCTTAGTGATGGACATTGTAGTGGCTGATATACCTCCAAAGTATGGCATGCTCCTTTCAAGATCTTGGGGTGCTAAGCTTCAAGGTACCATGCAAATGGACATGACTTATGCAACCATCCCTGTTTTTAGTCAACCAAGAAGACTATATAGGGAAACACACATGAAATACATGGTTAGTAGTCTAGAAAAACAAAACAACTCCCCTCTGTATTCTATCCACACAGACCTTGACTCATTCATACTTTACAATGATGAAAATTTCAATGAGCAATGATTAGAATTTGATAAACCAGCCATAGAAGAAGAGGAGGGAAAGGAGGAAAACCCAAAATAGTTTGCAAGCTCAGAAAATTACAACAAACAAAATAAAGATCTTAAACAACAAATCAGTCACCAACTTAGTGTTAAGCATGAAAATCAAATAGAAAACCCTCAACATAGTGAAAACCTTGAGGAAAAAAACATAAATAAACATAGTGCAGACCCTAAGGAACAACATAGTGGAAACTAAGAAAAACATAACAAAGAGGACATAAATGAAATTAATGATAAATCTAAAACTAGTCCTCTTTGGAGTATGAGTTTTGATGGGTCTTGTAGTAGAACTGGTGCAAGAGCAGGCATATGGGTGCATAACACAAAAAACAATCATGCTAAAGGTCATTCATATAGGCTAAATTTTCAATGAACGAACAACATAACAGAGTATGAAGCACTCCTCTTAGGACTACATTTATTGAAAAAATTAGGAGCCAAGAGGACAACTGTCCATGGAGATTCAGAACTGATAATTAGGCAAATAAATGGAGAATACACTGCCAAGCATCTAAGACTAAGAGCCTATAGGGATGATGCCATGAATCTCTTGAAAACTTTTGAAGAATATGAGCTCACCTTTGTCCCTAGAAATCAAAACATCCTTGCCAATGGTTTAGCCTTTGCTGCTAATACATGTCTAAAACCTTATGAAAGCAAACAATACACAATCCAAGTCAAATATAGACCAGTAGTCCCAGATAATGAAAAATAATGGCAATTTTTTGAAGGAGATAAACAAATAGAAGACTTCCTGCAGTCCAGAAATGAGTTTCAGGTGCCGAATTCAAATTCAGAGTATGAAGAAGACTTCCCTACTGAGGAACAATCCTATAAATAAGAATCTCCTAATACTGCTGATATAAATCTGTTAATCAAAGAATTTAAACATAAAACAAAAACATGCACTGATTTAGAAAAAGAAGATCTAGAAGTGTTGTAGTCTAACACTAAAAACTTGCCAAAGGGACTAGTGCCTCTAGAA
This sequence comes from Pinus albicaulis, assembly GCA_034641835.2. Lineage (NCBI taxonomy): Eukaryota > Viridiplantae > Streptophyta > Pinopsida > Pinales > Pinaceae > Pinus > Pinus albicaulis. Next base: position 560,341,028 of record CM076580.1, on the reverse strand, counting down.
GAATTGTTTGACTTTAATGATGTTGCCAAAAATCCTAAAATGGAACCCATTGAGAGTGAAGTTGAAGAGTGAAATATAGGTAGTCAAGAAAGGTCTAAAATGATCAAATTATCCAAAACACTACCAGCTCATATAAAACTGAAATATCTTGAGCTATTAAGAGAATTTTATGATGTGTTTGCTTGGAGTTATGAAGATTTAAAATCATATGATACAGAAATAATTCAGTATAAGATACCCCTCAAAGAAAACCAGAAGCCTTTTAAACAAAATTTGCGTAGAATAAGCCCTGTGCAATTACCTCTGGTTGAGAAAGAAATCAAGAAAATGTATGATGTTGGAATTATAGTTCCTCTGAGATACTCAGAATGGGTATCCAATTTTGTATCTGTAAGGAAGAAAATAGGAGACATAAGGCTTTGTATAGACTTTAGAAACTTGAGCAAGGCCTCTTTAAAGGACAATTACCTCTTGCCCAAAATGGATCACATCTTACAAAGGGTAGTAGGTTCTAAAAGAATTTCTTTGCTAGATGGATTCTCAAGATACAACCAAATATTGGTATACCTTGATGATCAACTTAAGACAGCTTTTACTACACCTTGGGGCACTTTCATGTATGTGAAAATGCCTTTTGGTTTAGTGAATGTTGGTGCCACATTCCAGTGAGCTATGGATATTTATTTTTCAGAAGAAATAGGTCACTTCATTGTGATTTACTTGGATGACATCACACTCTATTCCAAAATAGATGAAGAACACCTGATACACCTAAGAAAATTCTTTCAGAAATGCAGAAAGTATGGTTTATCCTTGAACCAAAAGAAAACATTGTTTGGTCTTCAAAAAAGTAAACTTCTAGGCCATATCATATCTGAAGAGGGGATAAAGATAGACCCAAAGAGGATTGAAGGTATATTGAAAATCAATCATCCTAGAAATATCAAAGAACTTCAATCTTTCATTGGGAAGATTAATTTCTTGAGAAGGTTCATACCCAACTTAGCTGAACTCCTTAGAAACATAACAAACATGCTTAAAAAGGAAACAGGAGTAAAATGGACGATAGAAGCAAAGAAATCCTTTGAACTGGTTAAACAAGCACTCACCCAAACACCAGTTCTTATTAGTCCTGATTTTACCAAAGACTTCTTCATATTTTCCTTTGCATCAAAACATACAGTAGCTGCTATCCTATTACAGAAAAACATAAAGGGACAAGAGCAGCCTATTGCATTTTTGAGCAAGGCGTTAAGAGATGCACCTCCAAAATACAACATAATGGAAAAACATGCTTTTTCCTTAATCAAATCTTTAAAAGATTTTAGAGTTTACATTTTACACTCACACATCATTGTATTTGTCCTTTACTCAGCGGTAAAAGATATCTTGACATAAGATCCTGATGGCAAAAGGGGAAAGTGGATTGTTGTTATACTAGAATATGATTTAGAAATTAAGCCCACTAAGCTCATCAAAGGTCAAGGACTAGCAAAACTGATGGCTGAATCCAACTTTCAAACACTTGATATAAACATGTTAAACGCATTAGATGAACAGGAGGAGTTGGAAAATCCACTTATTGAAGATCATTTTCTAAATTCATCTTGGTATGCTAATATTTTGTATGTGCTTCTTAATATTAATATTCCTCCTGGTTTGTCTAAAACAAAGGCAAGGTTTCTAAAGTTAAAAGCTGTCAATTACTGCATTTTAGATAAATGTTTATATTGGAAAAATGCTAGTGGATTATTTCTTAAATGTTTGCCTGAGAATGATGCAGATAATATCAAGCATGATTTCCATGAAGGAGAATGTGGAGGCCACCTCTATTGGAAAACTATTGTAAACAAAATCCTTAGAGCTGGTTATTACTGGCCCACCCTCTTTCAAGATATCCATAAAATGGTAATTGCCTGCCATAAGTGTCAAATCTTTGAAGGAAAAAAAAAATTTCTAACCTTACCTTTGCATCCTATCACTGTTGAAGCTCCTTTTCAATAGTGGGGCCTATACTTCATTGGGAAAATCCATCCTGCTTCATCTGCCCAACACAAATGGATCCTCACAGCAAATGATTACTTCACCGAATGGATAAAGGCCATCCCTTTTAGGAATTCCACAGACTCAGTTATCATTAAATTCCTTGAAGATCATATCCTGTTTAGATTTGGTTTTCCTAGGAATATTATCACTCACAATGCTGCTGCCTTTGGATCCAAAAATATGGTGGATTTTTTCCACAAATATAAGATTACATTGGGTCATTCCACAACTTATTACCCTCAAGGTAATGGGTTGGCAGAATCCTCAAACAATAGCTTGGTAAACATCATCAAGAAGTTGAAGAAAATAAAAAATCATGGCACAACAAGCTAGTACATGCACTTTGGGTTGATAGATTAACATGCAAGAAATCCATTGGAATGTCTCCCTATCAGCTATTTTATGGAGCAGATGCAATATTTCCAACCAGTTTAGGAGTGCCAATCATGAAGTTGATCCAAGAAGTACAGTCTAAAGAAGATGATACGATAAGAATAATAAATCAGACTGTCCAGTTGCAACAAATCAGGGAGGAATTTTACAGTAGAGCACAACAAGTACAAGAAAACATCAAGAAACTGTTTGATAAAAGAACAAAGGAAAATGACTTTAACATTGGTGACAGAGTGCTAAAATGGGACTCTAGGAGAGAAGATAAGGGAAAACATGGAAAGTTTGAAAATTTATAGAAAGGCCCTTACCTCATTCAGTTTGCTATAGGTAACAATGCATTTTTCCTTCAGGAGATGAATGGAACAAAACTTTTTGAAGGTCTTGTCAATGACAAGATGCTCAAACATTATTTTTTGTTGAATTTCAGTTCAAAGCTTTGTCCATTATAAATAACATTACTTAAAGAAAAAGGGTAGAAAAGTAAAACACAAAAACAAAAGAAAAAGACAAAAGAGGGCAGATAAAAGAAAAGGTACAGCCCCATACCAAAAAGAGAAAAATCTGAAAGTGTGCAAGTCCAAATGCCACTTCTTTGAAAAATAAAATATTATTCGGTCATATAGCCTAATATCGATTGAATAAATTTAAATTTATGTTGATAAGTTAGTCAATGAAGATCTGCCAAACAATGCAAACTTGGCTTATCAATAGACTAGATTAGGAAAGAGAGAAATGGTTCTAAAAAGATCAAAACCTAAACCAAAAGAAAAATAAGGATTTCTAACAAATTCAGATCATAAGCCTACACATTTTTTGTTTCAAATTTTCTGTAAATAAAGTCTATGTGCAGCTTGTACAAAATTCCATAGCCCCATAACAAATCAGACTGTTTAATCCTGATTTTGTTTATGTTTTAAATTTTCTGTTTTAGACTAGAGAATGAAAATCTGTCAAACTGTTTAATCTTGATAGATAGTTAGAATAGGTAGAGAAATAATGAGTTCATCAGTTTAGTCTGAACTAAGGATGATATAAGGGTAGAAGTAAATATTTTCCTCTTTTCAAAGAAAGAAAATTGATGTTACAAGAGTTGCAAGTCCAAATACACTCAAAAAGAAGAAAAAATGTTAGGAGAAGTATGTTGTGTAGGTAGAAGTTTGGGTAAAAAATCAATCTTGTTATGATATTGCAGATCATCTCTAACAAAGCAACAAAATCATCAAGTCAAAGAGGAATGTCAAGGTGAAAAACAAGGCACTGGTCTACTTTACCAGAGATTTATTCCCTAAGGTTCTTGACACCTCCAAAGAGCTTCATTCCCCAAATGGAGCCACTGTTAGCCATCTATAAAATTTTGTCATATCAAATGATGGCTAAATAAGTCCTCAGATTTCCAAAAACAATATTTTATGAAAAATTTGTGAGTTTTGGAAATATCACTAAGTTCATTATCCTACAGCCTATCCATTCACCAAATTCTTAGTTCAAATCTTCCCAAGTCACCCTCTTGTTTCAAAAGAGGCTTGTTTTCAAGTTATTTCCCTCATTTCCACCTCCATTTTCTCCCATTCAAACAGTCATTTCCCCCCATTAACCCATCTTTTCTCCTCTCGAAAAACTCTCTAAATCACCCTCATTTATCATTCCCTCTAAAAATATTATAAAAATCCCTTTATAATGTTTTTAACCAAAGTTCTAAAAGCCCATCGGAACCTTCAAAAACACTAAAAATATATGTTTTTAGGTCTAAGCTACCCCTTTAAAAAATAAGGCCTTAAGCCCCTTTTTGGCTTAAGCCTAAGCCCCTTCGGCTCATACGACCCACGAGACCATTCCTCCGCCTTCCCTTAGCCCCCTTCACCTATCGTTCACTCTGCTCCATTTGCTTTCCTCCAAAAGAAATCCGCACTGTTAATCACCTTAGATCCGACGACCACCACACTCCTGTAACTCTTCTTCCCCTTAATCGTCCCCCCATCCGTCTACTCCGGGGAGCGATCTCCACCATTGCTCGCATCAGATCCAACGAATCCCGTATATCCCCATCGTTACATCCCGCTCCCAACCATTCCTGCTACCCAAAAAGGAACCAACATCAGCATTATGGCCCACTGCCCACTACTCCACCACCATCCAATCCCCCTCCAACACCTCTCCTCCACTATGATCCCTGCCTGATCAGTTTTCCCATCGGGAGTAAACCTGCACCGTTGATATGATCTACTTAGAATCCAACGACACTGATTCAATATCGCGTATGTTTTGGTGCCGGGGTTTAACGCCTCATTTCTGTGCAAAATGGGTGGTTTTTCCCTGGACACGCATCAAGCGATGTGTATTACTGCGTCCACCCACCCTAAAACTGCTTACCGACCATGGTACGCGTGAAAATCGCAGGTTCTCCACAAAACCGCCTTTCCTCTGTTCGCACCAATATTCAAAATTTTATGTTGTTTCTCCTCATTTCGCCTATGGAAACCCTCCCATGCACTCTCCCTTTCCTCTGAACATTGTTCTGACACCTCCCAAACCCCCTGAAGCAGTTTAATCCCAACGTGAAGGTTTTTTAAAGTTGAATGTTGTGTTTATTGTTGTCAGTTTAATGGTGGCCCGGGCCTAAAGGCCATCCCACGGTCAATTTAAGTGGCAGTAGCATTTGGGTGACGATCCAAGTGGCCAGAAAGATGAAGAAAAGGGACTAAGGGTATTTACATAAAGGATGGATCGATGATTCATGACCATCGATTAAATCAAGAAACCCTCCAGCGCATGAAAGAAACCCCTGCATACAAAAAAATTAAAGAAAAGGATAAAGATTAGTATCATTGATTAAGCATAAAGACAGAGGCTTGAGGAAAAAATATTAAAGTCAAATATAGTCATTAATCAAAAGACAGAAAGGATGATTATCAAGGCTAAAAGAAAAATCAAATCCTGAAACAGAGTTTAAAGAATAAACTGGAACAGATCAGCCCAAAGATAGCTTCGAATGATAAAATCAAGGAAGCAATTACTTCACCAAAGGAAAAATTACCACCTACAAACATGTTTCCCCTCAAAAGGCATAAAGAAGTTATTAGATTCAAAGATATTTTCAAAAAAGCAGCTCAATAGTTATTGCAGAGTTATCACTAAACCTGTAAAGTCAAATATTTCAACTTAAACAACTCAGAAGTTAAGACAACATTCATTATGCAGAGTAACTCTTTTCAAATATTTTTTGCCTTGGGCCTTGCATGGCCTCAAAAGTAAAAAATCATTAACTCTTTCATAAATGAACACTTAGCCCTAACTCCATTTCGCCTCCTCATTTGCCTATAAATATAGCATGAGGACTCCATTATTAAGGGTTCTTGGCTAGTTGTAGAGGTTGTTGTTGTTAGTTGTTTAGAGTGTTGTTGAGCTAGTTGAGGAGTACTAGGCTAGATAGAGAAAGATTTGAGCTGTAAATACCCACTGTGTTGGAGTATGTAACTGGTTTGAACATCAATAAAACAAGTTGATTCATAGGATCCTAGTCTATGTTAATGGTGATGTTCTTCCTCTCTGTTTCTTTTTCTCCTCATGTTTTCATTTTGTCCATTTTCTCTGATAAAGAACATAAAATTTAGATTAGGATTTACTATCAAAGGTACCCTATTTATGTCTGCAAGATTTATCTTTATGTTTTCTTCTGCAAGGTTTGATTGAAGGATTCTTAATTTCCCTCCATTTTTATCTAGCTTGTTGTTTTAAGAATGATTCAATAGAGTATAACCAGGGAAGTGTTGGTAAGCCCATATCATTCTGAGTAGAACTTGAGATATTGTTCTTGAAAGATCTTTTCAAAAGTATGCTAAATAGAGTTTAAACCAGAGAATTCTATGGTATGCCCTGTCCTCTTGCTAGTCTTTGAAGGTTGCTTTGAAAGATCCCTAGAGAGTTTGTCAAAAGAAGATTAGATTGTTTCTGTTTGATCTTAGGCTGCTCTCATTATTATCTTGTATGTTTTCTTTATCTGAAATTAGTCTTAGGATTTCTGGATTGTTGTCTTAAAAGTTTACTCTATTAAAAGTCCGCGCAAAGAAGTCTAGGGTTTTCCCTGTCCTTTGGCTTGCTTCAAATAGTTACTTTAAAGGCTTTTCTTGTTTAAGTAGAGCTAGAAGATTATTGACTGACTATAGCTTTACTACCTTCACAGCACCTTAATGTTTCATATCACAACTTAATCTAAAGAGATCGATTTAATCTAGATAACTTTCCCTATGAAAACCCTTGAATAGTTGTTGAACATTTAAATCCTTTTATGACTCCATAGCCCAATGGATTAATGTTGTCTCATAGTCTATCCCTCCAACTGAAACATTCCCTCAATCTTCTCCAACCTTTAATCCTTCAAGTACCTTTTCAATAAACCAAAACCAAACAAAGTTCTCAAAGCTTCATAACTAGCCTAATATCATAAACAAAGCATAAAGATATATCATTATAAAACACTTATATAGAGAGATCCCTCTCTGAATCTAGGAAGGCTAGATCCTAGGATTCCAAAGTGGTTCTGATGTGGCCCCTGCAGTGTTTATTCTTTCCATTCTTGTAAATCACAGGGCGCCAACACAATCTAAAGACATACCTTTCAACTATTAGTATTATAGATCATTTAACAGTTGAAAGAGATGAAAATTATGTAAGATGATTCTTCTAACAAAGTAGTTTTATTAGAAGAATTGTGAAAAATATATCACATTCATATGTGTGATTATACATTTAATAAGAAATCACAGATAAATATTAGAATAGAAGTGCATGTAACATTCATCTATAATAATATTTCAAATATATAATGCAATAAAATGATGACTGTAAATATATAAAGCAAGAATTAATACAAGTGAATAAAAGTACCATATGTATGAAGTTCTACTCATGTAAACTAATAGTAATTGATCCATTCCTCTTCACTTTCAAGAAATTTAACGAGTACAGAAGTGCAACATCAGTTAAACAACGTTAATTGTCAAAAGATAATAGATGTGTTCCATTAATTTATCAAAGCATTCACAAACATACAATAGTGCATTCTTTGCAAATGTTTTTGACAAATTTCTAGACCCTTCTCTAAATGCATGAGATGGGTTTAAATACTAAACTAACTATGTTCTAAAATAGATTATTACAAAAATATAGATGAGGTTTCAAACAACCATCCTCATAAGACTAACTTAAGCTACAATCTAGGAAAATAAAGTAACAATATTGATTTATGAATTATGCCCTTTCTTTTGGATTTGGTCACGAAGTTGAAAAATATCTAGCATGGGCTTGAGCTGAGCTGGCTTCAAAATCCTCGATTTGACCTGTCCCTTGAATACTGCGTTTGAAAGTACTAGTTGTGATCTTCTTGTTGAATCTATTAAAGACTACAGGATATGATATTGATGAAAAGGTTTGATCAGAAAATTCCAATAATTTTCTTGATCAAAATTATTTACCCTTTTAATTATTTAATCCTGTGTGTTTGCCTTTTTCTACCACTATGATTATATTTTTTTTATTTCTAAGAACACTTCATATGTGTACTCTTTGATAAGTTCTGCTTTCACCAATTGTTCACATACAGATTCACTAATTTCTTTTTATAATCTTGATGCTTTCGTCGTTGCTTTCTCTCCCTACTTTATTTATGCTTCCCAATATCTGAATAGGATCTCCTTATGAAACTTATCTACCTAGGGTATATTAACTTCCTTTCCTGGGTCTGATGCTTGCAATTGAATGTGTTCGTTGATTTTCTTCTTGAGCTTCTCACATTCAAGTTTCTGGATAGCTACTTGCTGGATCAGTATTTCTTTTGAGTCACAGTAAGAGTCAATAATAGAAGCTTGTTGGCAAAATACTTTCTATTGTTGCTTTAACTTAACAGTTACATCCTATCCTTCTTTGATGAATTACTATAATTGTGGTTGGCTTTGTAATATGGTCATTGCTGCTTCTAGTTGTGCTTGTTTCTTAGTGATTTCTGCTTGATGCTCTAATTTAAGATTTTCAAAATCATTTTGAAATTGGGCCATCTTTGATTTCATTTGATTGCTGGAATTAGATCTTTCTTGATCTAACAGTCTCTCTGTTTCTTGTATTCTGTCTTCCTTCTACTTCAACAACATTTTAACCTCAGTAGCTTTATCAACAGTGGCAGTAGCATATGCCCCTGCATACTGTGATAATTTAGTTAAATGTTCAATAGGATCAGATAAGGAATCCTTCCACAAAACCTCAACAGATTCATCTAGGATTGTAGAATATATCCTAGAGTCCTAGTAGGATCCAGTGAAAAAAAATCTTAACTAGGATTGTAAAATACATCCAGCGAAAAAATTTCTGATCCTTTGCACAAAGATTATAATCCTTTAATAATCTTGTAAAACTCAGAGCTTGAGTTAAGCTAGAGTATTTTCTTTGTTTAACCTTTGTGCAAAGGATTTAGTTAAGATTTAAGAGTTAATATTTGTTCTAAGGAAAAAATTTAGGATCCTTTGCACTAGTTATAAGGTTGTTTAACCTTTGTTTAACCTTTGTGAAAAGGATTTAGTTATAAGGTTGTAGGATCCAGTGAAAAAATTTCAACTTGTAAAACTCTTTGTTCTGTAGGGTAGGCTGGTATTATTTCTTGATCATGAGTTTTTGGAACTTGTTGTAGTGGATTAACAGTTTCCACTATCTTCTGGGAATGTTTAGGTGTCTGAAAACTAGTACCTTGATCAGCATTAGGATTGTCTTTAGGAGTTTTAATTGCTTCAGAAAACTCATTCCATTCACTACTCAAATTCTTCATTTGGGACTTTTTTGACTGATCAAGTGTGTCATGACTGTGTTGAACTTCTTGAGAAGTTGACTATGTTCCATTACTTTCTCTTTTTTACTACATCTCTATCTCTTGGATTGCTTGATCAATTATCTTCTCTAGGCTATCCTTTCTAGATTCAGATTCATTTTCAGAATGATCCGAATTGTGAGATTGATGCTATGATTGACCTGATTCATCCTCAGACATGTCTTTTGCTTCATTATCTAAGATGATACTTGGAGTAGGTCTGTTGACATCTTCAATAGTTAACAAATTGAGAGGAACTCTATCCAGTCTCCTATTTTGGTATATTTGGAAGGCTTTCAAATCATCTTAGCTAAGTTGACTGTCTGCAAACTTAATTATATCTAAAAACCTTTCCATGCCTTGGAAGAGATCATAAAATCCATCCATTTCCTTTACAAAAGTCTTCATTTTGAGCTCTGTGATGTAGTTTTTAATTACATCATTTGGATCATATATCCTCTTTGGCATTACTACCAATTTCAATAGATTAATGTTTGAAACCTCCTTGTAGGTATGGCCAATATCAAAAAGTGCAAAAGTACCGCATTGTAAAGGGAAATTAGGCCAAATGGCCTTCTTAGCATCTTTCAGCTGTTTAGTAATACCATTAACAAGCTGATAGGATATATCTCTTGCAAGTAACTTATCAGGAACATAATATGGTATGACATGGGGAAAAGCATAACTCCCAAATACTTTGACATAAGTAAAATTCTCCTCTGCAAACCACCTAGCCACAGAAAGGATATCTACACTAGCCTCTTCAGAAACCCTAGGGGATTTCCTATTGAATATCATATGGTGCATAGGCAACATGAATCCATGAAATTTTTTATAAAAATGTAGATGGAATCTAAATCCCAAAGGGCTGTGTGGTAAATGTGGATTGGGGTAGGATCTTGGGTAGAGCATTTCCATCCCATGGTAGGAAAACTAGAAGAAAAGTAGATTGCGTCCATGACAGAGGCAGACATATAAAAGGGAGGTATTTCTCTAGATGAAACACTCCTTCTATCACTATATTTTGTGATTTGTTTGGCTAAACTGTCAGATAGGATATTTTCCCAATTTATAATTAAGTAATTGATGATTGCGTCAATCAATGGAACCCTATCTACTAAAAACCTAGTGGTATCAAGTTTTGAAAACAATATACTCAACATATCGACAGCATAGAAATAGGGGGAATGAATTTTGACAATTGGGTACATACTGAGTTTATCTTGCTTCAGCTTTCCTTGTTCTTCCTTCCATTCCTTTATGACTTTCATGAGGTTTGGATGTTCTGCTCTAAAGCTTTGTAGAAAATCCTTGTCATATTTCTGCTGCGAGGAGGGTAGATGGTACATTGCTTGTAAATATTCTGCGCTAAAAGACCCTATGTTTTCTCCCTTCGAATATTTGAATGTTCTATCTTCTATGCTTGAGTGGTCAATTACCCACTTAACCATGTCTATGTAAGGGAGAATTTTTGGTCTTGCGACTACCTTGTGGACGATTGAACATGCAGCATCAAAGTAAGTCGGGTATGTAGTAGATGTCATGCCTGTTGTAGCGACTTTGGTTATTACCCTTAGATTTTCATCTTCGAAAAGCTTATACATTTCCTCCCATGATGAACTACCACAATCCTTGTTGCAGGTGGTGTTTGAAAATAAGGGATACATGTCTGAGTCTTCAGTAGACAACGTTTGAGCAATTTATTTTCCTTTATTTTTCAGTTCAATCTTCCTCACTCTATTAAGTGGTTTCCTAATTTCAAGTAAACAGAGAACATTAAAAATATAGAGCACAGAGAGACAAATCCGTTGTTTATTTCAAACATGCATGATTAGATATGAATCCATTTAAAACCATTATTTCTATTAAATGCTATTAATCATCGATAATCATTTCAAATCAAATCTCTTACAAGTTTACACAAAATAGCTATCAATCAACTTAAGACGTTAGATCTAGGATTTCGTTTTGATACGACGTAAGTCATTTCGCATGCTTGAGTAATTAAATGCTATTATTTCACATATTGCAACTTATAACTTTTATCGTTTATGATGTTTACTCATAAATTCTATGAAATGCAATCTGCGCAAATCGCATATCGCAATTCTTATGTGGTAAACATATTTTATTTTGGTTAAGTTGTGTGAAATGCGAATTGCGCATTCAAGAAGTCAAGCAGATGCACTTTATGGATCTTTAGAGCTTTATATTTATTGTTTGTTGGCTTGTCAGGTCCGTGGAATCACAAATTATGCCAAATTTTTTTATAAGCTTGATTGTTTAAATGAGGTGCGATGCGATAACAAATTATAATGGTGATTGGAGTGTTTGCAAGTTTTAAACATAACTTCGGAAAAAGGTTTAGCGCGTTTTGCAGCCCGCGTGACTTAACGGATTTCAAGTCTTTTGGGTTTTAAGTTATGTGGTTTGCGATGCGCACTAAGGAATAAAGCAGAAAACTCAAAGAAAACTTTATTTCCTAATTTTTTGTTTTTAAAGATAAAAATAAATTTCCCATTTATTTCTAAAGGGTCCCCATTTATTAAAATAAATGGGGGGTGTTGTATAGCACAACAGGTGGTAAAATACCATTTTTTTTCAAAAATTACAAATCCTAACATCTTATAAAAAGTGATCCCTCAAATGCGGAAGGGATTGCTCTCTCTTTTCTGTAATCAGTAATTATTGATTTTCTAAACAAAAATTATAGCCCACTAGGGATGCAACTTAATTAAGATGAACTCATATGTGTTTGCATCTGTAAATTATCTATCACACTTTTGCAACTTTCCTCTAAGATTAAATTTAATCAAGAGATATAGCTTGATACATGAAAATTAATTACAATAAAATATCGTTAACAAGTATTAACGATTTCAAGCAGAACTATGGCAACATTGCACATGTAGCTTAACTAAAGGAAAAATGCTTTGTTTTTTCCTCTGCAAGCCATTTTTAGAAATTTGTGCACGTTTCTGTCAAGATTAAGGGTCAAAGGCTTTTTATATTACCAGAGTATGATAAAAATTGAAGTCAAAATTCCTTTTGCATCTCATAATAGTGTAAATCAGAACATTCATAAAGTACTTCGAAACATACTTTAACATCTCTGCAAACATTGCAACTTTAGGGCCATTCCCCACTGGCTTATATGCTCGAATTATATGGTAATATAGTTTTCACAACAAAAAATTAGGTCATTATAAGAAAATTGTGTTAAATCTTTCATTGTGTACCATAATCCTGCATATATTTCGTCTAAACTAGATCAAATTCAATTGACTTGTTTCTTATTTCTTGTCTATGTGTATTTTCCATTCATCTTATCTCTTTTATTGATTCACACATCTATTATGAGCTAAATTCTTCTACCATAACCTCATGCCTTCTCAAGCTTGAGGTTGTTGCCTATATTAGACACATGGGAACATAAATTGTTCCAGACTGAAAAGACAGAGAGGGAGGACCAGAAATGTATCTTTGAAGGACTATGGGGATCTCTTAAGTACTATTAACTGGAAAATTTAATTTGAAATTTATTTTAATAAATTATCATTTGTGAAATGGAAATTGGTTAGCAACATTTGATTCTATCCTTAACATAAGTCCTTAGTAGAAGGTTATGCAAATGATAGGTAAATAATTTAAGGAATATTTTATGTTATTATGCAAAATAGAAAATTAGAAAAGGTTCAACATGACAGACTTTGAACCCTTTTTTTTTTTTTGTTCATTGTGGTGCATGAATGTTTATAGAGGAATAGGGAATCCCATTCACTAGTTAGGCTCCTAAAAGTAGGGGAGTCCACAAGGCCTAGGTTGGGCATCGCTTGGTTGCATTGGTGGATTCAACCTCAGCATTGTTTGGTTATAAAGGTAAATTTGGCATCCATACCCTCACTGCTCTCCCTATACTTTGGCCATAAATTCCGCAATTTCAGGTCATTAGTTACAACCTCACCATGGGGAACTCTGACCTGAGGAAACACACACCGTTATGGGAAATGTTGGCATTAGGAGTGAAATTTTTTCAACCAATCTTAGACCATCATAGACTATTTTCTTCGTCCAAAATAAATTCTTCTGAGGATTATGTTAAGGCTAAATTTGTTTGAGGTCTTCTTTGTATAGAGTGACACCTCCCATTCTTTGAGATAAAGGATTTCCTTGTAAATAAGGTTCCTTGTTAGGAACAATCTTAATTTACCTTACAAAATTATTGAAGCTTATTAAAGAAACACAAATTTGATTAATTCTAATTGGCTTTATCTTTAATTGTAGTCTTCACTTACTGATAAATTTATTGAAATACAGGTACCAGTTTCCATTTTATTTTCCAAAAATTGTTGAACTAATCTATGGGCTAGTTTATTAGATCTTATGGTTGATATTAAAACTTGATCTGTCATAAAATAATATCGTAAAAAACTTGAGATAAGATGTTTGGGCATGCTTAATACGAGAACCAATGCTTATGATTCTTGTAACCGACTATGAACTCCAAGGGACTTGATCACTTACATTATGTAACTGCTTATAAAAAATTATCTCAGGTCTTCTCACAGTTTTTTATGCTTCGTTCTTATGCAAACAACATGTTTCAGATCCTTGTGGAAACAATTTGAAGATAAATTAAATGCAGTTCAAAATGGTGCCACAGCTAATCATTTTGACCCAATTACACCTGCTACACAATTATTGGTACCTCGAATAAATAGGATTCACGAAGAAGATTTGGAACATAATGTTGCATCTGATTCATGCTCAAACAAAACAAGAAAACTAATTGAGGCTTTAGTTGAAGATGGACTGGAGCAGGGAGAAGCTTGGGAGAAAGCAAGATCAAAGTTTGAATTTCATGATCCTTTGGTTATACGAGATGATAATTTAAGGAAGCCAAGAAATACTTTGTATGATAAGAGGACTTTGCATGTTCCCAAAGATTTCTTAGACAAAATGTCTATGTCCTAGAAACAGTACTGGAAAAAAAAGTCTATATATGGACACAATACTATTTTATAAAGTAGTAAGTTTGAGGTTCTCATGAGAACTTCCAAAGTTGGTAGCCTTCATAGAGTGCATCATCGTTAATCAAAGTTCTGTTTGTTATTCCTAGTAAGGAATTATGTGCTTATCATTTGATGTAGAAGGTTACTCACCTTTACTCCATGAGTTCCAGAGATCACAATAGATACTTTGATTTCATTTAAATCGATGCAGCTATGGGCTGCCTATTTAGGATGCACACTATTTCTAGGAAGAAAACAAACTCATCCATAGAAAAATAATGGATAGTCACCACAATAAGAGAAACAATAACCAACTGCATCTTCAAAGACCAGCTTTTACAGTGGGAATTTCACTCAAGTTATAAAAACCACTTTCAAATTTTTTTTTCATTAATCATCAAATTAGTACATTCATGGGCATTAGCACAAAGTTATTTCACTTGGTAATGGTCCTTATAGTTCATCATATTCTGTTCTGAATTCTTCTTCTCAGATCTATTGTCCAGGTCTATTCTATTGCTTAAATCTCTAGCTCCTTTGTTTTGTCTGTTTGTATTTTTTATTTGATCTCTCTTCGAGATTCTTTTTCTTGAATCCCCTCTTTTTTTCTATTGAGCTTTCCTGTAAGCTCTTCCCTCTTTGATAGTGTACTCCTCCTCTATCCCTCTTATGAGCTCCCTCTTCTCTGAGCTAAGCTATTTAGCTGCTCCACTGAGCTCTTTATCTTTGTGACTCCCTCGTGATCCTTGTTTGGCTTAGCCACCATCTTTTCTAAGTGTGCTCTACTCCCCTCTCATAATTATTTCTTCTTTCTATATATTTTTTTCTTCTCAGTGAATCTAGTGATCATAATTGACTATTTTAATTTTTATTGATCACCTTTCACATGTCATGCTCATTTAGTGTGAATGGATGGAATCTTAAAAATCCCCGAATCATCAGTTAACTGAATTTAATGATTTATGGCTCTCAATCATTCAGAAAAGCCCAAGCCCCACAGCTGTTATGATTTTTTCAGATAACCTGCAAGAGTGTTCACTTATATCTTCTCTTCTAACTGAAAATTACTACTAGAGCTTGTGTTTATTAATTTCACAGGTCATGATAACTTAGAGAGAATGAATGCAATGTTAAAATTCCTTGAATCATTACTTGACCAAAGTTCAAAATTTCTAGATCTCAATCATTTAGAAAGGCCTGAGTCCCACCACTATTATGATTCTCTCAGTTAACCTGCAAGATTGTTCACTTCTATCTTCCGTTCTTTCACCATAACTAAAAATTACTATGAGAGCTTCTGAGGACTAGCAAGTGTGTTTGCTTTCACAAGACTCAATAGATAACCTAGGATATCAATTGCATAAAGTCTGACTTGAATAGAAATTTCTTTAATCAGGTTTTTATTTTTATTTATTATTATTATTATTTGTTTCTTGACCAAATTTGACTATATCCAATTTCCTCATCTATTCCATATTAATTCATTCTTCCAGTGCAATTTCTAGGCTTTGTAGGAGTTGTTCCATTCAGCTATTCATAGTCATGCATCATCACTTCCTTTAAGATGTTTGCTTGTCTTAAATTGTTTGAGTGTGTTGTATAATAAATTGTGATATTTTCCATGAATATTGAGGGCTAATAATAGTTAGCTATAGTTTCAATATATATTAGACTTTTTAAAAAGAGAGTCCATACAGGCAAATTATATTTCATAATAGAGGAATAACATGTTCTGAGTTTTTTAATAACCCAACGTTTCAGACTTCTTAACTGAGTCCATATTTAGGGATAAATGCCAAATATTCTTTGAAAATATTTGTGAGGATTAGGGAAATGGAATAATTATATAAATAGTAATTATTGAGGAAAATTTTTTTATGGTGGTCGGTTGGAAGAACAAGGAAAAAGGAGTTTTTCCCTAGATAATCGCAATTTCTCAAAGAGGGTAGTATTGTCCATCAAGTCCCTTCCATGGTAGGACTAAATTTACCCCTTAATATGGACTCACTTAAGAAGTCTGGAACGTTGGGTTATTAAAAAACTCAGAACAAGTTATTCCTCTATTATGAAATATAGTAGACTTTTAACTTTTTTGGGTGGAAGTCAGGTCTGCGATTGATAAGTGAAGCAAGGGAAATTAATTGAGAAGGAAAATAATTTGAAATCATTGCTTACAATAAATATTTGATACTTTATTGGTGACTATAGATTTGGTTCACGAAATTTCATATTGTCAAGTGGACTTTGTTTTTAAGCAAGTAAATTGAAATTAATAAAGCGGTACATAGAGTCATTGCTACTTCCATTGATCAATCTACAAGTGCACTTATGTAAACATCCTAATTTTTCTTACTTCATTTCCTCAACGTGTTGCTACACAGGTAATTTTTATGAACTCTATGAGTTGGATGTTGATATTGGAAAAAAGGAATTTGACTGGAAATTGTCTATTAGCGGTGTGGGCAAGTGTAGGCATGTAACATTGTCGTTCTTTCAATCATAAATTTGAGCCAAAAGTAGCTGCTAGTTTTTCTAAAGTTTGAACTGTTCTATAGGAATTAAAATTTTCCATTCATTTTTTATCTACTATGTTTTGGATTGGTCATTAAGTGTAGGCTATATTTTAAAGTGTAATTGGGAGAAATTATATTATAAAACTGTAGTAGAGCTCCTAGAAAAATTACATGAAAGTTCTGTTCCGGTTTTTAAACAAGAACAAAAAATAATATTGTCTACCAACCTATAAAAAAGTATACCTATATCAATGGGTAAAAATTCTAAGTGTTTCCTTGTAGTATGGATTTAGCAAACTAAGCTTCAGATCCTAATAGAAAGCATGACAACTTCTTGTTTCTGTTGAAAATGTAGCAAGAAAGGTCTTCTAGCTTGTGCCTTAGCTAGTGAATACCTTGAGTTGTCCACATGAGTTAGACTTTTGTTAGGATTATTTATTTCTAGTTTATTGGAATAATCATCAAGTTAACATGCATAAAGTTGGAGCTTTAGTTAAGAGGAAGTATTCATCAGTTTGATTACAGAATGAGGTGCAAATTAACAGTTTAGTTAGAGTGAGTTAGTGACAACTGCTTGTTTAGTGACAACTACTTGTTTATGCTAAAAATGTAGTCAACAAGGTCTTCTAGCTTGTGCCTTAGCTAGTGAAGACCTTGAGTTGTCCTAAGTTAGACTTCAATTAGGATTATTTATTTCTATTTTATTGGAATAATCATCAAGTTAGCATGCATAGAGTTGGAGCTTTAGTTAAGAGGAAGTATTAATCAGTTTGATTACAGAATGAGGTGGCAATTAATATTTTAGTTAGAGCGAGTTAGTATTTAGTCTTGATTGAAGGAAGGGGGAGTTAGATTTCTAGTTTTGATTGGAGAGAGCACATGTTAACAACTCTAGTGATGATTGGAAAGAGAGTGAGTAAAACTCTTAGTTAACTCGTTGTCACAACTCGAGTTCTAAATTTGAATTGGCCCAATTTAGTATAAATAAAATCTATAAAGGAAGGACGAAGGCACAAGAAATTTAATTTTTTTTTGCACAAAGGTTTGTGACAAGATAGAACTCACGAGTTTGTGAGAGAGAGCCTTGGTTGTGGAGCATAGAAATTGTATTCTAAGAAATAGGAGGCATAAGTGTGCTAGGATTTATGAGTAGGTTGTGCATAGGTTTTGAGGAGCTGGGATCCTAAGAAATAGGGCCGCCAAGTGTGCAAGGAAATAGGGGATTTGTGCAAGGATTTTGGAGGCTTCTAGTTCTGAAAGAGGGCGGGTTTTGTAGAGCAAGTCAGGGAGGCAATAGAGGAAGAATTGTGTGCAAGAATCAAGATCAAGTACTGATAAAGGAAGGCCAAGATCAATTTTATCAAACTAAGATTTGTGTGAGAATCAAAATGCTTTCTCAAGAGAGAGAGACATATTACTTTGTAATAGATCCTAGTGCTCAAGAACACTCAATAAGATAGCCAAGCAAGCAGGTTTTCCCTAGTGGGTTTATTGAGAATACAAGTGTGTCAATATTTGTGTGATGTGTTTTTATCTCTATGTTTTTATACCGTTGCTTATAAGTTCTTAAGAGACTCTTCATCCTAGTGAAATTTAACTAGCTTTCAGTTATTCAGTTATTCATCTAAGTAATTGCAGAGTTTTAGAGAAATTTAACATGGAATTAGAGTAGAGATCAATATAAAGACTAGCACCAGATAGACCGATGAATGGATAATGCAAATCAAGTAGAACGCTTGCGCTAGAGTTTGAGAGAAAATTAGTTCTTTCAATAATAGTATGGAATTCCTAGGACTAAGGTCAGATCATAATTTTGAGGGAGACTCAAATTTCTATGCATGGAAGGAGGAAACATCAGTGGCGTTGGAAGCTAAATGGGTGCTAGAGTTTGTGAAGCAACAAATAGTGCCACCTATAGATGCTAAAAAATTGGCCCAACATAACAAGAATGATCTGTAAACTACCGTGGATATTCTTCGGGATAATTTGTCACAAAAAATCTTATAATATTATATTAAAACTCTGAAATTCTACACTATTACAGTTTTATAGTTTTATTAAATTTATAGATTTGTATATATTATTGTAATTAGTGCATGCATGAGAATGGAAATTATGAAAAAATAGAGATTGAATAAATAATAGCTCACACACACACATAAGACACAAAATATGCTCCAGGAAACCCTTTTGGGGGAAAACCTAGCTAGAAGGAGAGGTCGCTTCGCTCTCTTTATCTGTCTAGAAATATGGTTGCAGGTAGAAAGAAGTGTGGCCTTTGAGTTGCTACAATGAAAATATCCTTTCTGTATGCTCTACTTCTTATCTCTCTTGGCTATTTTTTCTTGGTTATGGAACAAATTCTCTTGAAAGAATGGAATGCTTCTTCCTCCTTGTGGCTTGGTTATAACACAACCCAATACCCTACTAGTGGATAAGTTTTACTACCTCAAATCTTAACCAAATTTACAATATAGAATCTTCTATAGTCTTTTACATCACAATCACGTATCTAGCCCATTTTCCATGAATAATGGGGGTTGACGCAACATCCTCTTGAACCATGGTGGTGAAAACAAGAAGCTCAACTTCTAAGTGGCATAACTTTCACATATGGATTCTGATTGACATGATTCTTGTGTCGTTGGAAAGGTCCTTGTTTGTAGAATAGCATGAAAAGGTGTGGTGCTAAAGGGACAAATTTTTACCCCCAAAAAATGTTGTTTGATGCCTCAAAATGCTCTCGGAAGGCTTCAGACGCCATTTTTCCAAACTGGGTCCCGTTGATAAAAGTGTTATCGTGAGCTACTTCCTCCACTTTTTCCACTCTGAATGTATTGATATGGGTCACAAACAATATATGATCCAATTTGGATCAAAGAATGATACCAATGTGAGGAGGATAATTTTTGAAGGGATCAGAGACTATATTACCTATCATCTCCATGAGAACAAGACATATGAGATGTTTAAAGCCATCATAAATTTGTTTTAGGGTTCTAGTAATGCCAGAAAGAGTACTCTCAAGGAGAAGCCAAGAAATATTTGGATGACCATAGGAGAGTCCATCATCACATATATTTCAAAGTTAGCTCAAGTTCGGGATGAGATAGGTGGTGTGGGAGAGATGGTACTAGAAAAATATCTTGTCAATCTTATGCTTCTGGGACTCCATAAGTATTGGTATAGTTTGAAAGATGTATTAAGTGGTAGAAATATTATTCTAAGTTGGAAAAATTTATGGAGTGATTTCATTCAAGAAGAAATCCAAAGAGGAACAAGAATTGGTAGAGACGTTCTAGTAGAGGATAAGGAGAAATTTGCCTAGGAAAGCAAAGGTAAAGCCAACGGAATGAAGGGCCAAGGAGAGGTTGAGTCCAGTTAGAAGGGCGATAAGAAGAAGAAGGATTTGAGAAAGATCAAGTGCTTCCATTTCCATGAGTTTGGGCACTATGCCACTAAGTGGAGGGAGTCAAATAAGGATCATGTAGCTACATCAATGGAGGTAGTTGCATTTTATGCCTAGTTTGAGAAATATTTCTCATCGATAGCTTGCATGGAAAGCTCAACAAACAACAATATATGGCATATTGATTCAGGAGCATCCTTCCACATGACTAGGAACAAGAAGTATTTTAGCAACTTTAAGAAGGATATGCAATTTACAATTGAGCCTGGAGATGATGGCATGTATGTGACTAGAGGAGTTGGTATTGTTATCTTTTAGAGGGAGTCAGGTAATCCCCTCCCTCTCAAAGATGTACTTTATGTTCCAGTCCTAAAGCAGAACCTTGTTTCAGTCACCACCCTTGAGGACAAGGGTTATGATTTCACCTTAAACAGAGGTAAGGCTTACCTGCAACACTTAGCTTCTGGATTTAAGAAGGAGATATGTGCGAGGATGAAGAATATCCACATGTTAAAGGTAGTGGTAGGTACAAACTTGAGCAGTGAGGTAGGAAGTGCGTAGAGTAGAGAAGTGATGGTTGAGGAGAGAATTTTTAAGGGAGTTCTTAGAGAAAGATCAAGTTAGAGTACCTGAGAAGAAGCTACTCAAGATGGTGCCTCAACCAATATCTCAGTTTGAGTCTAGGCTCGTTGGAAGTTGGGCCAATGAGCAAGATGATGAGGAGAACCTAGGGTGAGTGGAGGAGGAAACCACTCAGTCGTTGACTCCTAGTATAGGGAGAGTTTGAGTCAAGTGGGAAAAATAGTTGTTTAGGGAGAATCAGAAGAGAGTTAGACCTCCCAGTACCACCTTAAGCCAGAATAAGCAACCACTGAGATACATAAGGTACATGGCACTTATGATTGAGGTGATAGAATCATAGAGCATGGTTGGAAGGAACAAGTCTTTATATCATATTCCAAAACAACAAGCAGCGAAGTCTTCTAGTTCAGAGGGAGCAACTCCAATAGCAAAGAATGTGGTAATGTTGAAGACAAATCTAAGTGGATGAGGTTCTTCCAGAAGTACCTTCCTCTCTATGAGAGAGTGTTTAAAATGTAGTGAGCAAGGTCTTCTGGCTTGTGCTGTAGTGAATGACCACCTCAAATTGTCCTCACAAGTTAGATTTTATTTAGGATGAGTTATTTCCCATTTATTGGAATAATCATCAAGTTAGCATGTGTAGAGTTGGAGCTTTAGTTAAGTGGCAGTATTCATCAGTTTGACTACAGAATGAGATGAAAATTAGTAGTTTAGTTAGAGTGAGTTAGTTTTTAGTCTTGATTGAAGGAATAATGAGTTAAATCTCTAGTGTTTATTGGGGAGAGCACGAGTTAACAACCATAATGATTATTGGAAGGAGAGTGAACACTTAGTTTACTCTCTATCACAACTCGAATTCTAAATTTGAACTAGCGCAATTTAGCATGGATCAAATCTATAAAGGAAGGACTAAGACAAAATTAAATTCAATTTTTTTGTGCATAAAGGTTTGTGATAAGACAAAGCTTATGAGTTTGTGAGAGAGAGCCTTGGCTATGGAGCGTAGAAATTGTGTCCCAAGCAATAGGAGGCACAAGTGCACTAGGATTTAGGAGTAGGTTGCTCATAGGTTTTGAGGAGATGGGGTCCTGAGAAATAGTGTAAAACCAACTTCTCTCAAGGAGGAGGTTATCATCTTACAATGCATCAATGACCTTGACCTCAACAAATATCATTTACTTCCTAGTTCTATGGGTAAAGCTAAAAACACCCCTTGAGGCTATAAGGTGTGCCCATCAAAGGCCTTCAAGGATGATTTAGGTGTAGACAAGGTGGGAGAATCAAGATCATTCCAACACTTCGATGACATTATACTATTCGATGCTCCCTCATCCAAAACTCTCTTATGAATGCATTTTCAAAAAATGTGGACCATTATCCGAAAGGCCAGATGATGTGGAAGACGAGGTTTCCAAAGAGATGGATTGAAGGTCATAATGTTTGAGTATGGGGGATCCACCCCATTGATAATAGACAATAGTTCCTTATGTTGCAGTGGGAAACTTTGCAACACTTCTAATGTAGACATAACAACTGGAGCTGTTATGAAAAGAACTCCAAAAATAGAAGAAACAAAGAGATCAACGCCTTAGAAATAAGCCACTTCAAGGGGGAAGCCTCCTTTACATTACATAAATGAACAATTATTGGATGATACAAATGACAAAACCTCCTTCTATATATAGGAGTGCATGGGGTCACAATATAATCCTAGCCAACCTAACAATAATAATGTAAGGGCACAATAATAACAATATTGGGGTTATAAGGGTACAACTAAAACAATAAGGGGGCTACACTAACAACAATAAGGGACTACACTAGTAATATAGGGACCTAACAGGCCCCTCTCCTTCAAAAAATTGTTATCCTCAATGCTTGAGTAACTCTAGATGCTTTTGTATAAAATTATCATCCTCCCATGTATAATCTTCAGTGGGTAAGTTCTTCCACTTGATGAGATACTCTGAAATTGATCGATTTCGTAGCTATCGAGTTCTTGTTTTCGTGACTGCTTTAGGTTCCAATATGATTTTTCCTTCCTCATCAAGTTCTGGCAATAAATAGAAGTTTGTCACCTATAACCTTCTTTAAGCATGAAATATGGAAATTTGGATGCACTCGCGAAGAAGCAGGAGGATCCAATTTGTATGCCATAGTACCAATATTTTGCAACACCTTGTAAGAACCATAGTACTTTGGCGATAATTTATTATCCTTCTTAGCTTGCTTGAGGGACATTTGTTTGTATGGTTGTAGCCATAAAAATACCCAGTCTCCTACATCATAACTTCTCTCTCTGCAATGTTGATCTACTTGTTGTTTCATTCGATTATTGTAAGCTACATGGAAACCCAAATATTAATGTAAGCGACAGAGATCCCATTTTTATTGGAAATTTTTGGATGGAATTATTTTCTTTTTTGGGTACTCAACTAGCTCATAGATCTAATACCAAATGTTACGAAATCTACTCCAAAAATAGAAGAAACAGAGAGATCAACACCTTAGAAATAATCCACTCCAAGGGGGTAACCTCCTTTACATTACATAAATGAAAAATTCTTGGATGATACAAATGACAAAACCTCCTTCTATATATAGGAGTCCATGGGGTCACAATATAATCCTAGCCGATTCTTGGGCCTTGAAATTTTCATTTACTTCCATTACATTTTCACTTATATTTACATATTATCACCTTCACTCCACCTCCATTTCATTACATTTACCTTACCATTATCATTATTGGGTTACATTTATGTTTTTCCAAACTTTATTAATTCCTAGTATTTTAAAGTGAATTTGTGGTTAAAAATTAGAAAATAATATGCATATACTTATACCTAACAAGTGGAATGAGATTGTTGCCATGTGTAGGTAAAAAATAAGCTTCCAAAAGACCTTTATGTGGCCTTCTAAGGCCAAATTTGAATTTGAATGGAGAAGATCATGGGATCATGAGGATATTTGTCTCATTTCCTATTTGTATTGTAATTCTAAGAAGACATGTGCCCTATCAATTCCTATTTGGATTGAAACTATAGAGATATAGGGAGAGATTCATGGACTCTCATTAATGAGATAGCTTCTCATATTTTTGTATAAATAGGGGCATATTTCTCCTATCAAGTATGTGTAAAGTTGGATTTATGCTCAAGCTTTGAATAAAGAATTAGATTGTGGCACCATACTCATGAGTGTTCTTTCACTTTGACTTGGTTTTTCTTACATATCGAGCATCTCGATTTACCATCTCTCATACTTTTGGATCGACCATATACAATGTGTGAGATTTATTTTCTTTCATAAATTAACATTTATTTTCTTTCTTAGTATTAGTTTTAGAATGACTGTGTAATATTTTCTTTCCTAGAACATCTCAAGAAAGTAGATTCTTATATTTTCCAATTGGATTATGTTTGAGGCAATTGAGCTCACAGTTGTTTAGTTTCTTTTCATGTTCTTATACTTCTTTCTTAGATCAGATCCTCAATTATATGTATAATTGGATGAATTTAAATCATACCAAGAAGGTGACTGTATCATACTTCCAAATTGGATGCTTGAGTGTTTAACCTATGTAATAATTGAGTTTTCCATTACATGCCTTTATAATTCTTTCCTAGATTAGATCCTCAGTTAAATGTATAATTTAATGCTCCTAAAGATCATACCAAGAAGGTGACTCTGTCATACTTCCAAATTGGATGCTTGAGTATTTAACCTATGCAATAATTGAGTTTTCCTTTACATGTATTGATACTGCTTTCCTAGATTAGATCCTCAGTTAAATGTATAATTGAATGCTCCTAAAGATCGTGCCAAGAAGGTGACTTTGTCATACTTCCAAATTGGATGCTTGTGTATTTAACCTATGCAATAATTGAGTTTTCCATTATTGCTTTCCTATATTAGATCCTCCGTTAAATTTATAATTGAATGCTCCAAAAGATCATGCCAAGAAGGTGACTCTGTCATACTTCCAAATTAGATGCTTGACTATTTAACCTATACAGTAATTGAGTTTTCTTTACATGCTTTGAAATGCTTTCTTACATTAAAATTTCAAATTCCTTCAAGTGTGATTACGCGTGCTATATTTTCTTTTGAATTTGTCTTCTTTCTTTTCCTTACATGATTTCATAGGTTAGTTGAATTTCATTTTCATTATTTGATTTAATAGATTAGATAAATTGGTTTTAATTATTTTGTAGTTAGATTGATGTAAACTAAAAGCTAATTTCTAGCATATACAGTGCACGCATGCTTCACAAGTTTACAAAACCTCCGGGTTGACAATTAAATGACAGGGAATTATTTTTTCCCAACATTTTGGCGCTGTTGCCGGGGAAGTGTGCATAGGAACTAGATTTTAGTCTAGTGTGTATTTTATTTTTATTTTTTACGAATCATTTATGGACAAAGGGTCTAGAATAGAGCCCAAAGACTATATTGAGGAATGGTATCAAAAACTGATTGTGCCACACCATTCATCTATTCTTCAAGAGATCCTTGTGACTATCAAGATGATTTTTTATATCCTTACAAAAAATCAGGTACAATTCGTAAATTTGGATATGAACATTTCAAAGATTCTAATCCATAAATGGCTTCATTGGAAGCATTCATATATTTAAAAATAAAAAATAGTTTTTTTTAGATAGATAGGAAAAATAAAAATAAAACCAAGCTTGGCTAGAATTTTAGAATTTTTAATTTTGTTTTCGAAAAAATAAAATCAACGTTGATTCATTCATTTTGAATATATTTTAGTGATGTAGTAATAATCACTTTGTTTTTTTTTATCACCATTAGAAATAAAATTTGTGTGTGAAAATCTGAATTTTTGAAATAATTAAAAATATTTGACGACGCTGACTAATATGCTCTCTTCCCGCACTTCGTTGCAACCTGGAAGATCAGAAAAGAAGATCAGTCAATTTAAAAATTAAAATTCAAAAAAAATTGTTGGAAATTGATTTACAGTTTTGATTGAATCATGATCCTCTTGTTTGCAATAAAATTATGTGCTCCAACTGGCTGTATTCCTCTCATTGATTTTTTTTCTCTCATGCTCCAAGGAGACTAATTGGTCTTGTGCCTGAATTTGGACTGTGTGCAATTTCCTAAGCTATTCATCTAGAGAAAGCCATGGAAATTTCTGCATTTACTCAATTGCGATTGGCATGGTAATTGAGATCATTGTTATGTATCCAATTCAAGACCGTAGATATCGTCCCGAAATAGGTAACTTTTGACCTCACATCAAAACCTACAAATAAAAAAATTTCCAACCACAACAATTGATTTTGTTGCAGTGATGATTGCCACAGATCCGAGTGAATGTTCTCAAATTCTGAGACCTTCGATTACTGATCCAAGTCTCAATGAAACTTCAACAGTTCTGTCCAAGCCTAAAACTAAATCTTCGAGCCTTTACTAGTGTATAACTGAGCCTCCATAGGTGTATTAACATTCCTCCACAAAAGTGTGACCGAGCTTTATATCTTGCATGGCTCTTCTAAGCTACATCTATGGAGGTATCAAACATGAAGAATTTTTGGAACCATAGAATAGCTTTATTGAGGGCTGCTGATAAATACGATATTGGGGACTTGAAATAATCTCGTGAAAAAGAGCCATAAACAAGTTTACTTCTTGAGCATTTCCAGTAAACATAACTGTTTTGACACATGATTTTAAAACACATTTTCTAAGAAAACCAAGGTGAATTAGGAAAAAATAAGACATGGGTTTTTCGGGAATGGGGGAAATTAGGTAACTCACGAGAAATTTTCTAGATTTCACAACTGTTTAGGATAATTTATGGGTTCTTTGAACCCTAAATTTCTAGATTGTGTGGAGAAACGGGGTTTTTTTTAAACAGACAATGAACAAGTTTTAATACAGCACCCTCCAAGAAGAAGAATTCGAATTGAAATCAAAATATACTGGATCCACATGGCACGAAGAATCCACCCGTACACAGCCACGAGATGAATTTAATTTTTGCAAGATCTGTAATGTATGATTTAATGACAATCTACGCTTGTTATCTTGCTATAATTTCTGGGTTTGAATGCACACTTGGGCTCTTAGCTTACGATTTTTTATTATAGCCTTGCAAGTAGGACATCTCATCATTCAAGAATATTGATACTAAATATTTCTAAGATACTTTCCCATTTCACATTCCTCACATTAGTGTGTGACAACACTTTTCCATGGATTGACTGACAATCTAAACAATTCTTCCATTTGAAGCATGTTTTTGAATGCGGAATGCACGTTTTGGATGTAAATTTTTTTTTTCATTATCTTTAAATCAAACAAAACTCTTGTTCTTCTTTCATCTCGGTAATCCTGGAAGATATTTGAGAGTGATTTGCAGTAGTAATAATCATGTAGAAATGAGGACTGAAGCAATAGGGAAGTGGGAGCTTCATACCAAGGTTCCCATGCCAGTAATGGCGGTTTTATGCACACTATTATTTATTGTCGGTCTTTTCATATCGATGTTCATTTTATATTTTCCTAACTTTGCTACAAAGGAACAGTGTGAGTCCATTATTGAACTCGTGAGGAAAAATCTTGGACCTTCATTATTGGCATTGCGAAAAGGAGAGACTTTCTATAATACAAAGGGTATAAGAAGAAGTTCAGGGAAATTTATCAGTGAAAATAAAGATAAACCGAGTACATTGGATTTTATTGAAGTCTTTTTACAAATAACTTCAAACTCTCAACTGTTGCTGCATTATTAAAAGGCTAATGATTTTTAATAAATTATATTTTCATTGAAAAACTCTAAATATTTTATCATAGCCTTAAATTTTTATTTTGCGCAAACAGTTTAAAATTCAAAACAGTCTTAGATTGGTTCAAAAAGGATTCCACTAAAAAATAAAAATAAAAATAAATTGCGATGATTATTTATTGAAGCAATTTATAAAGCGAAGAATACTTGCAAAATTTGATTGAAACAATTTTTCGTGCAAGTACTGTTTGTATTTTTACTGCTTCAAATATTTTTTACAGCATACTTGACAGATTTAATAATGGCTTGCAGAACAATTGGAAGATTATTTAGATGATTTCTGAACATTTGGCATTAAAAATGATAATATTATTGATGTGTATTTTTCTATGAAGCTTTAAATTGCAGGACACAGAAAATCTTTGTGATGCGAATCATTTTGTTGAGCACATTACATGAAGTCATTTTTTCTTAAAAATGGATTTTTATTGATATCATGAATTGGACTGAATATAACACTTTTGATTTTCCTTAATCTATTTTGTTTTGACATTCAAATTTTGCATAAGAATCAAGAAGTAATTAGCCATTTCTTTTTTAACACACTTATGTTCTTTATGCCAAGTTTTTTTTGCAAGTTTGGGATGATCGAATGATCATTGAAGGAAACCAATTGTCCGTACAATTGGTCTTCAAAGGACTGATTTCATGAGAAACATAAGAACAATTCCATGTCCATATCCATCAAGACCATTACCTTTCCTCGCTTTTGAATTATAAATCCAACCAAGCAATTCAAAGCAAGCCACAGTTATTTTCCCAACAAGAGTCAGTTGTTCATTTTCCTTTATTCACATACACTTTCCAAAAAAAAAATTCTACTCCCAACCCACAAATAAAAGCAAGAAGCTCACTTACATACTTATTTCCCATTGTCATTTTTATTTTTCATTGTCATCATCCATTTTCATTTTCCTTTTCCTATCCTTTTCATTTCACAAATAAACCCTACTTCAATACAAATTATTGAGTCCATAGTCCTTTGAGTCTAAAATCCTTGCAAAAACACCATGAGGCTTGCATTCCTTAATGGCAAGTCTTCTTGCCGACAAACAATGGGAATACATTAATGTCCCTTGTTCATCGGATCTTCTAGGTACTTGACAACAACAAAATTATTCATACCTACCAAGATGTTTTTGGTCATGTTGATGCTCATTGTCATCAATGGTGAGATTTCTTGTGTTGACTAGTGGCATCCATTAATGGCCACTAAGTCAAAAATTTCCTACTATGTTCGACATCAAAACATCTATTCACAAAGGAGGAATTGTGCCAATGAGTTTTGAAGACATGAAGACTATCATTTTCAGCATTTTGGAGAAAATGAAGAAGATATGCAGCTACAACATATCAGCACCATTCTACAACTACAGAATCAAATGGAAGCTGCAGAATCAGATGGTAGCTACAGAATCAGATGGCAGCAACAGAATCAACACCATTATGCAGCTGCAAAATCGGATGGCAACAACAGAATCAACACCATTCTGGAACTGCAAAATCAGATGGCAAATGCAGAATCAGATGGCAACTACAGAATCAGATGGAAGTAGTAGAATCAGCACCATTCTACAGCTGCAAAATCAAATGAAAGCTGCAGAATCAGATGACAGTAGTAGAATCAAATGATAATATCAGGATCAACACTATTCTGCAACAAATTCAACAATTTTAGTAATAACAATAAAAATTCATATTGACTCCTTCATCCATAACTTGTACAACCATTTGAAGAAGATTATGATCATAATTCTACAACCACCACACATGCAACTCATCCATTTCCAAAGGGTAAGTTAAGGTATGTCATTTTCTAACTTTTTACTATAGAATTCCTTGAAAAGCTAGAATGATAATTTTTCGAAAAAACACTTATTTTCTTCATTTGTTTGCCAATACCATCAATTCAAGGGGGGGGGGGGTGGTACATTCATATTCATATTTTTCCACATTCATATCACATTCAAAAGCCCACATACTTTCCAAAGATGTTAACTATTACATTATTATTATGAGCATACAATGGCTTTTCAAAAGTACTTAAAAGATAATTGGATACAAACACAAGCATAGTTGTCACACAAGAACCAACCATCATGCAATCCAATAAAGATATACTTTGCAACAATAATCAAATTATCATTATGCAAAGTTCAAAGATCAAAATTGAATGCAACAACAAAATATGGTTGTAACACAAGAACCAACCATGTTGCAGTTCAACTAAAAGACTTTGCAGAAGTATGAAGTTATCAAATGATATCATGCGAAGTTAAGTCAAAGCGCAAGGGTAAAAAATAATTAATGTAATAGATTGCATGAGGACATGCAGTAGGTTCAGTTGGGGGGTATGTTGGGCCTTGAAATTTTCATTTACTTGCATTAAATGTTCACTTATATTTCCATATTATCACCGTCACTCCACCTCCATTTCATTACATTTACCTTACCATTATCATTATTGGGTTACATTTATTTTTTTCCAAACTTTATTAATTCCTAGTATTTTTAAGTGAATTTGTGGTTAAAAATTAGAAAATAATATGCATATACTTATACCTAACAAGTGGAATGAGATTGTTGCCATGTGTAGGTCAAAAAGAAGCTTCCAGAAGACCCTTATATGGCCTCCTAGGGCCAAATTCGAATTTGAATGGAGAAGATCATGAGATCATGAGGATATGTGTCTCATTTCCTATTTGTATTGTAACTCTAAGAAGACATGTGCCCTATCACTTCCTATTTGGATTGAAACTCTAGAGATATAGGGAGAGATTCATGGAATCTCATTAATGAGATAGCTTCTCATCTTTTTGTACAAATAGGAGAAACTTTCTCCTAACAAGTATGTGTAAAGTTGGAGTTATGCTCAAGCTTTGAATAAAGAATTAGATTGTGGAACCTTACTCATGAGTGTTCTTTCACTTTGACTTGGTTTTGCTTACATATGGATCATCTCGATTTACCATCTCTCATACTTTTAGATCAGCCATCTACAATGCATGAGATTTATTTTCTTTCATAAATTAAAATTTATTTTATTTCTTAGTATTAGTTTACAATGACTGTGTAATCTTTTCTTTCCTAGAACATCTCAAGAAATTAGATTCTTCTATTTTCCAATTGGATTATGTTTGAGGAAATAAAGCTCATAGTTCTTTAGTTTCTTTTCATGTTCTTATACTGCTTTCTTGGATCAGATCCTCAATTATATGTATAATTGGATGCTTGTAAATCATACCAAGAAGGTGACTCTGTCATACTTCCAAATTGGATGCTTGAGTTTTTAACCTATGCAATAATTGAGTTTTCCATTACATGCCTTTATACTGCTTTCCTAGATTAGATCCTTAGTTAAATGTATAATTGAATGCTCCTAAAGATCATACCAAGAAGGTGACTTTTCCATATTTCCAAATTGGATGCTTTAGTATTTAACCTAAGCAATAATTGAGTTTTTCTTTACATGCCTTTATATTGCTTCCCTAGATTAGATCCTCAGTTAAATGTATAATTGAATTCTCTTAAAGATCATGCCAAGAAGGTGACTCTGTCATATTTCCAAATTGGATGCTCGAGTATTTAACCTATGCAATATTTGAGTTTTCCATTACTGCTTTCCTAGATTAGATCCTCACTTAAATTTATAATTGACTGCTCCTAAATATCATGCCAAGAAGGTGACTCTGTCATACTTCCAAATTCGATGCTTGAGTATTTAACCTATACAGTAATTGAGTTTTATTTACATGCTTTGAAATTCTTTCTTAGATTAAAATTTCAAATTCCTCCAAGTGTGATTATGCGCGCTATATTTTATTTTGAATTTGTCTTCTTTCTTTTTGTTACTTGATTTCATAGGTTAGTTGAATTTGATTTTAATTATTTGATTTCATAGATTATATAAATTGGTTTTTGTTATTTTGTAGTTAGATTAATATAAACTAAAAGATAATTTCTAGCATATACAATGCACGCATGCTTCACAAGTTTACGAAACCCTCAGGTTGACAATTAAATGACAGGTAATTACTTTTCCCCAACACTGACGTAACAATAATAATGTAAGGGTACAATAATGACAATATTGGGGTTACAGGGATACAACAATAACAATAAGGGGGCTACACTAACAACAATAAGGGACTACACTAGTAATATAAAGACCTAACTGGAGCTTGGGCTAGATCCTTGACAATACTATACTTGTTTACAGCCTTCACATTGGGATTGTGCTTAGTATTTCCAAGGGCACCCTTAGTTGAGCGCGACAAAATGTTCAGTGACAACTTTTCAAAATGAGGTTGAACATCTTATGCAGGTTGGTTTACAGGATCTGAGGTAGAAGTACCACTCTCAGAATTCTCCTAATTATGAGATTTGGTTTGTAAATGGATGTTTGACATAACCATAAATATATCTTTTGTTGAAGGTGAGGCATTAGAAGAATTCCCCCCACTACCCCCTTGCTAAGGTGGTGGGGGATTTGCAACCATGTTTTGTTGTTGGGATGGAAATGGATTCGGCAAGACAACTAGTTCTGAATGTGTTGTCGCAAGAAATATCAATGAATCTTATCCATTTAGGGGCACTCACGAGTAAGATGATCATCCCCATAAATCTTGCAGCGAAAGTGATTCTTCTTCTTCTTCTTCTCTTTTGCGCCCTTCCTAGTGTTATTTTGGGTTTGTGATGCCCCTTGTTCCTTAGATGAAGTCTTAGAATTATTATTTTTCTTTCTACCTTTGTGTTTTTGAGGATTATTATTTGAGGCAGATTGAACATAATTTACCTCGAAGGTGGGAACATGGACATGAGGATCTTGAATAGTAGGACGACCAACTGGGTCGCTAGAAGAGATGTTCAGTTGGCCCATCTGAGAGGGTATTTTTCCTATTTTTCCAGATGATACGAAGCCCACAACTCCATTTACATGGGTTTATGGTTTTTTAGTTAAAGGACTAGTTGATGGTTGAAGAGAAGTTGAGATGCATTTATACAAGGTGCCTAAATGAGAATAGATCAAGTCGAGTTGGTGGGCATGAAGGATCGCTTGCTATTCGTTTTGGGCTCCATCCTTTGCCACATCTTCGACAATCTCAAGTAGTAAATATTTAATAAACCACTCATGACACACTTCATCGGGAATCTTGGAGAGGAGCAAAGCTTGTCATCTCCTACACTCATGAATATATTCAGAAATGTGGGTGGAGTTATCCTGAAAAAGGGTAGTGAGGATATCCATACTAGCCACATTCTAATAGGTAATTGAAATTGATTAAAAAAAGTTTATGCCAAAGATAGGAAAGTATCATAAGTAACAAATTTGAGATCAATATACCTCTTGTCGAGGCAACATCGCCGGTGAGAGATTGTTACGTTAGAGCCTGTTTAATCAATGCATGGATCAACGATGAGGAAATGGTTGGGAAAATTATAATAGGTACCTTCTTAACGATACAATCAGGGACCAAGTGCTCTCATGAGTTGTGGTGCGCCTCCCAAGGAGGATTGAGTTAGTCTTCCTAAAATTTTCCCAGAGTACAACAAGGACTGTCCCCCTTGCGTCACTTGTTATAGTATCCTAAGAAATGCCACTAAGGTCACCACCAACAACAAAACATCCTTGAGGGGGACATTCATCATCTAGAACTACACACAAAGGCAGGGTATCGAGCCAAAAGCCTTCTGAAGGAGACCCCCACAAATACGATGTAGTTCCTGATAATAACAACCATTGGTTCCTAACAGAGTTGGGACGTCAATTTGAAGGTCCCAATGTAGCTTAGTGCTTAACTCTTGTGTTAGAAGGGCTTCCTAGACCGTGCCATTGGAAGTGGATTTACACACCTTATCTAAAGATTCTATGTTTGTTTTGTAGTCATGGGGAAGTTAACCTCACTCCCCTATCCCAAGACCCTAGCCTATCTAATGTTGATTTTTTACCATGTAAATAGAAAATTGTCGAATTTATTTTATTGAGTGCGTTAATTTTAATGGATGTCTGTTAAGTTAAGGGTGATGGGTGAAACTTAAATGATGCTATGACTCGATTGACTTAAAGAAGCTCATGAAAAGATATGCAAATGAAAAATTTTAGTTTCGATGAATTCTACCTAGAGAAAGTAAGAGATTTTTTCTTTTTAGAATGAAACCATTCACATGTCCCTCGCATCTCTCTCATTTATTACTGAGATCTCAACAGTCAAATTAGACAACCAATTGCAAAAATGGCAGCAAAAGAAGAAAAATGAAACCAAGAAAAACTACCCAAACCAAAAACCCTAGATATACCTGCAAGAATACACTAAGATTTTAAAAATGAGTTTTCAATCAAGCAATCAAGCTACAAGCATAAATCAGTGCAGGGCTATTGTTGGGAAAAATACTGAGAGGAGGGGGTGAATCAGTATTTACTGCATATTCAAAACTTTTTAATTTTTCACTCTCTAAAACCCATACGCTACTTTCCTTTAGTAAACTCGCGTATACACGTGGATATCCTTCATACAACTCGCGTATTAGCAGAGATCTACATATGCAGATATTTATTAACTTAGTTCTTTGCAATATTCATTCATCTGATGTTAAGTTAACAGTAAACATGTGTAGTAACAACAGAATAAACCATCACACAAAGCTTCACACATGAACACCAGGATTTTTAGGTGGAAACCCAAATTGAGAGAAAACCACTGCTGCAGTTGCTCAACCTTCAATATTTTATTATAGAGAAAACATCTTACAACATATATGTTGGTGCAAACTCCTACCAGCACGTAGGCACCCACCTGCGCTCATTTACCAGCCTCTCCTGGAAGGGAGCTCCAACCCCCTGACTCATTTACCAGCCTCTCCTGGAAGGGAGCTACGACCCCCTGCTCTCGTTTACCAGCCTCACCTGGAAGGGAGCTACTACCCCCTGACTGAAAGCTACAACCCTCAGCACCTCTATGGACCATGTTTCATCAATTTTCACACTGGATCCAAAGCATCCTTTAGGACACCACTTGCAGGCCACGTTTCATCATATTTTCAGACTGGACCCACTCCATACTTTTAAGCACAGTCAACCATAAAACAGATACATATAACTCACTGACAGATATCAGTAAACCAGCAGAACAGATCAGAAATTTCTTACCACAGACTTCATCAAACCCTATTTTGCATACGCGCTTTCCTTTCTCTGATGTCGCATATATACGCGCTTCCGTTCACATAAACCAGCGTATACTTCTGTACATATTGCAGAGCTAATTTTATTGCGCATACGCATTATCTCTTCAGCGAAGCCGCGTATATACGTGCTTCCTCTTCGGCGAACTAGCGTATGGATCTTCAGACTTTTATGTCATTGCAATTCTTCACAACAGATACATCACTTCAGATTTTACCCTTTACCTCAGACAGATGTTCGCCTTATCACAGATCTGATCATTTCATAAACAGATCTAGCAAATATAAGTACATTTCAGATCTAGATCCCCTTCTTCATCATTGGTGCATCATACATTCAGATCTATCATTCAACTGTAACCCTTTCCATTCAGATATCCTTCAGAGAGAAGTATTCATTCAAGCTCAGACATCTTGCACCCACACTCATGATTTGCACAATGAATTTCTTCTCTTTATATAGGTTTACCCTTTTTCAATACCATGAGCCAAAGCCACATTACTTCCGATGGTATTCCTGGACGGGGTCATTTAGACGAATCATTACCCAATACAATGGGTCAATACCATGGTGGTTACCCCTGGTTTTGCACTTTATGAGCACTTTTGCCCATACGCGACTTGGAACATTGTTTCCCGCGTGCATACGCGACTTCTCCTAAACAGATCTGCGTATGCCTTGAGACATACTCTTTTCACCATAGATTTAGCACATGTTAAATTCCTTTCTTCATTGCCTTCTGTACTCACTGTAGATACATCAGATTTAGTTCATCAAGACATATTCTATCAAGCACAACTTCATCAAGTAAGTTGTCATCATCTTCATCAAGTGGGTTGCCATTCAAGGACAACACTCAACATCATATTGCTAGCAAACATCATTTCATATCAGATTTACATTATTTACCAAGTCCATCAGGTCAAGAATAACTTCATCAGGTGGTTTGCCATCAAGGACAACACATGTCAACAATCTCATGTCTACATCTTCATTCAGTGGGTTGCCATCAAGGACAACACTCTGCATCATATTGCCAACAATCTCCCCCTTTGGACTTGATGGCAACTGTTGAGTCTCAATTCTACATCTTTTCCATACATTTTTCTATACCTTTTTCACTCACCTGAACCTCCCAAGTTGTCAAATATCATTGTATATCAATTGCAAAAGAGCATCTAACATGGTTTTTAATTATATTTTTGTGTTTGCTATTTGATTTAGATTTTGTTCATCTAGCTGCGGAATCCTGCCACTTTCTGCAGCTGCTGCAACTTTCCGCAACTATTTTGTGAAACTCTATGTTACAGGTGTCTACAGGAAAAACGAGCCACATGGGCAAGTCAGGAATGATGTGGACATGGTTTGTGTCCTATTGGCTCGAGCAAACTCATCTAAAGAAGCCGCGGTCAAAGGCGTCCACATGGAAGTCAACGATAGAGTCTTACGGTGACAGGACTCTGTTCCGTGTCACGTAAAGGTTCATATGGCTGTTTCTGAGCTTGCGGAGGACAAGTTGACATATGTACATGGCTCCATAGTCGAATTCAAGCATCCACTTCTCATAGATTTATTTTCCAACACGGCCATGATCCTAGATCCGTGGACGTAATGGTCTACATGTTCTCCATCAGCATAAACTTTAGGAGACAGTTATATTTCTTTTGTTATATATAACGCGTTTGCATACACATATGGAGTGAGTCTCGATTAGTATCTGTTATCTTTTATTAGTCTGCTCTATAATGTAATTACGCTGCCTTAGTGCCGTAATACTACCTTACTGTTATGACTGTATTTTTAATATAAGAAGACTTTGTTTTCCAACTTAATTCGTACTTGAAGATCGTTGCCAAGGCTGGTGCAGAGGGCCCCTGCTCAGCTAAGGTTTTGTGCATTAGTGTATAGTTCTTATTTCATTTCTTTAAAGCTCATTGTGCCATAATCCATTCACATGTTTATACATTTCATTTTTCATGATACATATGCTTCATTTCTGTTTATAAACTTTCATGCTTTCCATTTCACTTCTGTCTTTCATGTTTTATGTTGTTAATCACTGATCAGTGTTCTTGTTTCAGGTTATAGATAGGAAGCCCAGGCATTTTCATAGCTTTTTGACTAATGACTTGGAATTAACATTGTTCTACTGCTAATTTGTTTTTCTTAAGTTTCTGTTTAATTTCAGTACTGCTTTGTTTAATTCAGTTTTTCTTATTTGCTTCAGTAGTTAAATTTAGATATATTAAACTGCTCATAGCATCTTCAGTTGCCTCCGAAAGCCACAGCTGGACTGATGGTGAGGGATTGTATTATGAAATGTGTAGTTTAGTATTAGTTTTCCTTCTGCAAATTTAAATATATTAAACTGCTCATAACATCTTCAGTTGCCTCCGAAAGCCACAGCTGGACTGATGGTGAGGGATTGTATTATGAAATGTGTAGTTTAGTATTAGTTTCCTTTTTGCAAATTTAGATATATTAAACTGCTCATAACATCTTCAGTTGCCTCCGAAAGCCACAGCTGGACTGATGGTGAGGGATTGTATTATGAAATGTGTAGTTTAGTATTAGTTTCCCTTCTGCAAATTTAGATATATTAAACTACTCATAACATCTTCAGTTGCCTCCGAAAGCCACAGCTGGACTGATGGTGAGGGATTTTATTATGAAATGTGTAGTTTAGTATTAGTTTTCTTTCTGCAAATTTAGATATATTAAACTGCTCATAACATCTTCAGTTGCCTCCGAAAGCCACAACTGGACTGATGGTGAGGGATTGTATTATGAAATGTGTAGTTTGGTATTAGTTTCCTTTCTACAAATTTAGATATATTAAATTGTGCATGACATCTTCAGTTACCTCCGAAAGCCACAGCTGGACTGATGGTGAGGGATTGAATTATGAATGTATGATTTGATATTAGTTTACTTTCTGCAAGTTAGATATCAGTTACTCAAGTTGTTCATGGTTACTTCCGAAAATCATAGCTGGACTAATGATGAGGGATCAGAAGACAAGTTGATGTAAATTGATTTAGATTTACTTTATTACAACTTTTGGATTTCTTTCAGCATAATTTATTTTGTGTTTAGACAGTAGCAAGAATATTTTGGTTTCATGCTCACTAGTTCATTGTTTTGATTCATTAGACTAGCAGCATCTTTTCATTTCAGCAGCACATTTTCATTTCCTTTCAAGTTTTGTCATTGTAATTTTCAAATTCCTTCTTAAGTTTCAAGTTGGTAAATCATTATAGAGGATATCATTTCCTTGAAAAAACATAACCATACTTGTTTTTATTTTTAGAATTTCCATTTCATCTTAGAAAACCAAAAACGACAAAAAGTTAAGAAATAGGTTATCTTGCACATATAGTGCACCGCACTTCATCAGCTTACAAATCCCGGATTGAAAAATTAAATGCAGCAATTTAGGACACACTAAATTGACGAAACAGCAACCACGATGGTGTTAGGTTACCACAACAGATAGGTACATTAAGAATATAATGACATCATGTCACATTCCTCATTTTTGACACCATTCTTTCTCTTTATTCAAACACCATGTCACTCTCCCCCTTTTACATCAAGGGTAAAGGGTGGATCAAAACCAACATACTCTTTGCATGTGGAAGAAGAGTTGTGCAGATCTGATATATACTGAAGAGACCAAGCTCCCCCTAAGTTCATGCTGAATCTTCAAACATATTTTCCAATGAAGTACATGACTCTATGACTTTCCTAACACCAATGACTCATACTTACATCAAAGATCCATCCAAGTGAATTTACATATGAGACTCAACTACCCAACCAAGTGGGTTTACAAATTTTTACTTAGCTACCCAACCAAGTGGGTTTACAAATTTATCAAGTCCTTACATGACTGAATATTACAATTTTACATCATGGATCTCAACATGACCTTTTCATCAAATTACAAATATGACCATTTATGACCAACACCAGAAAGTCCTCAAGAAAGAGAACATATTTCAGAACCATCATAATGCCAACAATGCATTATACTCAGCAACGCTAATGCTCCCCCTGAATCTATGCATCCAAGCATCCTTTTCATATGACTAAGGCTCCCCCTTAGTTTGTGCATCCTAAAATCTTTCACCAACAAATCATCAAGGCATCTTTATCAAAACATTAGAAATAGAATTATGAGAACTAGAACATCACCAGAGATACCAAACAGTATCAGAGATACCAAACAGCACTGCAGCTGTGCTGAAGAGAGCTAACTCCGAACAGAAATTTGTCAGCAATCAGACATACGCGGTTTTCTGTGCATGAACTCGCGTATATACGCGACTGTGTTTCAGGAAATCCGCGTATCCAATGACATCTTCTAAATTTATGCAGATTTGTTCTTTTGACTGGCAGAGAACACTCCCAGCTTCTGTCTTAGATACTCGAATGCTTCCCTAGGCAGAGGTTTGGTAAAGATATCAGCAACTTGTTCTTTGGAGGGAACATACTCCAACTTCACCTTTTTCTCAAGCACTTGTTCACGTAAGAAGTGATACTTGATGGGAATGTGCTTGGCCTTCGAATGCATAACAGGATTCTTTGAAATACTGATGGCACTTGTATTGTCACACTTAATGGGGACAAGAGGTGTACATTTGATTTGAAAATCTTGTAAGGTTTGCATCATCCAAAGGAGTTGAGTGCAACAAGATGCGGCAGCCAAATATTCTGCTTCTGCTGTAGATAAGGAAATAGAATTTTTCTTCTTGCTGAGCCAAGATACTAACCGGGGTCCCATATAGAATGCACCACCACTAGTGCTTTTCCAATCATCAACACTTCCAGTCCAATCTGCATCAGTGTAAGCATGAAGAGTAAGATCAACATTCTTTGGATACCATAGACCAAAGTCTTGAGTTCCTTGTAGATATTTGAATATTCTTTTAACAGCCTGAAGGTGAGACTCTTTTGGATTAGCTTGGAATCGTCCAGCAATCCCAACTGCATGCATAATGTCTGGTCTAGTCCCAGTGAGATAAAGTAGACTTCCTATCATAGATCTGTATTCTGGTTGATTCACCGTGGGAGAATCATCATGAGAACTGAGGTTACATCCGGTTATCATTGGTGTACTTATAGGTTTGCACTCTTCCATGCCATACTTCTTTAGAATTTGCTTAAGGTATTTTGCTTGTGATAAGAATATACATCTGCAGTTGATACTTGCAAGCCAGAAAGAATGTTAGTTCCCCAAGTAAGGACATTTCAAATTCTTGCTGCATGACATAAGCAAATTTTTGACTCATAGATTCTTCGTTACTTCCAAAAATGATATCATCAACATATACAACCACAATCAATAGTTTATCATTTTCAACTTTTGTGTATAATTTGCTATCAGCAGATCCCTTTGAGAATCCTTGTTGATGAAGATATTTGTCAAGACGATAACACCATGCCCTTGGAGCTTGTTTGAGACCATATAGAGCCTTTTTAAGTCTACAAACAAGATTTTCATCATTTCCCAAAATGAATCCTTCCGGTTGTTCTATATATACTTCTTCTTCCAAATCACCATTAAGAAAAGCAGATTTAACATCCATTTGATAAACTTTGATTTGTTGATAACTTGAAAAAGCAAGAAACATTCTTATGGCTTCAAGTCTAGCTACAGGAGCAAAAGTTTCTTCAAAGTCTATGCCTTCTTGTTGAGTATACCCTTTGCAAACCAGTCTAGCTTTGTTTCTTACAACATCCCCATTCTCATTTAACTTGTTCTTGAAAATCCATTTAGTTCCAATGACATTTTTATCATTTGGTCTTGGTACCAATTCCCAAGTGTCATTCCCAAGTGTCATTCTTTTCAATTTGATCGAGCTCTTCATCCATGGCTTGCTTCCAAAATTCATCTTTGCTAGCTTGATTGACATTGTGTGGTTCAATTGTGGATAGAAGTGCCAGATGACTAGAAGATCCCACCAGAGTTCTCCTTGTTCGTACACCCGATTCCTTGTCTCCCAAAATTTGAGATTCGGGATGATTCTTTTGAACATATCTGGATGGAGCTTTTTCAGATAGATCATTTTCAGGTTCTTCATTGGATCCACTGTCTATATCATTTCTATTTGATGTAGAAGGCCATAAGTCACCATCATCTTCTTTTGTTGTTTGTTTTTCTTCTTTAGGAGCTGCAGGAGACTCATCAATAACAACATCAATACATTCAACAATCTTTAGAAGCCTTTTATTGTAACATTTGTATGCTTTGCTTGAAGATGAGTAACCAAGAAATATCCCTTCATCTGATCTAGGTTCAAACTTGCCAAGCTTTTCATCATTATTTTTGATAAAGCATTTACTTCCAAAAACTCTAAAATGCTTCACAGTGGGAGAATTACCATACCAGAGTTCATATGGAGTTTTATCACTATTTACCCAAACATGAGCCTTGTTGAGAATGTTAGCTGCTGTATGTGCTGCTTCACTCCAGAACATGTCAGGAGTTCCAAAATCATCAAGCATAGCTCTAGCCATTTGAACAATTGTTCTATTCATTCTTTCTGCTACGTCATTTTGTTGTGGAGTGCCTGCTACAGAGAACTGTCTTTTTATGCCATGTTGTTCACAAAACTCAAAGAATTCATTTGATGTATATTCTCCTCCTCGATCATATCTAAGACACTTGATTTTTAGATCTAATTCATTTTCTACCAATGCTTTGAAGATCTGAAATTTTTCAAATGCTTCATCTTTGTGTTTAATGAACCCGATCTAACACATTCTAGAGTAGTCATCAATAAATAAGATATAGTATTCTTCCCCACGTAGTGACTTTTTCCTCATAGGTCCACATATGTCAGTATGAATGAGTTCAAGAGGCTTACTTGAAGATCCTTCTTTGGCATTGAATCGTACTCTGGTCTGCTTACCGAATTGACAAGATTTGCATATGATACTTTTTGGTAGATTAATATTGGGAAGATCACGAACAGCTTGAATTCTGCTTGCTTTGTTGATTTGAGAGAAGATCAGATGCCCCAGCCTTCTATGCCATAGCCAATTTTCTGAAGACTTGCTCAAGTAACATTGATCTTTGCAGTTTAGTACATACAGGTTGCTTGGATTTCTTTTCCCTTTTATAATAATTTTACTTGTATCAAGATCACGAACCACACATTCTTTTGAACTAAAGACAACTTCAGTTCCTTGATCACACATTTGACTTACACTCAACAGATTATGCCTTAATCCATCCACATACATGACATCCTTAGCCTTCACCTTTTCTTTGAGAAACACGGACCCTTTTCCTTTAATTACAGCGGGAGAATCATTTCCAAAAGTTACTTTCTTTTCTTTTTCTAGAGCATTATATGTAAGGAGTTTTCTTTTGTCACCTGTCATGTGTCTTGAGCATTTACTATCAATGTACCATTGATTTTCTTCACCTTCTGCAAATAATGCTATCCCACAATTTTCAACCTGTAATTCCTTCTTTTTCCATACTTTGGAACTTGAGGGAAAGTGTTGTTTTGGCTGGATCTTGCTCCTACATTCAGATTCTTCATGGCCAAAGTTATTGCAATAAGCACATTCAACTTCATTTTGAAGAGGAGAGAAGTTGTTATAGGTATTCTTCTTTGGTTCAGTATCCAACCTTTTCTTTCTTGCTTCTCTTGTCATGATGGTTTTGTAAGCAACACATTGAGCAGCTTTGTGGCCAAAATTGTGACATGTAAAACATTGTCCATTGAAATAGACATTTTTGTAATCACGAAATCTTCTATTTGGATTTACTTGCTGGTTGGAGCTCCTTTGAAAGTTATTCCTGTCGGTGTTCCTTGAAGTGCGATGATCCTGCTTTACCTGTAAATAATCCTTGCTTCCTTGTTGAGAGGCAGAATAATGTAAACCAGTAGTTACTGCCTTTAGATAGTTTGGTGCTGAAGCCTGAGAGGATTCTCTAATACATCCAAGACCTGTTTTTATGAGAGGAGAACGTTGAGCATTGATAATTTCATCTAAGGTTTCTGAACTTTTAGCAAATCTAAGATTGAGAGTTTTTCCTTTCTCATTATCTTTCCTTAGACTTACTACTTCACACTCCAATTCCTCAATGCGTTTTTTCTTTGCTTCAAGCTGATTTTCAAGAGTCTCTATGATTATGTTCTTTTCTTCCAGGCTTACTTTGAGTTGATTGTTTTCTTCAAGAAAATATTTGTCTTCCAGAGCATCCACAAAAGTATCCTTTTCTTCTCTAGATTCTTTTGCCATGAGCAGTTTAATATCATGGTCAGAATCTTCTTCATCTTCACTAGACACTTCATCATCATCTTCATTTGCATAATAACTCTTCCTCTTTTCAAATTGTTTCCCTTTACCACGTTTTTCTCTATAGGGACATTTAGCAGCATAGTGACCAACTTTTCCACACTCAAAACATTTGAAGGGAAGCTTACCTTTGAATCTTCCGGTACCTAGTTGGAGCTTTCTCACAAAATTCACTTCTTCTTCTTCAGATATATAGTTGGATTCTTTGACAACTTCCTTTTCTTTTCCTCTTGCAGATACCTTAAAAGCAGCTTCTTTGATTTGAGACGGACCTCCTTGTCTCATTTCAAAAGCAGTCAGAATACCATGTAATTGAACAATAGTAAGAGTTTGCAGATCTTGCCTTTCTTCAATAGCTGAAACTTTAGAGTCGAATTTTGAAGTCAAGGATCTTAAGACTTTTTCCACCAAAGTAGTATCAGTTATGGTTTCACCCAAATTTCTCATTCGATTTACAATATCATCCAGACGTAAGAAGAAATGGGCAATGCTCTCATCACTATGCATCTTCAAATTTTCATATTAAATTCTAAGAGTTTGGAGTTTTGCACTTTTTACCTTTGTGTCTCCTTCATAGCTTAGAATGATTTTGTCCCATATTTCTTTTGCTGAATGTAGCTGCATCACTTTAGCAAATTATGGTTCAGACATGCTTCCTAATAAGACATTTACTACTTTGGCATTGATTTCATACTTCTTCCTTTTTGCTGCATCAGTAGGAATACTTGCCGGGTATTGATAACCTTCTTCCACGATTGCCCATACATCTGCACCAAGACTTTGCAGATATGCTTTTGTTCGTACCTTCCAGAATATCATATTGCTTCCATTGAATAGAGGTGGCTTTATAGACATTACTCCTTCTTGACTTCCCATTGCGACGGATCTCCTTCAAGCGATCAAGCTTCTGCAGAAGGACCTGCTCTGATTCCAATTGTTGGGAAAAATACTGAGAGGGGGGGGTGAATCAATATTTAGGGAAAACTGAAACTTTTTACTTTTTCATGCTCTAAAACCCATACGCTACTTTGCTGAAGCCAACTAGCGTATACACGCGAATATCCTTCATAAAACTCGCGTATACACAGAGATCTAATTATGCCATTAGTTCTTCACTTATATCATTCCATCATTCATTCATTAGATGTTCTATAAACAGTAAACATGTGCAGTAAGAACAGAATAAACTATCACACAAAGCATCACACATGAACACCAGGATTTTTAGGTGGAAACCCAAGTCGGGAGAAAACCACCGCTGCAGTTGCTCAGCCTTCAATATTTTATTATAGAGAAAAACATCTTACAACATATGTGCTGGCGCAGACTTGACCAGCACGCAGGCACCCACCTGCGCTCGTTTACCAGCCTCTCCTGGAAGGGAGCTCCAACCCCCTGACTCGTTTACCAGCCTCTCCTGGAAGGGAGCTACGACCCCCTACTCTCGTTTACCAGCCTCACCTAGAAGGGAGCTACAACCCCCTGACTGAAGGCTACAACCCTCAGCACCTCTATGGACCACGTTTCATCAATTTTCACACTGGATCCAAAGCATCCTTTAGGACACCACTTGCAAGCCACGTTTTATCATATTTTCAGACTGGACCCACTCCATACTTTTAAGCACAGTCAACCATGAAACAAATACATATAACTCACTGACATATATCAGTAAACCAGCAGAAC
Source organism: Pinus albicaulis (assembly GCA_034641835.2). Taxonomy (NCBI): domain Eukaryota; kingdom Viridiplantae; phylum Streptophyta; class Pinopsida; order Pinales; family Pinaceae; genus Pinus; species Pinus albicaulis. The sequence continues at coordinate 560,296,215 of CM076580.1, read as the reverse complement.
AGATCAGATAATTCTTACCACAGACTTCAGCAAACCCTAGTTTGCATACGCGCTTTCCTTTCTCTGATGTCGCGTATATACGCGCTTCCGTTCACATAAACCAGTGTATACTTCTATACATATTACAGAGCTAATTTTATTGCGCATACGCGCTTTCTCTTCAGCGAAGCCGCGTATATACGCGCTTCCTCTTCGGCGAACTAGCGTATGGATCTTCAGACTTTTATGTCATTGCAATTCTTCACAACAGATACATCACTTCAAATTTTACCCTTTACCTCAGATAGATGTTCGCCTCATCACAGATCTAATCATTTCATGAACAGATCTAGCAAATATAAGTATATTTCAGATCTAGATCCCCTTCTTCATCATTGGTGCATCATACATTCAGATCTATCATTCAACTGTAACCCTTTCCATTCAGATATCCTTCAGAGAGAAGTATTCATTCAAGCTCAGACATCTTGCACCCACGCTCATGATTTTCACAATGAATTTCTTCTCCTTATATAGGTTTACCCTTTTTCAATACCATGGGCCAAAACCACATTACTTCTGATGGTATTCCTGAACGGGGTCATTTAGACAAATCATTACCCAATACAATGGGTCAATACCATGGTGGTTACCCCTGGTTTTTCACTTTATGAGCGCTTTTTCCCATACGCGACTTGGAACGTTGTTTCTCGCATGCATACGCGACTTCTCCTAGACAGATCCGCGTATGCCTTGAGACATACTCTTTTCACCATAGATTTATCACATGCTAAATTCCTTTCTTCATTGCCTTCTGTACTCACTGTAGATACATCAGATTTAGTTCATCAAGACATATTCTATCAAGCACAACTTCATCAAGTAAGTTGTCATCATCTTCATCAAGTGGGTTGCCATTCAAGGACAACACTCAACATCATATTGCTAGCAAACATCATTTCATATCAGATTTACATTATTTACCAAGTCCATCAGGTCAAGAATAACTTCATCATGTGGTTTGCCATCAAGGACAACACATGTCAACAATCTCATGTCTACATCTTCATTCAATGGGTTGCCATCAAGGACAACACTCTGCATCATATTGCCAACAGCTATTAGTACAATGATATCAAAGAGGTATCTAAACACCAATGTTTTGAAAATAATCAAAGAACAGGAACTAGGATCAAACCCTAATCAAGTAATTGAGTCCACAAAATTGCACGTAAACTCAACAAAAAAGCAATGACCAAAGTAAAAAAACTTCAGAGTTGAAACACCACCTAGTAGGGCTTGCAGGGATGCAAAAATCCCCTTCCATATATGGGCTTAACCCCTTAATTTCCAAATAAAACTGCCTTTAACGCTATATCATAAAAGAATTGACTAAAATGGAGAGGCTATCAACAATCCTGAATAGTTATGCAGAACAAAACAAAGGGATATCAACACCTTGGACTGAATAGTAGGCGCAAAACAGAGGGAGAAAAATTATATCTAGGAGGTTTTAGTATTTGGGTTTCAAAACCAATATTTGTAGATGACTATTGACCACTTCAAAACACTAAGGAAACTAAAAATCCCCAAGAAAAATGAAGTACAATAGGATAAAGAAATTGAGTTACTAGGATTTCCCTAGTATGGTTTCCATTTTTTTTTAAGAGAGCATTTCGCCTACAATAGTAGGTTACTTTAATCCCAACAAGATTTTCCCAGAGCTTTCCTAGATGGTGTGCTTGAATGAAGAAGTGTGATAAAAGAAACTAGACAATCCCAAGCTCTTTGAGATTCACATGGAGACAATAGATATACCATTTAATGCTAGATCCTTAACTCTATTTGACGATGTGAGCTCTAGGAATATCTCCTCTGAGATCTTTGGTCTTGGATCTCCTAGATCACCTACACGTAGAGAAATAAACCAATATAATCTTCCAACAAAACAATACTAGTGCAACATAATACATCAATCATATAACATAACAAAGAAACACTAAAGACGAATGGGGAAAATATTCGTTACTATTTCTCTTTAATTTAACTGGAGTACATTGGTGAGTTCTCTAAGTCTCCACCCTTGATCTGCTTCCTAACATCTATGGTCACTGGTGTGGATGCAAATGTTTATCATGGTCACAACTATAACAACATTCTAGCATAAGTTCCTTTTTTTTTCCATGTGACTAGTGAAGAGCTCCACTTATATAGTTTTCCTTATGATTGGTATCCGACTACCCTTCGATGATCGGATTTGTTTAAATTTTCCGTGTAGGTAGTAGGTGAGAGTTACAGCCACAGTGTGGGTGACATGTACTCCTGGTGAACCCCCTTAATTATGATATGGCCTTTTTATTGGTCATAATATTTTCTGGGTGGGCTTGGAGGCTAGAGGTACTGTTTCCATAGGGAGTAGATACAATGGGATCATGTTTTGATCTAGTGGAACATTGTGCCAACTATTCATTATTATAATCATTTACTTACTTTTCCCTAACGGGTGGCTCCTCATCGGGGACTGAAATTTTGGCAGACTTCAACATTTACTAGGACTTTATTCCTTGTATTCTGACGGTGTGGTATGATGACTAATAACCACTGGGGGAGTACAAATGGAATATCTTGATTCATTTATAGTTGATTTGGATGCAAAACTACATCCTGACGCGTATGTGCATGTGTTCGAGGTGGTAGAAGAACATGGATTTCATTCTTTGAACTATGTTTACCCTGCACATTCAACAAATTTGGGGGCCAAAGTTTCTCTGCAGGATGTTTCCACTTCGAACTGTGCTATAATTTCTCACTCCTCTCCTAGTATGAAGCACACTAATCGGGGGGGAAGACATAAAAATTATGACCGAAAAGGTAAACCCTTTAAGCCATCGATGAAGGGAAGATTTTTGAGCTTTGGTCCAGATTTTATGTGGGATCACACTACGAGCTTGCAATCCTGGGCGCTGGTGGGACGCTCGGTCTTCGAGAAAGACAATGTTTTGGATAAGTCTCAGTGGATAATGGAGGCCTGGACTAAACTTTTAGGTCATCCCCTAGATAATTGTCTGCTACAAAAAGGGTGGTATAGATTTCATTTTATGGACCTGAATGATGTTGGCGAGGTCCTGCGGTGGTTGTGGGTGGTGTGTCGATGTTTCCTGGCCTTACATCACTATTATGCTAGGTTCAACCCTATAAGTGACACACCAAAAAACCACTTGGTGTGGGTCAAATTGCCAGGGCTCCCACTGAAGTTCTGGACGTTGTAGGTTTTATATGCTATTGGAAATTGTATTGGGAAATGCTGGTTTGTAGACCCCAAATGTCTGGGTGTTTACGATAAGCGTATGGCTTGGATTATCGTTGAATTTTCCTTCTCGGGAGGTTTTCCACCTCACATTGATATGGTTCGAGATCAAATGAAACACAGACATACTCTCGACTATTAGAGGGTTCCATTCATATACCATAAGTGTCACGAGACTGGACATCTGCGTCATTCCTGTATGCTGGGGCAAGATGGGAAGCCTTCTCAGTGGGACATGGTATATGGAAGGGCTTCGGAAGCTGACCCTACTCACTTGAAGTTGAGAGACACTGCGACACCGGCTACTCCATAAAGGAACTTCCAAAGTGGTACATATTCACATGTTCCCTATAATATCCCTATTTATCATGATAATGTAGGATTATTGGGGAATGGGTCTGTATTACACGTGGGACATAGGCCTATTTGTCGGACTCTTTAACTCCAAAAAGGTGGGAAAGCTCTTGTTCGGTCGAGTTGTTCACCCACGTCCCCACGTTGTATCAACCGAGCCCCCATTCTCCTCCCAAATCCCACGTTGTTTGTGGAACATTATTCTCAGGCTCCTGTCATTTTGGGTCCCGATCCTCAACCCACCTCACCTCATCAGGTCGAACTTGTTGATGTACATTTACCCTTCTCTCCTGTGTCTTCCCTTGTTCATGAGCCCCCATCTTCCTCGCATAATTCTATAGGTAATGACCTCGGGTTCATGTTACAAAACGTAGAGGTAGACCTTGTTCCATTGGTGGTCTTTTTTGATCACCCCTCATCTCCTCACATCGTCACCAGCCTGACATTTATCTCCAATGCCACCATTAGAAAGGGTAAAGGCCGTCCATGACTTAAAAATAAATCTCTAGCATCTGGGATTTCTAACCCTGATATTCTCTCTGGTAACTTTCGGGATTCACTAGCTATTGATATGGTCCTTAGAGCATTGGAACCCAACCATGCCAGTACAATATGATCTTCTGCACCTTGAATAACTGTGGACTAGTGGGGAGGGACAAATTTGTTTCATTATGGGAATTTTGTAGGAGACTGAATCATTTTCTTATATTTTTCCAAGAAACCATGACGATGCTTGATAAGTCTTTATCCTACTTCCATGCTATGTTTCCAGCATGGCACATGGTGGTTAAGGACATTGTGGGGATATCTGGAGGACTCGTTGTGATATGGGATCCTAGCTGGGCATCATTTACTAAATTTATTTTTTTTGGGGGGCATAATCCTGACTGGCCATGTCAGGGGTTATAGGAACCGGGTAAACCTTGTCAACCTTTATGCCCCTTATTGTGAGAGGGAGATTTTTTAGAGAAGGATGGAATCCTACGGGGTTTTATCACTAAAAAAATTATCATTGCTGGTGATATGAATTTTATCTTGGAGGTGGATGAAATATAGAGTAAAGGGCGAAGAGACGACCATCTCACAGACTTTCTTGGTGACTTGTTTAGGCGCATGCATCTCATTGATCAGAAGCTTGTGAAGGCATGTCCTTCCTTGTATAATGGTCATAATGCAAATGATTTTATAGTTAAGTGCATTAATAGAATATTGGTCAAAGAAGATTTATTGGAGAATATGGGGAGGGTTAATTGTTGGGTGGAAGTGGTGCATATTTCAGACCATAGACCTATGATGATGGACTAGTTGTTAGAACATAAGTTGAAGGTTTTCCCTTTCAAATTCAACAGAACATGGCTCGAAGATTGTGAATTTAATGATATGGTCAGGTAATTATTTCAAACACATAGACGGGAGGCAGGGATATCTGCTATGAATTAATTTTCTGGAACATTAAGAGATATCAAATGAAAGGTACACGAGTGGGAAATTAATAAAAAATTAAGATGATTCATGAATTGAAGGAGATTTCCCTGGAAATAGAAAGAATTTTTGATAATATAGACATACGAAAAATTTCCACGGAGGAATGGAATAGACTCAAATATTTTGAGGAGGAAAAGTGCAAGATACTTCTTATCTAGGAGAAGACGTGGAGGCTGAAAAGCCGCACCATCTGGCTCAAAGAGGGTGACAAGAATACGAGATATTTTCATACTTTCGCAAATGGTAGGAAGAATCAGAATTCCATCTGGAATATGGAAATTGACGGGAATACAATCAACACCACATATCGCATTCAGCTGGAAGCCGTCAAATATTTCGAAACATTATAGAGGGCACAAGGGTTTTCACATGTGGAAGACCAAATGTAGGTGGCTGAGGATTACCTGAACATGTTCACTGTGGATGATAACCAAAGACTTAATAGGGTGGTAAGTCTGGCAGAGGTTGAAGGAGTTTTGTGATCCTTTACCCTGGAAAAGAGCCCGAGTCCAGACGGGTGGAAACCCGAATTATTTTTACACGTTTCTGATTTGCTGTTGCAAGATATCACTGACATGGTGGAAGAAGCTCGAACATTGGGACATGTTCACGGAGCCATTAACTCTACATTCCTGACTCTAATACCCAATGAAAAGGGCACGAAGACCTTTGAGAATTATCAACCAATATCATTCTGTAACACATTATATAAAATTATTTCTAAAATCATCGCTGATAGAATAAAATGTTTCCTATAAAATCATATTACTAGAGAGCAGTCGGAGTTTCTCAACAACTGTATTATACATGAAGTTGTTCAATGATTCATGAGATTCTTCACAAAGTTCATAGTCGTCATATGAAATCAACAATTATGAAGGTAGACCTGAGTAAGGTGTATGACAGAGTAGATAGTATTACACAAAATTGGCATGGATAGAGGGGCGATTGAATGGATTATGGGGTGTATATATAATGTACACATGGTTGTAATAATTAATGGGAATGCCTCAAATTTTTTTAGAGCCAGTAGAGGGCTAAGACAAGGCTATGCTCTTTCTCCCCTTTTGTTTATTTTAGTGATGGATGCATTAAGCATCAAGATAAATAAAGCAACGGTGGGGGGTCACTTTCAAGGGATCAAGATCACTGAACACAGAGACATCACACATATTTTCTTTGTCGATGACGTCCTGAAATTTGGCAAGCTTATTACTCAGATGTGGAATAACCTTAGGAACATATTTCAGATATTCTATGAGGTGACTGGTATGTTTGTCAACGAGGAGAATTGATGCCTGATTATATATGAGGGGGACAAGGCGACCATTGAAAATTTTGGGGAGATTTTCAAATTACGTATTGGACACATTGAGGAGGGTATTACATATTTGGGTTTTAGTTTAAACCAGCAAGATACCAAGTGGCAGGCTAGTAGTGGCTTATTGACAAATATGGGAGGAGAATTAATGGATGGACTACTAGATGGCTATTGAAGGGAGGAAAATTGGTTTTGGTACAGGCAGTTCTTCAACAAATTTCAGTTTACTAGGCTCATCTCTTTCTTATCCCCAAGGCTATCATCAATAAAATTAAGTCCATTATGGCCAAATTTATTTGGGAGGGGGGACGGGATAATGGGAATTACCATTTGACCAAATGGGAGCATATTACCAAGCCTAAGGATCAGGGGGGTGGGGAATTTTGGACATTGACATACTTGGGAAAGCTTTTCTTATAAAGTCCATTTGGAGATGCTTGCATACACCGGGTGTGTGGAGAGATATCATTAGATATAAATACATTAGAAATCATAACCTGGAAACTATCTTTATGGTAGGGTGGGATAAGGGGGGTGGGAGGTCATACATATGGTCTGGATTCCGGAGGATATGGCCCATACTCACAAAAACCTGCACTGGTATTTTGGAAATGGAAGGAAGATTTTGATCAATAATGGAGACATAAGGGGGAATCATGGAATTAATTCTATAAGCACACAACTGAATAACATCCTTCAGAATAAAGGTATCTTCTATACCAAAAAAATCATCAATTTATGCTGGAGGGTGTACCGAAGTGGATGGACACATAGGACTTACTATTATCAGATAAACTGGCGGAGGAACGGGGGAAGTACACAGAGGGACTAAATATTATGGGCCTCACACACAATAGCAGGGGAGATTACATTACATGGGGAGGAAAACTACATGAGGGTAATATCAGATCGAGGGATACATATAGAACACTGATTTTGCAAATATGCGAGCCCACAGTGACATGCTGGTTCAAGGAGATATGGAAGACCAAGGCGTAGTTAAAGAATATCATCTTCTTATGGATTTCTTGGAAGAATAAGAACTTAACCTGTTCAAACTTTTAAAAAAAGAGGTAGGATTGGACCAGGCATATGTTGTCTATGTGAGAAAGCAGATGATGATAATGAACATCTTTTTTGTCATTGTGATTTTTCCAGGAACATATGGGGATATTTGAGTGTCGTGTTTAAGTTTCATGACCAAGTTTTCATGACACTTTATGATTGTTATAAATGGTGGTCAGAGAAAGGAGTCAATTTCAGACACATCCCTATCATAGCACATTGGAGAATATGGTTTTGCAGAAACAAGGGGATATTTGAAGATAAGAGGTTTACACCAAAGTGGGCTTCAAAACAGATCCTTTTGTCATGGATTGGATTGAATATAAAGGATGGACCGCTGAGGGATCTATCTCAAAGGCTAAGACCACTAGAAATACATTATCATGCAGGCTTTTTTGACAGGGGGACACAACATCATAGATGTGGTTACGGAGCTTGGCTAATAATCTCACCATTATGCTAGTATAAGATACTTTGGTTTGGAGGTTTGGGAACGAATACCAGGGTAGAGGTATTGAGACTATGGGGTCTCCTCTGGTTCACCAAAAAACTCTACATTGATAAGCTGTGGGTCTTCGGGGACTCCAAAGTGCTCATAGATCATATGAAACATCGTAACACTTTAGCTCAGGGGAACCTTACATACTGGATGGAAAGGATTACCGATCTTAGCAGGAATTTCTCTGACATATCCTACACACACATTTTCCGGGAGAAAAATTATACATCAGATAGATTATATAAGGAAGGACTCAGGGGAGTGTTCGAAGAAATGCACTATGTACTTACATATGCCACTGGGAATGGGGCCAAGGGTAAGGTAAGATTTTTTTGACACAATAAATACTTAATATGCACTGAAATATCATAAGACAGGAGGATAAGTGGGCAAAAGGGTCTCTGGAGAATCAGGATACTAGGCATATGGAATTTTTGTTGTCTGAAATTTTGATCTCACTACAAGTTTTCTCTGTACAGGTTGGCGATTATATGGGTATATGGTAGTTAATGTTTTTTATTAACATGCTAAAGATTTATGATGATGTAACATTGCACATATTTGTAGGCACTCATACAAATGAGGCACGACTCCTACTAGTAGAAATTTCAAACTGTGTCTCTAACATATATTTTTGAAACAAAAAGGAACCATTGTGAAAATTCTGAATGTAATTCCAAGAAATGTATTGAATTTGTAATGGTACACTATATAAACCAGATTTTTTTCTCCCTCTGAAAAAAAAATAAATAAATAAAATAAAAAAATAAAAAAATAAATAATAAATAACAATAATAATAATAGTCTAACAATGTTGTAATTTTTTTGGTTTAAATTTATCACATTATGTCCATAGATTTGATTTAAAATTGTGCTTTACAATCCATTTTTCATAAAAGAATAACAAATTCCACAATGACATAAGTGGCATTATTCTTTTGTTTATTGTGATTTGAATTCACCGCATTAGATCCATAGATTATACATAAAAATCACGGTTCTTTAGATCCATTCTTATAAGAGAAATGAAAATTTCATGAGAATAATATAAGTGTTGTTTTGCTTATTGTGACCACATTAGATCCATAGATTACATGTAAAAAACATTACCTTTCAATGCATTCTCAAAAGAAATTTCTTGATTCCATTTTAATAAAAGTTTCATAGAAATTGTTAAAAATAATGTCAAATGTAAAAAATAAAATAAAATGTACATATTTTATCTAAAGAAGGTTAATCACTCCCAACAACCATGTGGGATAAGTGAATTTCCAATATTTGAAAATTTTTCCCCTTACCTCTACCCAAAAGAGCTTGTTGAAATGGTGATCAATGATATTGTTGTGGCAGGGGGGGAACCAATATTTGATAAGGGATCATAATTATTTGATTGTGAACAGTTCGATGTAGCACAAGAATTTGACTCTGAAAGGATTACATTTATAAATGGGGGTTCAGTAGCTACTGGAATATTAATGTCTTTGCTAGTGAGGAACATGATAACTTTAGACATAGAAGGACATAGTGTTGCAGAAGCCCGCGTGCAAAGGAGAGCTATCTGAACAACTTGTACTACCTCCTCCATCAAGTTTTCTTCGATGTTGGGGTCTATTATGTTTGAAATGGTGATAGAGAGATAATGGTTCCAAACTTGCATCATAAATATATTATAGCTTTGAATATTATCACAACATTTTATTAAGATGAAACCAAGATTATGCATGATGAGGTTATGTCATTACCACATTCAATAGAGATGGCATGTCATTAGCATGCATAGGGGTTGAATTCTTTTTTCCACTAATAATCTCAAGAAGTAGCAACCCAAAGGCATATATGTAGAATTTTTCTGTCAAATGGCCATGTACAAGATATTCTGGAGCCATATAACCTCTGCCAAACCAACAATAAAAAGTAGCCACACTTTATAATAAAAGCTTTATTTTTGGGTAATTAATTTAGTTTATTCTCACCTAGTTCCAACAATTGTTTTGCTAAGATGAGTTGATCTTCAGCAAAATATCTAACCAAGCCAAAATCTATGATTTTAGGCTTGAAATGTTGGTCTAGTAGAATATTGCTGGTTTTTATGTCTCTATGGATGTTGCGTATATTTGATTCTTGGTGAAGATAAGCCAACCCACTAGAAGTTCCTAATATAATCTCAAACCTCCTTTGCCAATCCAACAACTTGCCAATGTTTTGATCTGTTCAAAAGTAAATATCTTTCACAAATAACTTAAATATAATATGGTAAAATAATGTTAGACATGAACATTAATTGTAATCAAAGTAAATTTATAGAGTTAAGAAAGATTACGAAATAAGAAGTTATCAAGGCTCTTGTTTACAAGATATTCATAGACCAAAAGTCTATCTGGGCCATCCACACTACACCCAAGTACTTTGACAAGATTTTTATGTTGCACGTAACTTATCAAATTCACTTCATTGAAAAAATCTCTTACACTTTGTTCTCTATTGGTAGATATTCTATTCACACCAATTTCCTTACAGTCTGATAAAACTCACTGCCAACATTTCCAACTTATATGGTTCAATGATCATGTAAATTCATCCATAAGAATTAATAACTTTAAAAAATCAATAATATAATATGAATGTGAGAATTACCTTATAAGCTCCCTACCAAAATTTCCAACTTACATTGTTCAATCATAATGTAAATTTATCCATAAGAAGTAAAAACTTGAAAAATCAATAGTATAAGATAAATGTGAGCATTATCTTATAGACCGTACCAAAGCCTACTCGTCCAATTTTGTTTGACATGTTGAAATTTTTAGTAGCAGTTTATAAAATTAGAAATTTATAATTTAGTTTTGATTTGGAAATAGCTGTTGAAAATTCATATGATGGTATGTAGGAACCTGCAAAATAAAAAAGGAATAGTTTGAGAAAGAAAAATGGTTAATGATTTAGAAATATTAAAGTAACTTGTGAGATAAAAATTAATACTTTTAGAAACATAAAGGATTAATGATTTAGAAATATTGTCTAACTATGTTATCCATGAAATATGATTTTAACTTATAAAAAAAAGTCCTTTAATCTTTGCACTTTTATGGTTTATAACTATGTTATCCATGAAATATTATTTTAACTTAAAAAAAAAAAATCCTTTAATCTTTGCACTTTTTATGGTTTATTACCTTTTATGGTTCATTATATTTTCAGATGCTTCATTTTGAAGTAAAGATTTTCTCAATTATTATATTTTTGGATGTTTTATTTTGAAGTGAATGTAAATGAGTGCAATATAAACCATTAATGTTTAATTAGAGCACAATAATATGTAAATCACTGCAATTTAAAAAATTAATGTTCAATTAGATCATAATAATAAAATGTTGATATTGTTGTAAGATTATAACATCCACGACAATGGTGATTTTAGAATTTTTTTATTACACTATTTTATCATCAATAAGTATATTGTACAAATTGTTCATATTATTTTAAATATAATAATTTTATTATGGTTTTATAATCATTTTAAACATATAAATATTAAATTAAATATTTAATCATTTAAAAATATTTTTTCATTTATTTAATGTTAAATAATCAATTTTATCTATTTTAAAATGCATTTGTTAAATGAAAAAACATAAAATTTAAAAATTATGTTGTAAATAGTAATAACACTTGCAGTTGCACTTTGTACTTATATCTTAAAGAATGTATTTACTTTATACCACATTAATTAATTAAATTATTATATTATATTATTTTATTATTTGAACTTTTTTGAAGTTGTAAATTTCACATTAATGTGCACAGGGTCCAAGGGAAGACTTGTAAACTCAATCTAGTTAATAGGGCCGGAAGAGAAACTGGATATGTGATAGATCCAATTTGAGGTTGCTGTTGGTTGTATTAAATGTGAAGATTTAAAACAATCTTACATTATTGTGTGTGTAGGGGAAGGAATTGCAAACTCAGTCTAGTGTCAATTGAACAACCTTTCCTCTCCTTTGAATGATTGGACATGGAAATTGGGATGGAAAAAGATAAGGTGTGGAGAGTTGAAAGGTCTCTTCAACTCAACAAAATTTATGGAAGGCCTAACTACCATTGATATCAATCAGTACATACGGGAAGGAAAAACAATCACGTCTCAGTTATGGGAGTTGAAAAAGTTTCACATCCACTACCTTTTGGGATACATCTATTCTCCATACAGACTCGCCTTAAATGCGAGTTGTCAACTCATGGTTCCACCAAAGGTATGTCAAGGTTCCATGAACACACATTGCATATGAAACTTTGAAATACCTTTGGTGGAAACATGAGCATGAGGGATCATAGTTGACAACTTGCATTTAAGGCAAGTTTGTATGGAGGATAGACTTATCTCCTGAGAACTTTAGACATTTCTCCGAAACATGAACCTAATAATTACCTGATAATGAGATTATCATTCAAGGGAGCTCCCTCGCCCTCCCTTGTTCCATTCCAAGTTCCAACATAACCACAAATGCCATTGGCGACTTCAAAGCTGCTATCTAATTAAGCTTCAATCATTCAAAAATGGTATTATTTTGGTCTTGAAATGATAGTTTTTTTGGGTGCCAACAATGGATAAAATTTCTGGGAATTGATTGTTGGCCATAATGTCTAGTACGCTGGTACATACCAACTTGGACAAGTGAGTTGTGTTGACATTAAGTTGAAACTTATACACCTAGATTCAATCATCTCAACAAAATATAGAATTTAAGCAAGTCATCCAAGACTTGGAACAAGCAATCACTAGAAGGCAACGCCTATCCATTATATAAAGTTTCCTTAAATGCGAGTTTCCAAGCATGACTCCTCATGGACATGGTTTTGATAAAAGTATGTCAAGGTTCCATATGCAATGCTCATGCTCATGATACCTTGACGTACCTTTGGTGAAACCATCAACATTGGAACTGTGAGCTAACAAATTGCATTTGAAGCAAGTCTGTATAATAGATAGGCGTGGTCATAACTAGAAGAATCTGTGTTTTGCAACTAGCTCACAAAATAGAAGAAAAGATAGATCACGACTTAGAAATCAACCTCTTCAAGGGGGAAACCTCCTTTATATTAAAAAAATGAAAAATTCTTGGATGATACAAATTACAAAACCTACCTTCTATATATAGGAGTCTAAGGGGTCACAACATAAAAATATGGGACCAAATGGGCACAAAAATAAGAATAATGGGGCTACACCTATGGGGCACAATAATAAAAATATGGGGACTACATGGGCATAAAAATAACAAGAATAGGGCTACACTAACAATAATAAAGGGCTAAAATAGTATTATGGGATCTAACATCTTATTTCTAAGTCGTGATCTATCTTTTCTTCTATTTTGTGAGTTGGTTGCATAACATTTGGTATCAGAGCTTTGGATTCTAGGGTTTTGCTGCTGCAAACATGTCATCTTGGAATTTTCACTATAACTTTGTTTTTACTAAGGTTCAGAAGCTGAAATTTTTACTAAGAGAATATGAAATCCTGAGGAACTTCGTGTAAAAAATTCAAATCTTGATTCAATATATTTTCAGAGATATGATCTAAGGAAGGTAGGGTTTTTGCAGGCTCCAGAACTCCATCTCAAACAAGTGACCGAGGAAAAATAATCATAACTTTCGTTTCAGACATCGGATTTGAATTATGTAAAAAGTGGACAAAAGTGCATGAACTATAGTTTATTTTTTATCAATTTCAGGGCTGAAGGTCAAAAAAGTGACATGCGGCATGCAACACAAGTTTGATCTACTGAACGAGTCCATAATTAGGTCATTGTGGGAGATTGGGAATAAATTTAGCTTGAAGAATCCAAATTAGGTCTGACTTGTGGCTATGGAAAGAAGACTCAAAGGTCTACCAAAGGACCAAAGTTTAGATCTTGGAGATCCAAAATTACAGAGTTACAAGTATTTCAAGATCGTGCTCCTAAACGCAAGAAAAATGTGTGTATTTTTAATTTTTTTTTGCATAACGTTTGTTTGAAAAATCAATTTGAAGTGATTCCAAGGGCATATTGAAGCATAAATATCAATATTGAGTTATAAAATGCCTCCAAAAAATAATTCCAGACCTATTAAGCCCTCAGAAATCTCTACTTTGATGGATGAAGAGGAAGAATTGCAACATGATATCCTAAAATTACACGACCAAAAGCAACAAATTTCGCTTTCACATAAAACAACCAAAAATGAAGTAAAAGGTGACATGAACGGCTGAAAAGCATACATGGAAGCTAATATGGATGGTTTGAAGGATGGCATGAATGGCATGGAAGTTAAGATTGATTGTATAGAAGAAAACATGGAATATTTGAAGAAATGCATGAAAGGTTTAAAGGAAGGTTTGACAAATTTGCTACAAGAAAAGCTTCCTAATGGTGAAAAGGTAGTAGAGGAGACTCATGATGAGAAAAAATAAATGTTAATCATTATTTCATAGACTCTAATGTTGGATTGAAGGCCCACCATATTCCAAAAATCGATATGAGGAAGTTTGATGGCAAGGATCCCATAACATGGATACTACAGATGGAGCAATATTTTGATCTCCATAATGTGGAAAACACACAAAAGGTATGCATTGCAACTTTATATTTAGAACCCAATACATTTGTATGGTATCGATGGCTTTGCTCTCGTAAAAAAATTGTCACTTGGTTAATTTTTACTAAGGAAATGATAGCACATTATGAGGATACAAAGAGAAACACCTTCTTTCATAAATTGATAAATATAAAACAAAATGGTTCAATGGTGGAGCACATTGAGGACTTCCAAAAATTGAATATAAGGGTAAATGATATTCCAGAGGAGAACAGGATTGATGTCTTGATAGGGACTTTAAAGGATAACATCCAACATCAGGTTCGCCTTTGGAACCTGATTCATTGGAGAAGGCATTCAGGTTGGCAAGAAAAATTATGGCTACAAGGAAGCCTACAACTCACAACTATAAATATGGAAGTGTTGCTACTCATAAAATTCCACAACCTACAAGGTTGACACCACAACAATTGTAAGAAAAAAGAGCAAAAGGGCTTTGCTATAGTTGTGATATCAAATACACTAAAGGTCATAAGTGTGAAGAGAAGAAATTATTTTACTTAGATTATGAAGAGGAGGAAGAAAATGAATAATAAACTTCAAAAGAAGAGGATATACACCAAGAACCAACCCTAGAGAAAGAAGAAATGAATCTGACCATATCTTGTGATGCATTGGAAAAAATTTCCACTCCTCAAACTCTAAGGATAGAAGGACATATCAAGAAGAAAAATGGAATAGTGTTGATTGATTTGGGTAGTACCCATAATTTTATTCATTGTAAGGTAGCCAAGGAATTGGATTGCTTCCTATACCCAACACCAGAGTGTCAAGTGATCATTGCAAATGGAGGAACTATAAATTCCTTTGGAAAGTGCCATAATATCAAGCTAACCATGGGGGAATATGTATTGAATAGTCCAATTCTCTCCATTCCAATGGGTGGTGTTGATGTTGTACTAGGAGTACAATGGTTACAATCTTTAGGGACGATAGCTTTTAATTTTCAAGAACGTTTCTTACATTTTTTTTGGGAAGGAAAGGAAGTTGAATTACGGGGTATCGCACAGAAGCCGGGAAATATAATCAGCCCTAATGTCATGAAAAAGCCTATGAATAAATAAAAAAGAGGCATAATTTCACAATTATGATCAATAGAGGTTCAAACATCAAAATCATCTATTTCTCTAGATCTCGAAAATGTCTTGGAAAATCATTCCAAGGTGTATGAGACTCCCAAAGGACTCCCACCTATTCATGATCAGATCATACTATTCATTTGATTCCAGGTATTAGTGCCAGTCTATACATCCTATCACCAGTGATCAAATTGGCTCTTATCATGTCCTATTAGGGTCCCATAGTCAAATCTTTGTCATTTCATTAAGTCTTCAAGAAAAAAATTTGGTCACTGGGTATTAGGTCTACGACTATTTCCACTCCAAAAAATTTCACATGCTGGTCCTTGTCGTCACTCAGCTGAGTGTATCATCATTCAGAGATTATCATCATCATTTCAGTCATCACCACCATGATTTGATTCAATTCATTGTCTCCATTAGGTCATTAGGGTTTCAAGGTCACCAAGTCTGCCATTTCATGTATAAAATCCGACAATTGGAGGAGTGGTAATAGGAAAAAGTTTCTTCAATAAAGTTTGATTTCAAAAATGTAATTTATGTTAATATATGTAATAAGTACTTCATGTTCCTAAAAGCTGCAGTTTAAAGTTCCAAAGAGATTCAATGTTCCAAAGAAGCCACAAAAATTTCAAGGTTACAAATTCCAAAGGTTACAAAGTTAAAAAGAATGAAATTCATGCTTGAAAAATACATGTGGGGCCCATAATTACTTAAAGAGAATCATTACATGTCTATAAAAGGCCAAAATGACACAAATTCATTTCATTTACACTTGTATTACCTCTTATCATCGATCTCATTCCTCCTTTGGTGAGAAAATAGGTTTCTTAGCTCAAATTGGGAAAAATTGCTTGGCATTGCACATAGAGACACTACGCTGCACTAATGGAGGAGGTGCTACGCATAGGAAGACTGCAATGCACATAGGCACTGTGCACCAATGGCTTGCACTACGCACAGGTAAAATTTGTCCAAAGTTTCTAGTTAAGCACCAAATTCAAGTTTTTTAAACTCCATTCCAAATTTTTTCACCCTCCAAACTTCATAACAAGTGTATTCATTTTCATGCCCTCTCTTCCTTTGCAAACCAAGAAATAATCATAAGCTTAGTCTCCTAGGGTTTTTTATGAATTTCATGGTCTTGGTTTTGAAATGATGAATTGCTACTTTAAAACCATAGTATCATTGTCACTACACCTGTTTTAAATTTATACATCACCTCCATCCATCACAAAGACATTTCCCTTCATTTTATATCATTTCCCTACAAACCCTAAATCTACCCTATGTCTTTCTAGGGTATGACTGTGTTTAGGATTTTTCAACCCCCTCCCCTCAGTAGTTTCCCAAATTTCCTGCTTCCCCGATTCACTAAACTCATTCCCTATCCCCCTAAATTTCCTTAAAAATTTAGGCAACTTCCAAGTCCATCATACCACCTCATTCCTTCATAGAAGAAACTTCCTTGTTTTTGCTTGTCTATCATCTAGATTTCATCATGGAAGCAGATTATTCACCATCAGAGAAAATAAAACACCACAAAGGGGGGAATATACTGAGGTATGAGCCCTCAAATTGCAGTGAAATCACTTCATCACCATTCATTAGAAAATTCTTTGAAGATGTAAACTTCCTAGGGTTTTGTCAAAGAGTGGAGGAGGTGGGTTTCCATGAGCAGCTTATAGATTTGTTTGCCACCAATTTGAAGGGAGAGAACATGCCACCATTGCAGGGATTGATTTCAAATTTTTAGTTGATGCCATCTCTCTTGCTACAGTGATACCAAATCATGGTGAATATTGGTTCAAAGGCATGAACCTAGACCTTGAGTAGTACAAAACCTAAATAAAATCACAGTACAAGGAGGTCCATTCACACATTCTTTCATTAAGATACTTGCTGGAGAGGTATGCACCATTGATGAAGGTTGTGATGAAATTTTTCACATGTGAGGGTAGGTTTTCTAGATTGTACCAATATCACATTAGACTTCTCATGTACTCTACAACAGTGAAGTTACTTAATTTATGCAATTTCTTGTATAGGAGTGTGAACAAGATGGCTAAAAAGGTGCAAGTCAAAAATACTGAACATTACCCTAGCCTCTTTTACCATAGCTTGGTAAAGGTCATATTTCTCCATCAATTGGCAAAGAAGAACATGAAATGGGATACCTTCATTGAGGCAGCATTGCAGATGCACACATTTACTACACCAACTCAGCAACAAAACATATCACCTGCCATGTTAGCACAACCTATGGAGGTGGGATTATCAAGAAAAAAAGTTGATGTTTCAAAGATGCCTAGGCCCGAGGCTACTCACACTTATCAAAGAGGCAAGAGGCTTTTGTTTTCTCCTTAAATTGAGGAAGGTGACAAGCCCACTTCACCAAAACAAGGATCACCATCAATACAACATGACACATCCATGCATAAGGAAGAGCATGAATTTGACCTAGTTAACTTGTAGGACCATGATGAGAAGGAAAAATTGGAGAGGGTAATCAAAGACAAGGATGCTCATATCAAAGAGCTCCAAGAAAATTTGGAAAGGTCCCAACTCATCATTTCCTTTCTTGAACAGGAGAACAATCAACTCAAAACAAATCAGTTGATTATCGAGGTAGAGCAACTTAAATATAAGAGGCAATAAATGAAGGGAAAACCAATGGTTGAACATGATGAGAATGATGAGTCTGATGAGCATGAAAAGCAGGTGATAAGGAAGAGGCCAAGAACCATGGGTCTTAAGAAGTCATTGACGAAAGAAAAAGAGCAAAACCCTACAGATGAGGAGAAGATTGTCATGGAAATCAATGAAGATAGGGAATTTTGGAAAGAAAGGGTCAATACTCACTTAGGAAAGCTCCTTGAAAAGGAAAACAAAGATAATAAGATACATAAACGCATGGCTTCCCGCTACCAAATAAGGAATCAAATTGCACAAATCAAAATCAAACAATTGCAAGACAAGCTTAACGAAACCCTAATCATCCAAAAGGAGAAGGGTAAAGTTGATTTTCTTGCTGATGCCTCCATGATAGCGTATTAAAACTCATTTAGCACTTCTAGACCAATTTTGGCAAGATTTGGAGCATTTTTTGTTTTTTGGTGAAATTTGGTGCGAATTTAGAAAATTCAGAGATTCCACTTGGTTTAGAAGCACAGCGCCTTGGCACTGCACTTTTTTCTCGGGGATCCAAATGACCAATGGTTGAAATTTCTAGAAATCTGATGGCCTTCTCTCAAAATCCATTTGCTCATATTTTTCATACAAGGCTCATATTTTGAGAAAAATGAGAAAAAGAGGTTAAAAATCAACATTTTGCCCCTCTTTTTCATAGGCATTGCGCTTATAGATACACCTTGGGAGAATTATTTTTTTAAGGCCTTCCCATGTGTCATTTTCAAAAATTCAAGATGTTCTGGAAACTAGACAGAAAGGGCTAGTTTACCGTTCTCTCAAATTTCAATTTTGACATTAGGAAGGTGCCTAAAAATGGCCTCCAAGATTTCAATTTTGACAATAATATGTTTGAATGTATTGTACCTTCCATCTTCATTTCCATGTCTTATGTGATTGATTTCTAAGTTTGTTAAGCATAATTCATTGATTCAATGCTCTGTTTTGGAGAAGCTTTCACATTTATGTTCATTTTCTTCTGATATAAACAAATTCATGATATTCATGCTCATTTTGAAACCCTATCAATCTACCATATTCACCAAGATACCTTTAAAGTGCTAAAGTGTGTGTGTCTACCTTGCACCATTACATGTCTGCAAATCCGATTTTCAGAGCCCTGACCTAGTTTTTCATAGACCTAATTCACCATCCATCAAAAAACTTCAAAATAAAAATCAAACCCTAATACCTAGCCTAAAATATTTCATGATCCAATAAAATTGGCTATGAATCTCATTGAGAGAGCCCTCTCAGCCTAGTAGGACTAGCTACTAGGTCAAAGTGGTCTGTGGTTACCTTTGTTGGTCTCCTTCTCAGCCTTCGGAGAACTAGTGGAGTGCTAACATATTAGCATTGTTGCCAGGGAGCGAGGTGACAGATCTTCATGTAGAAATTATATAACATATGCATGTGTATATCCAGATTCTCCTGATCTAACAATATTTATCTTCTTGCTAAATACAGAATCCTTCCACTATTAATCTTTTGTGGAAATTTAAACTCAATTGCAAACACATGAAGCAATAAAAACAATCACACATAACACAGTTGTTTAACGAGAGATATTGAAGCTAAAAACCTCAAATATCATATATTATTTATCATGGAGATCATGTAACAATCTCATACAAATCTTAGTACATCAAGCTCTCAGTATAATCAATCGTCATACACTAACATGAAGAAATCTGCAAATCCATGCATTGATTTCTTGCCACCTGATAGCCTGCCTCCACTACGCAATCCCTGCTAAAGAAGACCCCTAAATGAATTCAAATTGGCCTTGCCTTGACTGCACAATCCTCATTGGAAACTCCAATGTGTGTGTGATGCAATCAATGCATCACTAAGTCACAACAGATAGTCCATCTCACCCTTTCACCTACCTCTCCACTGGGTCTCCATTGGAACTGACATGCACTGTAGTTAAATATTGTATTTGTTTAGTTGATTAGTGAGTTATTATTTGTGAATTAATTAAATAATTAATTCACTCCACTCTCACTAGTGTATCATTCAATTAGACTAGATACAACTAGCTCAACTGAGTTTAACTCCATTAACTGAGTTAAACTGAATAACAACTCCATGAACTACTCTTCCAACTCTGTCATAACTTTTCCACTTCAGTTCTAACTGAGTCCTCCATACATGAACCACCGATAAAGCCTCAAGATCGCGTAATTCATTCAGCTATTCATTTTAAATACGCATGTTGAAATAAAGTGCTCCAAGAGAATAAGTTGATATTTAGAGTCTGATTATTATTAAGGGCTAATAATAATCGACACATCTATTTTTAGATCGACGATCTATAAATAGACTTTGCCCAATATTCTAGAAATAGACTTTCATATATTTTTCCAACTTGACCAACCATCCACAAATAGCATCCTACAACTTCTGAAATATGATCACCATGTCTAAAAATAGACTTACACCTAAAAATAGCCTACGGGCCCACTTAGTGAAGATGACTGATTTTCACTAAGCTTCATCATCTTGTTGAATCTCAACACTTCCTCTCAACAAGATAGGGATTATCCTTCACCCCGATCCTGCCTCTATGGTATTTGAATTTGCTCCTGGTGAGCGCCTTTGTTAGAATGTCTGCATCTTGCTCTTCCGTAGGAATGTATTGAAGCAACATGATCTTCTGCTGCACACAATCTCTAATATGATGATACCAGATATCAATATGTTTAGATCTATCATGAAACGTAGGATTAATCGAGAGTTTAATGCAACTCTAATTATCACAATGTATCACTGTACGATCTAAATGTGAACCGGACAAACCAACCAGGATCTTCCTCATCCAGATAGCCTCACATGCAGCTTGACTTGTGGCCATGTATTTTGCTTCCACTGAACTGAGTGCCACAGATCTTTGTTTCCTGCTATACCAAGAAACTGCTATAGATCCGATACTGAAAACCCCTCCCTATGTGTTCTTTCTGTCCGTTGGGCTGCCTACCCAATCTGCATCAGTGAAGCCATACAACTTCACCTCATCCGTCTGTCTGTACCATAAGCCATACTCATATGTGCCCCTGAGATACCTCAGGACATGCTTTCCTACTTTCCAAAAGAGCTTGGTAGGCTTAACCATCGCTTGTGAAAGTTGGTTCACCGCATAGCATATGTACAGTCTTGTATTAAATAAATACATGAGCGAACCCGCCAACTGTCGATAAACAATGGCATCCACTACCTCTGCCGATGTAGAATCCTCTTTCTTCCAATTTCCTGGAAGAGGAGTATCAATAGGCTTGCAGCCTATTGCATGTGAAACTTCTCAAGTATCTCCTAAGCATACTTGCCTTGAGACACAAATAGTTCGCCTTCCCGCTGCCATATTTACAATCTAAGGAAATAATGAAGGAGGCCTGAATCCTTCATCTCAAACTCCTTTGCAAGATCTGCCTTGCATGAGTGTATCAACTGCTCATCACCCGTTAGTATTAAATCATCAACATAAAGAACAATGATTAAAATCTTACCCTCCACCACAATTTGGTACAGGTTTGCATCCGCCTCACTCTTGGTGAAACCAAGTCTGGTGAAATAGTTTTCGATCCAAGTGTACCAAGCATGAGGTTCTTGTTTCATCCCATACATCGCTCTTTTGGGCCTGCACACATGTGACTCACTGCTGAGGATTTCGAATCCTTCGTGTTGCTTAATGAACACAGTCTTCACATCCATCTGATGAATGTGCCAACCCATCTGCGCTGAGAGAGCAATGATGGTCCTTATGGAAGAATACCGTGTGACAGATGCAAAGGTTTCTTCATAATCAATCCCCTCGATCTGTGAGAAGCCTCAAGCAACAAATCTTGCCTTATACTTCTCAACGCTCCCATCAGCAACTTGCTTTACCTTGTAGATCCATCTTGATCCTACAACTAATTTACCCATCGGCCTTGGAACAATATCCCAAGCATTGTTTCTAACAATGGAGTCATACTCCTCCACCATGGCATCTACCCATGTGGGCTCCTGCGCTGCTTCTTCAAAATAATATGGCTCTGTAATGACACACTTGCTCATAAGAGCCATGTATCCAGTAAAATGGTTAGGTGACTGTCTCTATCTATGTTGTGATGTAGGGACTCCTACGGTCTGCACCGCATCAAGCTTCAGTCTCTCAGCTTCTATGGTACGTTTCCTTCCTATTCTGATGTTTTTTTCTACATGAGTGGACTCCTCCACTCCATGAATATCCTCCTATGGTTGATCCACATCTAGAGGCTCATCTTTGGGAACAAGTAGCTCCTCCTCTGCATGCAAGTGTAGCTCCCTCTCAAGCGACAACTTCATGGATTTCACCTCATTGAATTTTATATCCTGTCGCACCATAATCATCCGACTATCTGGAAAATATACATGATAATTATGGGGTATTTCTGTGTACCCCACAAATATCCCAACTTTTGCAGTCGGCTCTAGCTTCTTCCTGGCGTCTTTTGTCACATGAATGTAAACAGATAAGCCAAAAATATTCAAATGAGAAATATCAGGCTTCTTACTAGTAAAATCTTCTTTAGGTGTACTCATGCCAAGTACTCTATGAGGACAACGGTTTTGCACATAAACTGCAGTGTTGCATGCTTCCGCCCACAAGTGCATCGGTAGGCCCTGGTCATGCAACATAGCCCATGCAACACCCATGATCGTTCTGTTCTTCCTCTCCATGACCCCATTCTGCTGTGGGTTATGAGGCACTATGAGTTCTCTTCAAATTCCTTCTTTGCTACATAAGTATTTGAATTCGCCCGAGATATATTCACCACCATTATCACTCTATAGAGCCTTCACTTGCTTCCTCAACTCCTTCTCCACCAATGCTTTAAACTCACAGAACTTTGAGAATGTTTCACTCTTCTTCTGCATGAAGAAGATCCAGCATCTACGAGAATAGTCGTCAACAAATATAACATAATACCTGCATTTTTTTGTTGAAGCAGCTGAGAAAGGTCCACACACATCGGTGTGAATTCTCTCAAGGATCACCGAGGCACAGTTCTCCTTCCCATGAAAGGTGGTCTTCATAAACTTACCCATAGTACATCCCTTGCACTAATCTGACTGCGCAAGAGTACCCTTGGGAAGTCTATTAGAAATATACTGCAAAATCTTCAAGGTGCCATGGTGAAGATGGCCCAATCTCCTATGCCATAATTCACCCTCATCTCGGCTCACCACTTCTTCTACTTTTTCCATCATTGCAGCTCATCCATTTACATCCATCTTGTAGAGATTCTTAACTCATTTACCTATCCTCTTAGGTTGACCCATTGTTTTCTGTCGCAGGAAAGCTTTTCCATCGCTAAAAAAAACGTCATAACCTCTGTCTTCCAACATTACGACCAAGACCAAGTTCTTCTTCAGTCCTGGAACATGCATAACATCTTTCAACATAAATGGATTACCTGACTCCCTCTCAAAGGTAATGGTCCCAATTTCGGTCGCATTGTATCAACCATCGTCACCCATATATAAATGCATATGGAGGTCCTTCTCCTCCAGATCACTAAACAACTCCTTGTCTCCCGTCATATGGAAAGACGCACCACTATCAAGATACCACACTGATCCCAAGATACAACACCGATCCCATTGCACTTGAAACCAAGCATGCAATCAAGGATAAATCAAGTTCAAATTTTGAGGCTAAGGCCTCACTCGCTTTAGCTCCAATAGCCTTCTTTTTCTTCTTCTTCTGTGGGCAGTTAGTGGTGAAATTCCCATGTTCATGACAGTGAAAACACTTCACCTTGGACAAATATTTCTTCTTGCCTTTAGCCTCGGATTTTGGAGGGAATTTATTCCCCTTCCCTTTGCTTGCTTTGGCAGCCAAAGTGAAATTCTCTTCATCTTCATTCTTCGATGAAGATTCATCCCTGGTACTTCGCCTTATCTCCTCCTACACAAGATCTGACCAAAGTCGCTCCCAACCTGGCAGTTTCTCCCATCCATTGACAGAGTCTTCGTAGCTATCCCAACTCTTAGGAAGCCCAAGGAGAGCCAAGCTCACCAAGTCATCATCATCAACAGTAATCCCCACACTTCCCAGTTCATTCCTACAGTGGAAAAACGTCGTGAGATATTTTGGACTACTGTCGCCCTTCTCCATTTTTATTTTTCTGAGCTTATCTTTCAGCGCAAACTTCCTCTGGTCATTGCTTCTTTGGAACAAATTTTTCAAAGCCTTCCACATTGAAAATGGAGTGGATTTCCCATGAAGGCTGGACACAATATGGTCCTTCACACCTTCCAACAGAATTATTCTTGTCTTTGCTATCTTCTTTTGCCATGCGTCAAGTAATGCAGCATTGCTAAAACCTGACTTAGGAACATTGCTATCGATGAACTCCTTCAGTCCATTATCTTCTAGAACTGCCTCCATCCTATCTTTCCAAGCTATGTAATTAGATATGCCCTCAAGGGCATACTCCAATCACAACCCACTGAAAGACATTTCAATGTATACTCAACTGTCACACCAAGAATTTTCTGCAGCAAATTCGAATTGTCCACCATCACAAACTCAACAATTCTTCACAATTGCAATATTCAAGAATTAACATTGCTCTGATACCATGTAGAAATTATATAACATATGCATGTGTATATCCAGATTCTCCTGATCTAACAATATTTATCTTCTTGCTAAATACAGAATCCTTCCACTATTAATCTTTTGTGGAAATTTAAACTCAATTGCAAACACATGAAGCAATAAAAACAATCACACATAACACAGTTTTTAACAGGAGAGCTTGAAGCTAAAAACCTCAAATATCATATATTATTTATCATGGAGATCATGTAACAATCTCATACAAATCTTAGTACATCAAGCTCTCAGTACAATCAATCGTCACACACTAACATGAAGAAATCTGCAAATCCATGCATTGATTTCTTTCCACCTGATAGCCTGCCTCCACTATGCAATCCCTGCTAAATAAGACCCCTGAATGAATTCAAATTGGCCTTGCCTTGACTACACAATCCTCATTGGAAACTCTAATGTGTGTGTGATGAAATCAATGCATCACTAAGTCACAACAGATAGTCCATCTCACCCTTTCACCTACCTCTCCACTGGGTCTCCATTGGAACTGACATGCATTGTAGTTAAATATTGTATTTTTTCAGTTGATTAGTGAGTTATTATTTGTGAATTAATTAACTAATTAATTCACTCCACTCTCACTAGTGTATCATTCAATTAGACTAGATACAACTAGCTCAACTGAGTTTAACTCCATTAACTGAGTTAAACTGAATAACAACTCCATGAACTACTCTTCCAACTCTGTCGTAACTTTGCTACTTTAGTTCTAACTAAGTCCTCCATGCATGAACCACCAGTAAACCCTAGGAATTGCGTAATTCCTTTAGCCCACTGATTTGCCAAATCTGTATACTGAAATAAAGTGCTCCAAGAGAATAAGTTGATATTTAGAGTCTGATTATTAGTAAGGGCTAAAATAATCGACACATCGATTTTTAGATCGACGATCTATAAACAGACTTCACCCAGTCTTCTAAAAATAGAATTTCATCTATTTTTCCAACTTGACCAACCATCCACAAATAGCATCCTGCAACTTCTGAAATATGATCACCATGTCTAAAAGTAGACATAGTCTAAAAATAGACTTACACCTAAAAATAGCATGCGGGCCCACTTAGTGAAGGTGACGGATTTTCACTAAGCTTCATCATCTTGTTGAATCTCAACACTTCACCAGGAAAGAACGAAAAGTATTAGATCTGATTGCTAATGGTGAACAGTGGTCAAACACAAGAAGGTTATGACTCCAGTGTCGAAAAATCCAAAGATTCAAAATTTTCATGGTGACTCCACTTTTCAAGAACCGATAGCCTGAAGAACTTATTGGTGACCTCATTGGTGTCAAAATGGATTCAATTGCTAGAAGGTATGCTTCTATGAAACAAGCTCATATTCTTGGTTTTTCGAACCATATTCCTTATATATATTGGAAAACATGTCTGTTAAAGTTTAAAGGTCAGGACGAAAAAGATGCTAGTTTGCATTTGGTAAAATTTCATTATGATATTTAGAGAAAAATATTGAGTTTCCTAAAGATTGTTTGATGAATATTTTTATGGATACCTTGGAGTAAAAAGCGAGATCATGGTATGAAGGTATTCCATCTTCTAGTTTATATTCTCTGAAGGACTTTCATCCAGTTTTCTTTCAACGTTATTAAAGCTCTAATTATTCCTTGTCAATGGTTGATAGTTGTTATGAGATTTCTGAAAATTTCATTGTGTTCCTTGAAAATTTGTATGGTGATGAAAAGTGTCTAGATGATGAGAACATAGAATCCCTTCATGATTTTTCCTCCCAACAAGAATCAATAGCTTCCTCCTTGGATGAGACAGACTGGGACTAAAAAATAGATATGCATATTCTTGATCTTCAAAATGAATATCATCAAGCCAATAATTACTGCTATAAAACTCAGTTTTATCCTTTGTCTGAAGATGAGATAGATCAACTCCTAAAAATTCATGTTACAACCCAAGCTAATGAAAGTTTGCAGTGTTCACATAGTCAAGAATGTGTTAGTGAAACTTCTTTCAATTTTGAAAATGAAAATCTGAGCTTAAATGATGACAGTCATGAGACTGGTGAAACTATACATGAGGTTGTTGTGAGTAAGCCAATTTGTGATGATGATTTCCTACAAAGAGATCAAATAACAAAGACTATTGTCTTTCATGAAGAGGATAAGGCTATCATGTTTAACAATCTTGAAGAAATTTTATGTTCAAGGATGATTTAGAATATTATTTGGAGGAGTATGAGCCTAAGATAGATAGCGTGCAAGAGATAGAGTCAGAATTTCCCGTGCTTAAGGAATTTACAACAAACACTCAGGTAGCAGAAGGTCATACTTCCCTAAGCCTTCCTATGAATCAACAACCAAGTGTTCTTTCAGATCAGAATGAAGGGTGTGCTTGTGTTTTTGCTGGATTTCGAGACAAGGTAACATTTCAAGTTATTGAAGATCCTTACATTGATTTGCTGCAAATAATAGGGATGATATATTTTCTTGAATTTATGGATCATAAGGAAATTTTCAGTGGACATCGGAGTTTACTATCTTTTGTTTTTTTTTCATGATCGAGGAAAGTGAGAACAGAATTCAAGTAAGTAGCCATCTGCTAGATTGGTTACACTGGAAGGATCACTTCACATGATTGTACATATGTCTTCAGCAGGAAGGTGGTTGCAATCGAGATTTGAAGTTCTCAAGTCTTGGTGATATGCTGCCATCAATAAGTTTTATAAGGATTTATTTCAGTCAGAGTTAGTCAGTTTATCATGTCAATTTTTCAGTATTCATCTTGATTTGTAACTTTTGACTCCATTCCAAATGGTTAGGCTACTTGGTCTACTGTGTTTTAGACACATCCAAGGAGATTCCATCCCCAACTATAGCCAATGTTAGTGTCAATCTATACAGCCTATCACCAGTAATCAAATGGGCTCTTATCATGTCCTATTAGGGTCCCATAGTCAAATTTTTGCCATTTCATTAGCTCTTCAAGCAAAAAATTTGGTCACTGGGTATTAGGTCTAGGACTATTTCCACTCCAAAAATTTTCACATGTTGGTCCTTGTCATCACTCAGCTGAGTGTATATTCATTCAGAGATTATCATCATCATTTAGTCATCACCACCATGATTTCATTCAGTTCAGTGTCTCCATTAGGGCATTAGGGTTTAAAGGTAAACAAATTTTCCATTTCATGTATAAAATCCGACAATTGGAGGAGTGGTAATAGGAAAAAATTTCTTTAATAAAGTTTGATTTAAAAAATGTAATTTATGTTTTTATATGTAATAAGTACTTCATGTTCCTAAAATTTGTAGTTTAAAGTTCCAAAGAGATTCAATGTTCCAAAGAAGCCACAAAATGTTCAAGGTTACAAAGCTCAAAAGAATGAAAGTCATGCTTGAAAAATACATGTGGGGCCTATCATTACTTAAAGAGAACCATTCCATGTCTATAAAAGTCAAAAAATACACAAATACATTTCATTTTCACTCTTGTTACCTCTTATCATCGAGTTCATTCCTCCTTTGGTGATAAAACACGAGTTTCTTAGCTCAAATTGGAAAAAATTTCTTGGCGTTGTGCATAGAGACATTGTGTTGCGCTTCTGGAGGAGGCGTTGTGCGTAGGAAGATTTCACTGTGTGTAGGCGCTGTGCACCAGTGGCTTGCACCGCGCATGGGGCATAGTTGCCAAAATTTTCCATTTAAGCACCAAATTCAAGTTTTTTAAACTCCATTCCATATTTTTTCACCCTCCAAACTTCATAAGAAGTAAGTGTATTAATTTTCATGCCCTCTCTTCCTTTGACAACCAAGAAATAATCATAAGCTTACTTTCCTAGGGTTTTGTATGAATTTCATGGTATCAGTTTTCAAATGATGAATTGATGCTTTAAAACCCTAGTATCATTTTCACTACACATTTTTTCAATTTATACATCACCTCCATCCATCACAAAGCAATTTCCCTTCATTTTCTGTCATTTCCCTACAAACCCTAAATCTACCCTATGTCTTTCTAGGGTGTGACTATGTTTAGGCTTTTTCAACCCCCTCCCCTCAATCATTTCCAAAATTTCCTACTTCCCCAATTCACTAAACTCATTCCTTATCCCCCTAAATTTCCTTAAAAATTTAGGCAACTTCCAAGTGATGCCACCTCATTCCTTCATAGCAGAAAAATTCATTGTTTTTTCTTGTCTATCATCTAGATTTCATCATGGAAGCAAATTATTCACCATCAGAGAAAAAAAAACACCAAAAAGGGGGGAAGATACTAAGGTATGAGCCCTCAAATTGTAGTGAAATCACTTCCTCACCATTCATTAGAAAATTCTTTGAAGATGTCAACTTCCTAAGGCTTTTTCAAAGAGTGGAGGAGGTAGGTTTCCATGAGCAGCTTACATATTTGTTTGCCACCAATTTGAAGGGAGAAAAGGCCACCATTGCGGGGATTTATTTCACATTTTCAGTTGATGCCATCTCTCTTGCTAGAGGGATAACAAATCATGGTGAATATTGGTTCAAAGGCATGAACCTAGACCTTGATCAGTACAAACCCTACATAAAATCATAGTACAAGGAGGCTCATTCACATATTATTCCATTTAGATACTTGCTGGAGAGGTATGCACCATTGATGAAGGTTGTGATGAAATTTTTCACCTGTGAGGGAAGGTTTTCAAGATTGTACCAATATCACATTAGACTTCTCATGCACTTCATACTAGTGAAGTCCCTTAATTTATGCAATTTCTTGTATAGGAGTGTGAGAAAGATGGCTGAAAAGGTGCAAGTCAAAAATACTAAACATTACCCTAGCCTATTTCACCATAGCTTCATAGGTCTCCATTAGTTGGCAGAGAAGAACATGACATGGGATACCTTCATTGAGGCAGCCTTGCAGATGCACACAATTACTACACCAACTCAGCAACAAAACATATCACCTGCCATGTCAACACAACCTATGGAGGTGGGATAATCAAGCAAACAAGATGATGTTTCAAAGAGGCCTAGGCCTAAGGTTACTCACACTTATCAGAGAGGCAGGAGGCTTTTGTTTTCTCCTAAAATTGAGGAAGGGGCCAATCCTACTTCACCAAAACAAGGATCACCATCAGTACATCATGACACATTCATGCATAAGGAAGAGCATGACTTTGATCTAGTTGACTTGGAGGACCATGATGAGCAGCTAAAATTGGAGAGGGTAATCAAATACAAGGATGCTCATATCAAAGAGCTCCAAGACAATTTGGCAAGTTCCAAATTCATCATTTCACTTCTTTAATGGAAGAACAGTCAACTCAAAACAAAGCAGTTGATTATGGAGGTAGAGAAACTTAAAGCTAAGAGGCAAGAAATGAAGGGCAAAGCAGTGGTTGAGCATGATAAACATGATGATTTTGATGAGAATGAAGATCAAGTGAGAAGGAAGAGGCCAAGAAACATGGGTCTCAAGAAGGCATTCCTGAAAGAAAAAGAGAAAAACCCTACAGATGAGGATCTCACTTTTGAGGAGAAGAATGTCATGGAAATCAATGAAGATAGGGAATTTTGGCTAGAAAGGGTCAATACTAACTTAGAAAAGCTCAATGAAAAATGGTTTATATTTCTAGAAATATTATGGCCTCCTCTCAAAACTCATTTTCTCAGATTTTTCATACAGGGCTCAAATTTTGAGAAAAAAGGAGAAAAAGGGGTCAAAAATCAACATTCTGCCCCTCTTTTTGATAGGTGTCACCCTTTTGGAAACACCTTGGGAGAATGAGTTTTTGAGGCCCTTCCCATGAGCCATGTTAAAAAATTCAAGATTTTTTGTAAACTAGACATATAGGGCTAGTTTACCATTCTCTCAGATTTTAATTTTTACTTCAGGAAGATGCCTAAAAATGGCCTCCAAGATGGCGCTACACAACTGCAATTTTATGAGATTTTAATTAAAATTTCACTATGTAATTTTTTCCAATTTCTAGTTTGAATTCTTTAAAATTCAAATGGTGAAAGCAGATGAATGTTAAATTAAAAATGTAAATGTAAATGGTAAAAATAGAGTTGAATAGGTGTCTTATCCTCCATTTATTTCTTTGAGGATATGTCTCTTGATGGTTAGATAAAGGAGGAATTTGTTATGTAACCTCCCTAGTGTGTAGCAGACTTAAGATAGATGCATGAATTTGACTTTATTGCTAGAAAATTTGACCTCCAAGAGAGGATTTCGACCTCAATGGCTATATGAGGCCTTTTGTAATAAGTTTCAAAGGTTGTGTTATCACTCCACCAAATTCCCAAGGCTGAAGAAGGAATCCCAACATAGGTAACCACAAACCAAGATTTTGACTTGATAGCTAGCCCTATCAAGCCGGAGAGGGCTCTCTCCAAAGGGTAATAGCTAGGAGGGTTGGAGAAATTAGGGTTTTAGGCTAGATAATGAGTGCAAGGGGCTATTTTGATTTGGTTTTGGTTGGTTAAATCAGTGGATAATAAAATTAGGTCAAGGAAAGCTAGGTCAGGGAAATAGATTTAGGGTTGCAGGGATGAATGGGGCAAGGTAGGTATACTGTCAATCACTTAAAGATAATGGTTATGGAATGGTTTAAAAAATTTAAGGAGGCCGAGGGAAGCATAAGAGATGTATTTCTCTCAGAAAGAAGATTTGAAACAAAATATGATCAGTTACCCAAAACAGAGCATGGCTAGCATGTATTATGAATTTCACACTTATAAAAGATCATAATCATAGACATGAAAAGAAAATGAACAATAAATTCACACAAATTTCACTAAAGAAGAAATAATGAAAGAAATTTAATACCACAGGTATCCCATAAATGTAGTTGCAACTCCTCTTGTATTAATGGCCAAAACTGAGTACAAAGTCTCCTTGATCAAATAGAAAAATGAAACTGATTCCAACTCTTGACTCATGTGAAAAACTGAGCCAAATAGACATGAAAACCATCTCCACTCATCCTCAGGGGTCGAATTCATGAGGTGAGGGGGATATTACACAAAAAGCTAAACTGATAGCTAGATTATACGATGAGAAAAGTGTCTCATTCCTATCGCTAGTGAATTGATTCATTACACCTCATATGCTTGATTTACCTAATGTATTTACCATATTAAATAGTAATAACATAATAATTACATTCATCTTGATCATTTACATAGGTAAATTCAACATTTCCCAAGGTAAAATTCAAAACTAGAGTGAAACTCAGAAAATTTCTGAAGACTGCAAAAACACAATTTCCTTGTAAAACGCGCAACATCCAGGCAGAGAAAATGACCTCTGTTCAAGGCTGAATTTGAGTGCTTTCCCCTAATCCAAATCTACTCCATGATGGCTCATTGGAAATCCCTTTGAGTCTGCTTTCTATAATTACCTCCATTTTTCAAAATGGTGCTCATTTTCCCTGTCAAAAACCTCTTCTCCCAAGACTAGTAAACGCGCAGCGACCTGGCAGAATTTGATGCAGAAACATGAAATTTTGATGGTTTTTTTACTTTTTGATGGACCAGTCCTCCTCCAAAAACTCTGAAACTTCATAGGGTTGATGTAATCATCAATACAAACCTATTGGTGGTGTCCATTTTTCAATTAATGCTCCAAGAAAGAGCGTAGCGTCCAACGCGCTACGCGGTTAGCAAATTTTCTGTATGCAAAATATCTTAAAAACACAGAAATGAACAAAATGTTAAGTTTGCAAAAATTTCGTCAAAATGTTAATTTTGTCCTTATGTTCACATTTCATTTTTCAAACTTTGACACTAATACTCTTTGACTTTCTAACTTTTTGTTTTGCAAGTTGATCAACTGATGGAGTTTTGACTTTCTTTGCTTAAATTTGGCAAGAGTGCTTGAGTTGGCAGATTAGTGAATGAATTATTACATAATAAAAACATAAAATTATATTTGAAAATAAAAAATAAATTACATTTTTTTATTTTATATCAAAATAACATTTTTATATTAAAATCATTGAAATAAAAATTACAACTTGAAAAATATAATAGTTACATAGTGATGATCTTCAATAGAGGAAGATAGAATGTCTTTGAGTCACTCTCATATGTCTACTGACTTTATTTGGATGGAGTAATGCACTTTGGACCTTGAAAGACAAAACCCTAATGACCTAATGAGACTTTTGAAACCTTATCTCCATGACTGACTTTAACTAAGACAAGACATGGACAAATGAGATTTTTGTACGTGCTATTATGCTCAAGAAGACATGGGAGTGAGTCAGAAAATATGGTTCTTTGAAGGAGAGTGAATTTTTATTGAGGAAGGCTACCATCAGTGAAAGAATTTTTAGCATGGCCAAATGGAATTATATAAAAAATTCAGAATGAGACACCTAAAATGAGAATGAAGGAATGATATTGAACATTGATGGAAGAATGCATATTCTAACTCTAACATTGGCCTTATTGGGGATGGCAGCTCTGAAAGAGGTGTCAAGAACTGCATGTCTTTGATTTTTTCAGATTAGTGCTTCTTCCATTGGGCCAATACGATAAAAAAATAACTGAAACTGAAATACAGGACTGAATTTTTGACAATTGAATGACACAAATTGAATGAAATTGACTTAAATAAAAAACATTCTAAACTTATTGATGGTAGAAAATCACCGAGACTTGAGGGATTCAAATCCTGATGACAACCACCTACCCGTTGAAGACATATGTACAATCATGTAAAGTGATCCTTCAAGTGTAACCAATCCAGCATATGGCTACTTACTGAAATTCTGCTCTCACTTTCCTTGAGTAGGAAAAAAAAAAACTAGGCCACTCCAAGTGTCTACTGAACATGTGCTTCTGGTCCATTAAAAAAATAAAATACATCTTCCATGCTAACTGTAAAAAATTAGTAAAAGGATCTTCAAAGATATGACATGTTACTTTGTCTTGAGACTCAGCAAAAACACAATCACACTCTTCATTCTGATTTGAAAGAACACTTGGTTGTTGATCCATAGGAGAGAATAGGGAAGTATGATTTTCTGTTATTTGAGTGTTGGCTACAAATTCCTCAAGCATGGGTAACTTTGATTCTATCTCTAGCATACTGTCTCTCTTAGGCTCATACTCCTCAAATTCATATTCTAGGTCATCCTTAAATAAGAAAAATTCCTCAATATTAACAAACATGATAGCCCTATCATCTTCATGAAAGACAATAGTATCTGCTAGCTGATATCCTTGCAGGAAATCATCATCAAAAATTAGTTTACTCTAAACAATGATGCAGGAGCATCATCTCCGAAAAACACATTGTATTTTACCTAAGCTAGGGGGTTTCATGTTTTGAAGAAATTTCAAGGTAAATATTAAATTTATTTTGAGTGATTAATTAATTATTTGTGAGAAATTGTAAATATGAGAGAAATTAGTTTATAGATTATTTAGAATTAATGAGGGAGCCTAAATTGGAATTAGTTTCTAAGTCTTAGGGATAAAAATCTCTCTTTTAGGGATGTTGAGAGATTTAGGGGTTTGTTGAGGAATTGAAGGGATAAAGCATTAAATTAGATCATTTTTAAATTTGTATAAATAGGAGGGGGTTTTGAGAGAAAAGACATTGAGTTAGTAGAGAGTGAGAGGTTTTTCTGATTGGATGCCTTCGGCAGTTTGTAAGGGCCATAGATTACGAATATCAGGCCAAACCAGAATTGTAAGTATTTTTTATGAATATGATAAGTGTGTTGAAGCTGTGTTTAGAGCTTTATTGGTGAAATAGAAATTGGTTGTTTAATTTCTGAAATTAAGAGTTGAGTTGTGCGCACTTGTATTAGAAGTGCGACTGTGCGAAAGAGAATTGAATGAATCAAATTTTAGTGGATTCATAGTAATCAATGCAATAAAAATACAACATTAGTCGAATGAGTAAGGATAATCGTGTTGGATCGGTTCTGAGTGAAATATATTGCAGAAGTCGCTCTAGTTAGTGCGTTGAAGCCACGGTGGAAGGTTTAAAATCTCTGTTTGCAAGTAAAAGGGCGCAGGTGAAGGTTTAAAATCTCTGTTTGCAATTAAAAGGGCGCAGGTGAAGGTTTAAAATCTCTGTTTGCAATTGAAAGGGCGCAGGTTTGAAATGAAACTGACAGCGTTTACAATATTAATGAAATTCGATTTTTCAAAGGCGTAGCTATGGAAAGATCGATGTCTGTTGAGATCGATTGAGCATTTGCGGTAATATTAAATTGGTGATTAAGTGTGATATAAAATGCTGAGTTTGTGAACCATGCGTACTGCATAAAAACTTCAATCGAATTTAAGATCACATGCTGTTTGGCGAGAACTTATGTGAATGAGATTCCTTGTTTGTGAATTTTTTGATTTATGCATTGCTCAGAACAGATCACGGAAATCTACAACCTCCACTAAGTTATCAACCTATTTCAGTTGCGTTTTGTTGCATCTGTCAGTTTTGAAAGCAGGCCGTGTAACCAATCATTACGAATGGACAAGTGACACATCCAAGAGTTAAAAACTGACTGTCTTGATCATTAAATGTTAAATCACCGTTAAGCAATAATGCTATCGTAAGAAGGGCTAATACCATCATATTATTGTCAAAAATTTATGGGAATGTTCTATGATAGTAATAACTTCTAATACAAGTTAACTCAAATGCGTTACACTATAGACAAATTATTTGAAACCTTCGATAGCAATTGTTGTTTGAAATCGCGATTAAAACATACAATTGCTATTTATACACTTATTTTTGAGTTTTGATTTTAAATCACGATTACAGCAATAAAAGATTTATTAATGATTCACATAACAAAAGTATATCATGAATATTCCATTGGAGCCGTAACTTTCAAATGAAGCTAAAGCACATTTAAAGTGAGGATACAATCCAAGTCTTTGGGTTATGGAAGTATGATTTGTGTGGATATAAGCTGAAGAGTTTGTATGTGGGAATGATTGTGTATAAACAATGTCTGAGTGCATTTGTTGGGTTGATCTTTAAATCTGATCTTGAAAGCGCATGTAGAATATCTGGTTTGAAGGTGAATGGATGCAGATTGATATTATAGGAGATGGTGTTAAATGATTGGAAAAGCTTCCGCATGCAAATAATGAATTTGTGAAATTACAGCTATTGAAACTTGGGTTTAAGTCCCATGAAAAAGTGATTGTTAAAGTATGGTTTCACGCCATTGTAAGAAGAGATATGGAATATGGATTATGGAATAATGTATTGTATAGTGAGTTGTTTGACAATTTGATATCTATGGAATGGTTGAGATGGAAAGTTTTTGAAAATGCCAGGGATTGGAATTTTGATTTGGGTAGATTGCTAAGCAGCAAATTTTGATATGTGTTATAATTGAAGATCCTGGTTATTGCAGACTAGACTCTAGTGCTGCGTCATTTTGGTATCAAAGCTTGGCTCTGTTGAAATTGAATATGTTTGTTTTCTGAATGAAGTTTAGTACCAGATTGCAGCTGTGAGGAAATCCATTCAAAGCAGAGGTGACAACGTCAGAAAGAGTGAAGACTGCAGCAATATAAATCAAGAGAGGTTGTGAGAGAAGAACCAGATAGAAGTGGCAGTGAACCTGAATAATCCAATAAGATATTGGACAGAGAGGACAATTGAGGTGTTCTCGAAAGAAAGAGTGAGAGATTGCAGAAGCCTAGAGAGAGAAAAGGTGTTGCTCAGGAGAAGATTCCAGATAGTGGATCGTGCTTACCAAAAGACTGAGTGAGGAGAGCTTAGTGAGGTAAGATTGCAGTAAGGAGGAATTACTGTTGCAGAGGCTTGATGCAGAGGAGCGAAGAGCTCATGGAAAGAGAGGAGCAGGAAATGACTACAGATAGTCATAGCAGAAGTTCACAAGGAAGCCACAGCAGAAAGGAAGATGCCAAAGCAAATGGCATGAGGATGAGTCAAGAAGAGTTTGACCGAGAGAAAGCTGAGATAGATTTCTAGATTGGAATATTGATGAAGATGCTGCAGAAAAGTGTTTGGACCATGAGGAAAAGAGTAAAGTGGCCAAGGCTACGAGAAAGGAGAAATCAGCAAGTGAAGTCAGAGATAGTAGAAGAATTGAGAAAGATTGAGCAGATATTGAATGCTCAAGAGGAATCAGAGAAACTCAGAGAAGCAGAGGTAGAATTGGAAGTTTCCATTTGCAGACCAGAACAGGGTGAGATGTTAGGGAAAGAGGATAATGAGAGGTCAGCTGAAGATCTCATGGACTATTGGAAGAGTCCAGAACAATTCAAAGATATGTTGACAAAGGAAGCAGATGAGGCAATACAGCCTTGTGATTTTGATTCTTACAGTTTGTGTATGTTTGCAGGATATGCAGAGGATGATGGACAGTCGATTGAAATTGTCACAACCAGGAATGAAGCTCTTGAGGTAAAGTATGATGAAGAATCCTTTTTAGAGGAAGAAGGTGTTGATCATTTGCAACAGAAAGAGTTCATAGATGAAATCCTGTTTGGTGTGAAACAGTCAAATGAGGTTGATATAGACCAGCAGTCTAAAGACAATTCCATAGTGGGACTACAAAAAGGTAAACCAATGGATTTGTTTAATGGAATTGATGAAAGATGTTTGCAATATGATAATGTGGAAAACAGGTCAACTCAGGAGGATCGCCAAGAAAAGAATGAAGCTGAGAAGGAAAATTGTGATGATCTGCTGGAGAGATTTCACAAGGAGATAGAATTCTTGGAAAGATTACTAGAGGAACCCAAAGGAGAAACAAAGCTTACAGAACCTGATGGAGGAAAAGGTGCGGAAGACAGCATTAATAAATATGATGCTGAAATCAGAGAAATTGAGCAGCGATTATTCGAAAGTGAGATGGAAGATCAGAAGCAACCAGGAAGCTATGTCCTCAGAGGCATAAAGGAGACAGAAATATTAACTCAGCAAGCTGAATATGGAAGTAACCAGAAATTTGGAAAGAATGATCAACTACATGAGAATGAATTTGAGGAAGACATTAAATTGCAGGAGTATAGAAGATGGCAGCAGAATGAAGAACCAGAAATTGGTCCGGCAGTACAAGAAGGATCCGCTGAAATCCAAAAGAATTATGATGGAGGATTGGTGCCTGAAGCATCAAAAGAAAATGGAAGGTATTGTATTTTGAAAACTAAAGGTTGTTGTGTGTTTGCAGGTCACATTGACTTAAGGAAAGATAAACAGTTATTGAAGACTGTTGAAGAAATGACTACTCATAGTCATATGCAGAATAAGGAGGATGGCAAAATAATTTTTGAATACACTGAGTCATTGAAGATCATTGATCTTGAAGAAAGCCAGAGTGAAGGAGGATTAAAGACAGCATCAAGAAAGAAAATAAGAGACAACAAGAGAAAGACTGTAGTAGACTTGGAAGGCAGAGCAAGTGGAGCACTACAACACAAAATATGGAAACCTGGAGGACAACAGAAGATAGCAATAGCAGTAAAGCAATTGACAAGCACGGGAAGATTACAAAATAAAATTTGGGATCCAGGAGGAAATATCCAGACTTATGACCAGGTGGTCATGAAATTTCTTACATGGGGAGTCTGATGCAGGAGCATCATCTCCGAAAAACACATTGTATTTTACCTAAGCTAGGGGTTTTCATGTTTTGAAGAAATTTCATGTAAATATTAAATTTATTTTGAGTGATTAATTAACTATTTGTGAGAAATTGTAAATATGAGAGAAATTATTTTATAGATTATTTAGAATTAATGAGGGAGCCTAAATTGGAATTAGTTTCTAAGTCTTAGGGATAAAAATCTCTCTTTTAGGGATGTTGAGAGATTTAGGGGTTTGTTGAGGAATTGAAGGGATAAAGCATTAAATTAGATCATTTTTAAAATTGTATAAATAGGAGGGGGTTATGAGAGGAAAATACATTGAAAGTTAGTAGGGAGTGAGAGGTTTTTTCTCATTGATGCCTTCTACAATGTTGTAAGGGCCATAGATTACGAATATCGTGCCAAACTTAATTGTAAGTATTTTTTATGAATATGATAAGTGTGTTGAAGCTGTGTTTAGAGCTTTATTGGTGAAATAGAAATTGGTTGTTTAATTTCTGAAATTAAGAGTTGAGTTGTGCGCACTTGTATTAGAAGTGTTTATGAATCAAAGAGAATTGAATGAATCAAGTTTGTGTGGGATTCATAGTAATCAATGCAATACAACACAACATTAGTCGAATGAGTAAGGATACTGTGTTGGACTGGTTCTGTTGAGTGAAATATATTGCAGAAGTCGCTCTAGTTAGTGCGTTGAAGCCACGGTGGAAGGTTTAAAATCTCTGTTTGCAATTAAAAGGGCGCAGGTGAAGGTTTAAAATCTCTGTTTGCAATTGAAAGGGCGCATGTTTGAAATGAAACTGAAAGCGTTTACAATATTAATGAAATTTGATTTTTCAAAGGCATAGCTATGGAAAGATCGATGTCTATTGAGATCGATTGAGCATTTGCGGTAATATTAAATTGGTGATTAAGTGTGATATAAAATGCTGAGTTTGTGAACCATGCGTACTGCATAAAAACTTCAATCAAATTTAAGATCACATGCTGTTTGGCGAGAACTTATGTGAATGAGATTCCTTGTTTGTGAATGTTTTGATTTATGCATTGCTCAGAACAGATCACGGAAATCTACAACCTCCACTAAGTTATCAACCTGTTTCAGTTGCGTTTTGTTGCATCTGTCAGTTTTGAAAGCAGGCCGTGTAACCAATCGAAGGTTATTGACAAGTTTATTATCACAAGAGTTAAAAACCGTGGAAATGTCTTGATCAATTAAAGCAGCGGCATCACCTATTAAGCAATACGTTATTGGTAAGAAGGGTTAATACCATCAAAGGTAGGTGCTAGTTGTTCAGAATTTATGGGAATGTTCTATGATAGCAATAACTTCTAATACAGGTTGGAACTTGTCATGTCCTGTCACAACCATATATGCAGGTGCGCTGATTTGAAACCTTCGAGCAGTTTGTTGTTTGAAATCAGTGGACAAATATGTAAGAATTAAGCATTTGGTAAGGACACATTTTTTTTTAGTTTTGATTTTAACTCCAGCATTATAAGAATAAAAGATTGGAGTTGGGATGATTCACATAATAAAAGGTAGATGGTTTCATAATATTGATTGGAGCGAACTTTCAAATGAAGTTTTTTTTAAATATGCATTAAAGTGAGGATACAATCCAAGTCTTTGGGTTATGGAAGTATGATTTGTGTGGATATAAGCTGAAGAGTTTGTATGTGGGAATGATTGTGTATAAACAATGTCTGAGTGCATTTGTTGGGCTGATCTTTAAATCTGATCTTGAAAGCGCATGTAGAATATCTGGTTTGAAGGTGAATGGATGCAGATTGATATTATAGGAGATGGTGTTAAATGATTGGAAAAGCTTCCGCATGCAAATAATGAATTTGTGAAATTACAGCTATTGAAACTTGGGTTTAAGTCCCATGAAAAAGTGATTGTTAAAGTATGGTTTCATGCCATTGTAAGAAGAGATATGGAATATGGATTGTGGAATAATGTATTGTATAGTGAGTTGTTTGACAATTTGATATCTATGGAATGGTTGAGATGGAAAGTTTTTGAAAATGCCAGGGATTGGAATTTTGATTTGGGTAGATTGCTAAGAAGCAAATTTTGATATGTGTTATAATTGAAGATCCTGGTTATTGCAGACTAGACTCTAGTGCTGCGTCAAACAAAATCCTATATGGATTCATTAGTCTCATGAATATCATCATTCAAACCCAGACTTTCATTTTCAATAATGGAAGATGCTTCACTCA
This sequence comes from Pinus albicaulis, assembly GCA_034641835.2. Lineage (NCBI taxonomy): Eukaryota > Viridiplantae > Streptophyta > Pinopsida > Pinales > Pinaceae > Pinus > Pinus albicaulis. Next base: position 560,255,375 of record CM076580.1, on the reverse strand, counting down.
CACATTCTTGCCTGTGTGAATAGTGTAAGAGCTGCAAATCTACATTCGCTTGGGTTGTAACATGATTTTTCAGGAGTTGATCTATCTCATGTTCAGAGGATAAAATTGATTTTTAAAACAATTTACATTGATTTGGTGATTTTCATTTTCAGGATTGGGAATTGGCACTTCTCTTTCTTGGTCCCAGCCTATCTCATTTGAGGGAGCTATGGATTCTTGTTGGTGATGAAAAGGGTTATCATGCAAAGGCTCAAGGATCTCTTCATCCAAGGAGGAAATTGCTATTTCTTGTTGGGAGGAAAAATCATTAGGGGATTCTATGAGCTCATCATCTAGACACTCTCCATCCCCATACAAATTTTCAAGAAACTAAATGAAATTATCAGAGATCTCACAACAAATATCAATCATTGACATGGAAGAACTAGAGCTTTGATAATTTTGAAAGAAAACTGAATAAAATTCCTTTAGAGAATATAAACTAGCAGATGGTAGAATCTCATACCATGATCTCGCTTTTTCCTCCAAGGTAGCCATAAACATCTTCATTAGACAATCTTCAGGAAACTCAATCTTTAGTCTATGAATATGAAAATGAAAATTGACCAAATGAAAACTAGCATATTCACCATCTTGACCCTTAAACTTTGACAGTACTAATTGCCAATCTATACGAGGAATATGGTTCAGAAAACCAGGAATATGAGCTCGATTCATAGGAGCATACCTTCGAGCAATCAAATCCATTTTGACAATAGTGAGTCACCAAGAAGTTCTTTAGGCTATCGGTTCTTGAAGAGTGGATTCGTCATGAGAATTCTGAATCTTGGGATTTTTCGACACTGGAGTCACTAGGTGAATGATGCAAAACCTTCTTCTGCCTGATCATTGTTCACCATCAACAATTAGATCTGATATTTTTCGTACACCTAGGGAAAAGTTTGTATCTTCGTTCCCTGACAACATCGCCAATATGTTATCACTCCACCAGATTCCCAAGACTGAGGAAGGAATCCCAACAAAGGTAATCACAAACCAATATTTTGACTTGATAGCTAGCCCTATCAAGCTAGAGAGGGCTCTCTCCAAAAGGTCACAACTAGGAGGGATGGAGAAATTAGGGTTTTAGGCTAGATAATGAGTGCAAGTGGTTGTTTTGATTTGGTTTTGGTTGGGTAAATCAGTGGATAATAAAATTAGGTCAAGGAAAGCTAGGTCAGGGCAATAGATTTAGGGTTGTAGGGATGAATGGGGCAAGGTAGGTATAATGTCAATCACTTGAAGATAATGGTTATGGAATGGTTTAGAAAATTTAAGCAGGCCAAGGGAAGCATAAGAGATGTATTTCTCTTAGACAGAATATTTGAAACAAAATATGATCAGTTACCCAAAACAGAGCATGGCTAGCATGTATTCTGAATTTCACACTTATAAAAGATGATAATCATAGACACAAAAATAAATGAACAACACATTCACATAAATGTCACTGAAGAAGAAATAATGAAATACATTTAATACCACAGGTATCCCATAAATGTAGTTTCAACTCCTCTTGTATTAATGGCTAAAATTGAGTACAAAGTCTCCTTGATCAAATAGAAAAATGAAACTGATTCCAACCCTTGAGTCATGTGAAAAACTGAGCTAAATAGACATGAAAACTATCTCTGCTCATCCTTAGGGGTCGAATCCATGAGGTGAGGTAGATATTACACAAAAATTTGAACTGATAGCTAGAGTATAGAATGAGAAAAGTGACTCATTCCTATCTCTAGTGAACTTATTCATTACACCTCATATGCTTGATTTACCTAATGTATTTACCCTAGTAACTAGTGATAACATGATAATTACATTCATCTTGATCATTTACATAGGTAAATTCAAAATTTCCCAAGGTAAAAGTCAAAGATGGAGTGAAACTTAGAAAATTTCTGAAGACTACAAAAACACAATTTCCTTGTAAAACGCGCAGTGGCCAGGCAGAAAAAATGACCTCTATTCAAGGTTGAATTTGAGTGCCTTCTCGGTATCCCAATCTGCTCCATGATGGCTCGTTGGAAATCCCTTTGATTCTGCTTTCCATAACTACCTCCATTTTTCAAAATGGTGCGTCAAAAAACTATTCTCCCAAGACTAGTAAACGCGTAGTGACCAAGCAGATTTTGAGGTACAAACATGAAATTTTGATGGTTTTTTTTACTTTTTGATGGACCAGTTCTCCTCCAAAAAGTCTGAAAATTAATAGGGTTGATGTCGTCATCAATAACAACCTGCTGGTGGTGGCCATTTTTCATTTATATGCTCCAAAAAAGAGCGTAGCGTCCAAGGCGCTACATGTTTAGCAAATTTTCCATGTGCAATATATCTTAAAAACACAGAAATGAAAAAAATGTTAAGTTTGCCAAATTTTTGTCAAAATTGTGAGGGTACTTGCTCATAAAGTGTTTAAGGCATGGAGTGACACCTCAACTAGTATGTCTAACTTCTCTTTCTCTTCTTGCTTGGTCAAAACTTCAATCTTGGCATTGGCTCTTTTGAGCTTAGCCAATGCAATTCTCTCTTTCCAGGCATGAAGTTTGACCCTTGTTCTCAACAAGTCATTGTCCTTGTTGGAATTCTCTAGCAACGTCTCCAAATGTATATTGGCTCTATCAAGCCATGTTTCCCTGCTCTTGTTGATTTCTAGGGCAAGTTGTTCATTTGGTGTAAGTTGGTTTGCTAGGTCAGCTTCCCTTTGTCTCTCTAGGGCTAGAGCTCTTTTCAACTCTCTAGTCCTATGTCTCTATCTTTGAGGCTGATCCTCATCATCATAAAGTTCACCAAACTTTTCCAATGTTTCCTCAAGCAAGGCTTTAGCCTTCTTTGCCTCTTTCTCTGCTTTGATGCATTTCACCTCATTGATGGCCTGTTTGGTTTTCAGCGACACGTTTTCATGCTCAAGGAAGTGAATCACATACTTGTCCCTCTCAAGATTATTTTGGAGCTCATTAATCTCAGCCTCCTTACCTTTAATTACTTCAATGGTTATTTTTCCTTCATCTTCCTTACCTAGGTCAATCAACTAAAATTATTGCTTTGTCTCATGATTTTCCTCCTCATCATGAATGACTGGCTCTATGACATGTTCCTTACCTTCATTTACCTGCTGTGTTGATGAAAAAGGCATGGTCCCTTTCACTCCAAGTGAAGTAAACACACGCCTATAACCTCTCTGGTAAGTTTTGGGCAATGGCTCAGCCTCAGCAAAACTAGCCTGTTTTTCCTTAATGTCTTCATCACTACTTAATGACTCGGAATCATGATGTGATGATGATGCACGGTTATAAAAAGGTGAAGAAGAAGTCTCAATGTCAGGTGAATGAGGTGAATGGAGCTGATTTGGTAATGATGTATGAACAATAGGCTGAGATGGAGGGATAGATGAGGGAGGATGAGATGATGAAGGTGAATTCTGGCCATGCTGACTAGGTGAAGTAGTGAAAATCTCATTGGATATGAAGGTGTCCCATGGAATGTTTAACTGATCAAGTTGATGCATGACTATCATTTTGATGAGGGAGTGGTGGAAGAGACTCTACATTTGATGATCATAATCTCTCTTTTGGGAAATAAATGCCATATTATCAATGATCCGGTAGAGATAATAGGGTATATGAAGCATTCTAACCCTAGTGAAGTGCATGAGGATCCAGATATGATAGGAATAGAGCCTAGAAAACCTTCCCTCACAGGTGAAGTATTTCATGATGATTTTAATCATGGGGACATATCTATAAAGGAGGTGGGAGAAAGGAAAATTTGTCTTTTTATCATTCTTGTACCTTGGTTTAAGATATGGCTCATAATAATAATGATTAAGGTTTCCTTGTTTAAACCATATTTATCCTACATTTGGGATCCCTGTAGCAACTGCAATAATATTAGTGGACATAGTGAAATTGATCCCGACAAGGGTGACCCGTTTGTCATGAAGATTAGAAATTAACAATCTTGTCAACATAGGATGGTACTAGATTCTTTGCACTTTTTCACAAAATTTGAAACAACCTACATGCTTAAATCATGACACAGTGAGGGGAGATTCCATAAGCTCTCTAGTAGTTGTTGGTTCATGTCTGATGACTTTCTCTCCCCTCTTATATGGTTTTTTCTTCTGTCTCTCTTCCTCACTAGAACTTTTGTTCTCCTCTTCAGCCATGGTTGATGTAAAAACCCTAAGGTGATGGAATGAAATAGAGGAATGTGAAGTGAAGGGAAGTGTTGGGAAATGAAGGGAATGGGAATGTGAAGGGAGGCTAGGTAAGTAACCCTAGGACTTAAGGCTATATGGATGAATTTTTCTAGGAAATGGGGAAATAGGGAAATGGGAGAATGTTTATAACAATGTGAAGGGAAGTGTATAACATTTTAGGGATTAGGTTTAAATAAGAATTAGGGTTTCTTGCTTTCTAAATAAGTTTGAATGACTATGAAGCACAAAAATACACCAATGAGATGATGGCTGGGTTACTTACTGATAAATGAAGCTTTGAAGAACGAATTTGCAGAGATTTGACATCATTTGGTGGAGTGGCATGCTAAAAGAGGTTTTATGGCACTTGCTGAGTGAACGCGTAGCGTACTGCTAAATGTGCAATGTCCTTCCCAAACGCGCAACACCCTTCCTGAACGCGCAAAACCTTTGGAATTTTTCACTGTGAACCCTGACCAAATGCGCAATGTCCTCCACAAACGTGTAGTGTCCCTCCTGAATGTGCAGTGACCTAGAGAATGCACATCGAGCAGAAAATTTTGCCCCGTTACACTCTAAAATTTTGAATTTTCTCCTTTGTTGAAGATTGATGAAGGTTTAATGAAACAAATGAGCTTGATGTGTTGAGGGCTTTTATATTCTAATGGATTTGATTTATAACTTGAAAAACCCACTTTCCTTATGTTCACATTTCATTTTTCTAACTTTGACACTGATACTCTTTGACTTTCTAACTTTTTGTTTTGCAGGTTGATCAGCTGATGGATTTTTTGCTTTATTTGATTCAGTTTGGAAAGAGTTCTTGAGTTGGCAGCTTAGGGAATGAATTGTTACATATAAAAAAATATAAAATAACATTTGAAATAAATAAATTATATTTTTGACTTTATATCAAAATGAAAATTTTGATATTAAAATCATAGAAATCAAAATTACAACTTGAAAAAAATATGATAGTTACATAGTGATGATCTTCTGTAGAGGTAGATAGAATGTATCTGAGTCATTCTCATATGTCTGCTGACTTTATTTGGATGGAGTAGTGCATTTTGGACCTTGAAAGACAAAACCCTAATGGCCTAATGAGACTTTTGAAACCTGATCTCCATGACTGAATTTAACTGAGACAAGACATGGATAAATGAGTTTTTTATAGGTGTTATTATGCTCAAGAAGACATGGGAGTGAGTCAACAAATATGGTTATCTGAAGGAGAGTGAAGTTTTATTGAGGAAGGCTACCATCGATGAAATAATTTTTAGCATGACCTAATAGAATGATATAAAAATTTCAGAATGAGATACCTAAAATGAGAATGAAGGAATGATGTTGATCACTGATGGAAGAATGCATATTCTAACTCTAACAGGTTGGATGCTATGGAATTTAGCTTGGAACAGTAGTGTACTTTGTGATTTTGGCAGGAACTAATAGAAATAATTTGCAGTTATTGTGGTGGGATTCATGTGGTATGTGCTTTAGCAATGTTCTTCTTCTGTTATCATATGTTTGAATGTATTTTACCTTACATCTTCATTTCCATGTCTTATGTGATTGATTTCTAAATTTTATAAGAAAAAATCATTTATTCAATGCTCTATTTTGGAGAAGCTCTCACATTTATGTTCAATTTCTTCTGATATAAACGAATTTATGATATTCATGCTCATTTTTAAACCCTATCAATCTACCATATTCACCAAGATACCTTTAAATTGCTAAAGTGTGTGTCTACATTGCCCCATTACATCTCTGCAAATCTAATTTTTAGAGCCCTGGCCTAGTTTTTCCTAGACCTAATTCACCATCTAGCACAAACTTGCAAAATAAAAATCAAACCCTAATTTTCATACCTAGCCTAAAATATTTCATGATCCATTCAAATTGGCTATGAATCTCATTAAGAGAGCCCTCTCAGCCTAGTAGAGCTAGCTACTAGGTCAAAGTGGTTTGTGGTTACCTTTTCTGGTCTCCTTCTCAGCCTTCGGAGAACTGGTGGAGTGCTAACACAGGGAAGTGTTCCTCCAAACATCATGCCTTATAGATATCCTTATGCTAAAAAGAGTGAGATTGAAGGTATGGTTGTAGAAATGGTAGAGGCTGGTATAATTGAACCTAGTCAAAGTTCTTTCTCTGCTCCAGTAGTATTGGTGCACAAGAAGGTTGGATCATGACGTATGTGTCTGGATTTTACGGAGCTCAACAAGCTCACTATTAAAGATAAATTTCCCATCCCCATCATTGATGAAGTATTGGATGAATTACATGGAGAAATTTACTTCACCAAGTTGGATCTTTGTTTTGGATATCGTCAAACTATAATGAAGACTGAAGAGATTCTGAAAGCAACATTAAGAACTCATGAGGGTCATTATGAATTTTTGGTCATGCCTTTTGGCCTTTCTAATGCACCTTCTACGTTTCAAGGTTTGATGAATTCCATTTTCAGACCCTTCCTTAGAAAATTTGTGCTCGTATTTTTTGATGATATACTAATCTACAACAAGTCTTGGAAGGGTCATGTTCATCATGTTGAGAGGGTGCTCAAACTATTGGAGGAGAAACAATTATATGCAAAAAACTCCAAATGTTTCTTTAGAGTAAATGAGGTGGACTATTTGGGTCATATTGCACCTAATGAGGGTGTTAAGGTAAACCTTAACAAAATTAAACCCATTAAGGAATGAAAAACCCTACAACCATAAAGAATATTTGAGGATTTCTGGGGTTAACAGAGTATTATCGCAAGTTTTTTAAGAATTATGGGATAATATTGGCACCTCTAACATCATTATTGAAGAACGACACATTTACTTGGATTCCAAAAGCAACTAAGGCCTTTTAAAATTTTGAAGAGGCAATGTGCCAAGCACCAGTATTAGCTACGCTAGACTTCACCAAAATCTTTATTATGGAATGTGATGCCTCAGGAAATGGAGTTGGTGCAGTTTTAATGCAAGAAGGAAAACCCATTGCTTTTGAAAGTCATAAAATCAAAGGAAAGTATTTACAGAAACCTATTTATGAGAAGGAAATTTTGGCAATACTACATGCACTAAAGCAATGACGACCTTACTTAATGGGAAGACACTTCAAGGTAAAAAAAGATCATGATAGTCTTAAATAATTTTTGGAACACATATTATCTTCATAAGAGCAACAAAAATGTGTCACAAAGATGTTGGGTTATGAATTTGAAATCATCTACAAAACAGGGAAGCAAAATGTTGTTATAGATACATTCTCAAGAAAGGATGAGGATGTGGAAGCATTGCTTTTTTCCATTTATTTTATCCAACCTGAGTGGATAACCGAAGCAATAAATGAATGGAAGAATGATGAAGAGGCGTGGACACTCATTCGAAATTTGCATCAAGATCCCAATACATCTGAAACATTTAGCTATAAAAATGATTCATTATGGTACAAAGATCGCTTATATATTTGTAATAATTCCTAACTCAAACAAAAGATTTTTTGGAATTGCACACCTCTCCCTTTGGAGGGAACCCAGGATTTCTAAAAAATTACCACAACGTTAAGAAGGAATATTTTGGGATGGCCTTAAATCTGATATTCAAAAGTTTGTGGCTGAAATTTTGTTTTGCCAACAAAATAAAATTGAGACAATTAAGAACCTGGGTCTGTTACAAGCTTTATCCATTCCAAGTCAATGTTGGGAGGAGGTTTCAATGGATTTTATCATAGATTTACCCAAGTCTGAAGGAAATACTATCATCATGGTGGTAGTTGATAGACTTACCAAGAATGCACACTTTTGTGAATTATCTCATCCATTTAAATCCTATACAATTGCTACTGCATTTATGGAAACAATTCAAAAGCTACAGGGAAACCCAAAGATTATTGTAAGTGACAAATATCCCATTTTTACACGAAATGTTTCGGACGAAATTATTTTCTTATTTGGGTACTCAATTTTCTCATAGGCCATCATATAATCCTCAATCTGATGGGAAAACTGAGATAGTGAACAAATTTTTGGAATGATATATTCGTTGCTTTGTATCTAATAAAGAAACACAATGGTTCAAGTGGTTATCTATGGCTGAATGGTGGTATAACACTTCCTTCCATACTACAAAAAAAATGACCCCATTTATGTCACTTTATGGATATCATCCACTGTCCATCACATCATCTTTAAGATAAATTATAAGGTTCAAGCAGTGGAAGATCACATCGAGCATCAACAACAAGTTCTTCAACCCTTAAAGGATAACCTCACTTTGGCACCAAATTGAATGAAACAATAGGAAAATCAACATCGCAGCTAAATAATTTTTGATGTAGACAACTGGGTATTTTTACGGCTACAACCATATAAACCAATTTCCCTCAAGCAAGCTAAGAAGGATAATAAATTATCACCAAAGTATTATGGTCCTTACAAGGTGTTGCAAAACACTAGTCTTATGTCATACAAATTGGAGCCTCCTACATCTTCCTGAGTGCACCCAGTTTTCCATGTTTCATGCTTAAAGAAGGTTATATGTGACAAGCTCCCAGTTCAAAAAATATTGACAGAACCTGACAAAGAAGGAACAATCATATGGGAACCTTAATCAGTCACAGAAACAAAAACTCGACAGCTAGGAAATCAATCAATTTTAGAATATCTCATCAAGTGGAAGAACTTACCTACTAAAGATTTGCCATGGGAGGATAATAATTTTATACAAAAGAATACAAAACTACTCAAGCATTGAGGACAATACTTGTTTCAAGGATAGGGGCATGTTAGGTCACCATAATACTAGTGTAACCCCTTATTATTGTTAGTGTAGCCCCATTATTGTTATTGTTATGCCCATGTAGTCCCAATATTTTTATTATTGTGCCCCATAGATGTAGCCCCATTATTGTTATTCTTGTGCTGATGTGGTCCCCATATTGTTATATTGTGACCGCTTAGACTCCTATATATAAAAGGTGGGTTTTGTCATTTTTATCATCCGAGAATTGTTAATTTATGTAATGTAAATGAGGTTGCCCCCTTGAAGAGGCTGATTTCTAAGTAGTGATCTATCTTTTCTTCTATTTTGTGAGCTGGTTGCATAACAATATGTTTATGGAATATGGACTAAAGAGGAGCATGTTATTTTCTCTTTCTTTTACTTTTTTGTTACTTTACACATTGCATTTATTTTTAAGTTAACTATTTGCTTTTGTTGAGAATGTGAAATGCAGTATTAATATTCGTTATGTGGGCTAGTTTTCCATGCTTAAAAAAATATTCGCCAATTCCCATTTTTTTTAAAATTGATTCGCCCAAATTTTATAGCATAAAAATATTTTACCCTAAAAATCGCCAAAAATTTGTATATACTAATATAAAATGATTAGAAAACTAAATATTTTAACAAAAATTACATAAATTTTTTTACAATTTATATATTTGGGACTACTAAGATTCGCCAAGGTTTCTAAACTTTAAGATAAATGTCCATCCTTAAAAATTTCCCTAGTTGATATATATATTCTTCAAATTCATGCAATTATCATATGATAAGGTAGTGTTTTTTTGGCATCAATTAAATTATAATATTTAAAAGATGTGTTGCACGAGGACCCGTCCCCAACAAAATTCATGGTGTTTCCTTTGTCTTGATGATTCAAGTACTTTGGAAATCGTCGGAAACTTATCCATTTGGTTGGGGACTCCATCAAAGACTTGGGGACTTCCAGGTCGTCCCCTGAAAAATTGGGGACTTTAGGACATCTCCCGATATCATGAACATTAAAATTTGAAAGAAATAAAATTTAAAAACCTAAGTTCTAGACTTTAAAGTAAAAAAAATTAAAAAATAAATTTTGAAACCTGTTAGAGTAAGAAGTCACTCCTTGACGGCTTAAGGCGTAACCCTTACACATCATAGTTCATTTCAAATTTTAAAGGGGTTGTTTGAGTGGTGGGATGGCTTTCTTAAATATTTTGAAATGATTTAATATTATTTAAGACTTTCATGCATTTGGAAAGCTGTGGCAAGTATAAATTGTGTGGGTAAAAGGTAGTATAGGGAGCATAGTATACAAGCGGAAGAAGATGAATAGCTGGTACCTATCTCAAGAAATATTTCTATCCTAAATCAGTCACACAACTATGATGATGGTTCTTTACACAAATTCTGTTTATGCAAAGTAAAAAAACATTTAGAAAATATATTGCATGTATAAATTATTCCACAAATCATTTATGAAATATTCACTGGCATCTTCTATTACACACATATAACTTGCAAAAAACTGGAAGCAGATAATTTACTATTAAATCCTTTAATAGCTTCTCAGTCACACTTTACTAGTTGCTGCAATTCATACTTGAGAAGAAATTAACAAAGAAAAGATACACACCACACATTAGATGTTCCTTGAGTCACAAAATCATCCAACATGAAGCAAACAAGGTTTTTTATTATATTCAGTCTTCAGGTAGACTAACACCCAAATTGGAAATAGTATTTAAAAGTGTTATATATAGCAAGAGAGGAACCAAATCCATCTCTTATAAAAATAAGGAAACATTAATTATAACATAAAATAGGTTTCAAAAGACATTACAACCTTATCTCATCGAAATCTAACATAAAGGACAGATGAAGAAAGAAGAAGAAAAGAATTATGGGCTGGAATGCTGAGTGTGTTGTCATGCTGCCATTTTTCTTGTTGAATTATATCCTTGTGTCTTGGGTCTTTAAAAACCATGTAGCTCTATCTAACAATACCTCCAACAACCTCATAACCACCTCTCACCATCACTTGTATTATCCATTTGGTTACGGGTTCTTATCCATTCTTAACTAGCTTGGAAAAACTTGGTGACATGTGTCAAAATTAAGCTAAAACAGGTGCTACCAGAAATTCTGGTAAAAACTTGTAACTGCGCAAAATTTGGAATGCTACCGAAAATTCTGGTAGCGCCCTATTTCTTTTTAAAAAAATACACAGAAAATGTTGAAAATTCTGTGCTGACTTGTATTATATGACACCTAAGCTTCTGCTCAAAATTTGTAACTGATAAGTAAAAAGGAATTAGTACCAAAAACATTTTTACCTTTCCTCTATGTGTGCTGCAGCTTTAGCCAGTTTATCTAAATCAGCTTTGCTGTCAACAACTGATGTTCTAAATCTGCTTGCTCTTGTAGTTTCCTCCTCGACAGTGTCTTTGTCCTCCTTAGAACCCCTTTGTGTTTTTATTCTCTTTGAGGGCTCTGAGTGTTGTTTTGAAGGGGTTGAGTTCTTGCTTTTCTTCATGGATTTCTCTGATTTCTCTGTCTTTGAACCTTCAGGTTTCCCTTCAACATCAATTACTTGTGTCATTAGGCTTGGCTTGTGTAGAGCCTTGGATTTAAGCCTAAAATTATTGCTATATCTTGTATGTCTCTTTCTGGTGCTAGCTATAGGTTTAGCTTCTTCCTTCTTCTTCTTGCTACTGATTTCATATCCAACATCCTTGAGGAGTTATTCATATGATGTTGTAGGTTGATACTCTTTCTGCAACTTTTTCTGAATATGTGCTTCCGTAATTTCCAGTAGCACCTGCAATTTTGATTTATCTGCTATTATAGACCTTCCTCTTCTATCTCTAGTGTAAACATTAGGAAATGGAGGAACAGGGGGCACTATTTTCATGGAATTGGGTCTGTTTCCTGAGGAGATCTCTCCTTTTTCCACCTTTATTTCAACTTTGCTGCACAAATTTTCTCTTTCTTACCTTTGGCCTTCTTATGATTTTTTATTTATTTTTGAGCATTTCTCTTTGTTCTTCTCTTTGCAAGTTGAGGATTTGGTTATGGAACTGGAGGTGTAGGTGCATGTTGGCTTACCCTATAGAATAAAAAGTGGTCCCAAGTCTAGTTTCTCTTTCCCAACTCTTCTTCAACTAGAACTTTGATCAAATCTTGATGGTAAAAGCTATATTCATAAACATTAGTGTGGGTCTAAACCCTTGCTAAAATCTTGGTCATATTTTTCAACAAGAAAAATGACAGATTCAATGTATTCATCCCTGCAATATGAAAAAGAAACCTCATGTTATAGAGGAATACCACTATATACCTCCTTTCACATGTGAGGTATATCTTGATAAGCTTGATATATTCTGCCCATTCATCCTTAAGGTAGCTGCTTGGAATGCCCTTTTCCCAATTTGGATCTCTGTGAGCATCTTTGAGGAAGCTGTTCAGATCACCTCCTGTAATAACTTGTCCCTTGAACCACCTTTCTCCTTCTTGAGGAAGGTTAAAGGCTTCAAAAATGGAGTATTCAGAAACCTGCAAAGTGAGACCATAAAATGTAGCCTCCTGTCCATTAAAAGAGTTATAAAACTCTAGGGCTACTCTTGTGTGAGAGCTCCCTAACCTAGTACAAAGAGGATACCAGCCCGAGTGCATAAAAAAACTTCTTACCCTTGAATTGGCATCAACCAAATCTGCACCATGTGGCTCTATTCGATTTATCTTACCACCTATTTTAGTCATCTTCAAAAAAATAAATGCCTATGTCCCCTGCAACTGATAGTTGGTAGAGTAGCGGAAGTTTAACTTATAGGTGTGGCATGTATTTACCTCTAGAATCTTGTTTGAAATCTAGACTCCTTCTTGAACTACGACTCTCAGCAAATTCAAATCCCAGCAACTAAAACTTCGAATGACCTTCTCCTAATTTTTAGGTGTTTTTAAAACCAAAACTTGGTCCATCACCTCATGCAAATCATCCTCCATCATTGAAAATATTCTTTACCATGATGTGGACCACGTGACACACCATCACCACCTTCAGTTGGTTGTATTTTCCGTATGAGAGCTCTAGATGGCTTATGGCAAGTGTGTTTATAACTTGCAGTCACCTCTGCAATATTTGCTGTTGGTTGGTTGGAATTTCCGGTAGCACTACTGTGCAGCTACCCAAATGGTTATGGTGGGTGGTGTAATCACCACGATCTCTTAGATTCAGAAAAACACGTACCTAAATACAAGAATGACTGACTTGGCATAGACATGCATGATGGGTAACAGTTCAGTCAATAACTGCGGATGACACATGTGGCTCAATGTATACAACGACTTGACCTTAGCTAACTAAATGTAATACGATACCTATCATTAGATCTAAAAATATTAAAAAATATTTGATTCATAATATCCCTACGACACGTGGTATAACTAAAGTGGATGCACTTTTTCGTTTTATTTTGAAAACATAGTATTCTTTCAGAATTCCGATAGCATCGAAAAATAAAAATAAAAATACAGAAACATGAAAATAACAGACTATCCGAAAGGCTAAAAAAACTGGTGCTTTCGGAAATTTTGGTTGCACCCAATTTTTTTTTTTTTTCAATTTTTTTGAAGTTTTGTCCTAAGAATAAAACTATGGAATGTAATCATGACTTAGCAAAGAACTATGCTAATATTGGATCCACATGGGATAGAGCTCTCCCTGCGAGGCTCTAAGAATATTTTGTAGTTTCATTGCCTTGTCATTGGGCTATGGAGTCTTATTATGAAACACACTGGTATTTACAATGAACTTTGGCTACCAACAACCTTAGTAAAAGAATTTTTTGAGAAATCACCCATTTAATGAGCCTCCAAACAGTTCTGCTCCATCAAGAGGTTGCAACTCAAAGGTATTGTTCTGCAGAATGTTTGAGATTCTGAGAGGACCAAGCCATAGAACATAAAATTTTGAATTTACTGATCTGATGTCAGGTATCCTACTCTTAAAGCTGTTTAGATGTATCCAAACTTAAATATTTTTATTTCCTTTATCAAAAACTTGCTTTACAACTTGTTGATATTTTCTTACCAAATCATATTGTTGTTCTCGCTTTTGTTGCACTTCTATGATTTGATAAACTCTCCTGGTCATATGATCTGGTTCACCTTCACATCTTGGTAGAATGGAAGGCCATGCATTGGCTAATTGATTAAAACATCAATTCCATAAACAATTTGGAAAGGTGATGTATTAATAGACTTTTTGATTGTCAGCCTTTCTGCCCATAAAGAAAACTTTAGTTTTGAATCCCAGGATTTATTGTTTTTCTCCAATAGTTTGGTGATGATTCTTAACAAACTTTTGTTTGATGATTCAGCTAAATGATTCCCTTGGGGATAGTAAGTTGTAGAGTGAGTGAGATGAATGCCATAATCTTCATAGAAATTTACCAATGGACTGGATTTAAAAGCAGTTGTATTATCTGCTACTAACCTTGATGGACATCTAAATCTGGTTATGATTCCCTCTAGAAAATTAATGATCACTTTATGAGCAACATTCCTTGTAGGTATTGCTTCAATCCATTTGGTGAAATAATCAGTTGCAACAAGAATCCAACGATGTTGTCCACTTGAAGGTGGATGAATTTCTCCAACAAAATCTAAGCCCCATTGCTGAAAAGGTGCAGAAACAACTATGGGCTTGAGAGGCAAAGACTTCAAATGTTTCTCTCCAGTGAAATTTTGACATTTTTCACATGCTTTCACCTCAGCACATACATCAAAAACAATCTAGGCCAAAATTAGCTAGCTCTCAATATTTTGTATGCAGTAGTTCTCCAATAGTGATGTCCACCACACACACTACTATGCATATTAAAGATAAAAATTTTGGACTCATCTGGGTCAATGCATCTCAACAAAACTCCGGTAGGATCTTTCCAATATAAAAAATTATCTTTAATGAAGAATTTAATAGTTTTCATCTTCAAAGATCTTACTCTGCTTTTATCATAATTTGGAGGAGGTTTAAAATGTTGCAGAAAATAAATGATGTCCTTGTACCAGCTCCATTCAGAAAGCTTTACATCCACTGCCATGTTGTATATAGGTTCAGAAATATGTCCTTAAAAGTTGTCATCCATGAAATTCAAGCCCAAAACTTTACAATTTTCTTCATCTAGTAGTTTGGCTAATCCTTGACCTTGATTAGTTTAGTAGGCTTTATCTCTATATCAAACTCAAGAAATTTAGTCACCACTTTCTTATTTTTCCATCAATATCAGGCTGAACTAATATCTCTCTAACAACAGATGAATGTACATAAACAATAACTTGAGCATGCAGAATATAAATTCTAAAAGATTTCAGAGCTTTCACTAATGCATAAGCATGCTTTTCCAACATTTCATACTTCAATTCTGGATCTCTAAGAGTCTGCTAAAAAATGCTATGGAAGCTTCCTTATTTTCTGAATCTTTTTGTAACAAAAAAAAAAAGCAATGGTGTCTTGTGAGGAAAATGAGAAGATCAAGAAAGGCTTTGAGTAATCAGGGCTTACCAGTTGAGGTGCTTCAATAATGACTTTTTTGATCAGCTAAAATGAATTTATGGATTCAATGGTCCACTTGACTTCTTTGTCCTTATTCAACATGTAAGTAATATGCTTCACCACTTCAGAAAAATTTGGAATGAACCTTCTTAAGAAATTGATCTTACCAAGGAAATATTGAACCTCCATCTTGAATTACAATTACTCTCATAGGATAAATTTTCACTCCATCTTTAGAAACTATATGAGCCAACATCTTACCTTCTTTGAGAGAAAAATGAGACTTCTTTGAGAGAAAAATGAGACTTCTTTGGATTTATTGATATACCATATTCTCTGCATTTAATAAATACTTGTCTCAAGTGTCGAAGGTGTTCTTGATCTGAAGTTTAATAAACACTAATATCATCTAAATAGATGACAAAGAATTTTTCCTTTTCTCCAATGAATGCAAATTCCATAACATGCTGAAAAGTACCTTAGGCATTCATAAGCCCAAATGGAATCTTTGCATACATGAATGTTCTCCAAGGAGTTGTGAATGCTTTCTTCTCTCAGTCTTCCGGCCAAAATGAAACTCGATTGTACTTGTAGAAACCATCTAACATGGAAATTGTGTCTGAACCAGTTACCTTTTGATGAATATTCTCCATCTTTGGCAAAGGATAGTTATCTTTCTTAGATCATTTGTTAAGATTTCTGAAATATACACATAATATGACTTCACCACTCTTATTTCTTACTGGAACTAGATTAGCAATCCAATCTGAATATCTCAATGGAATGATGATTTTGGCATCCAAAAGTTTCTTAAATTCCTTATCCATTACTGGTAACAATAGTGAATTGATTTTCCTTAATTTCTGCCTGAATGGATTAGTATCATCCTTCAATGGTATCCTATTCTCAATGATAGTTGTATCATATATCTTAATATCTTCATATTTCCAGGCAAAAACATCAACAAATTCACAAAACAACTTGTGGTATTTAGCCTTTATTTCTTCTGATAAAAATTTTGACAACTTCACATACCTCAGTGCTTTTTCTGTGCCCAAATTGTAATCTTCCAATTCTGCTTCTGTTTCATAAAATTGTGGTTTGAATGAGACATAATTGCGATCAAAGATCTTCTTACGTGGGATTAACCCCTTGGGAATGTGATTGGTAGGCAGCTGAATGATACGCTAATCAACAATCTGTTTTTTCATATTTTTGGTTTCTTGCAAATTAGCATCATCCTTCATGAAATCTTCATCTTGATCAATGTTTAGGACAACAAACTCTTCAACGGCTTCAATGAATCTTATAATATTTTGATCATCTTCAAAAACTTTCCAATGTTTGACATTATCAGGAATTATACGTCTGAACCTAACTTCCACTTCATATTTCAGCTTCATAGGTATTGGAATCTTGAATGAGCTTGATGGAATAGAAAGTGAGTGAGCCAAAATACTACTTTCTCTTGGAACAAAAGAAATGTTAAAAGCTAGGAATGAGTCTTCTACAATGCTCCATACTGCATTTCGGTAATCTCTGAGTTTGGGATGCTTAGTTTGATAAACATTTTTTATTTTCTGAATGATAATTTTAGCATCTCCAAAAACAGAAATTTCTGAAATATTCATGTCCTCTACTATTTTTAAACCAATCAGCAGAGCTTCATACTCAGCCACATTGTTAGTTGCTTCAAATTCAAGCTTTAAATAAAAATGGAACTTTCTTTCAAAGGGGAAATGAGAACTATTCCTACACCGGCTGCTTCTTTGGAACATGAACCATCAAGGTACATTTGCCATAGTTTGGAACCTTCATGACTGATCTGTTTTTCAGCAGGCTTCAAAATCTGAAATTTTTCTACATATAGGACAACATTATCCATATGTAAAATGCTTGAAACAACATCAGTTGTTCTAGCATAAAATGGACGATTAGTGGGGTATTTTTTGTCACTAATGATATATGCCAACAAAGCTTCTCTATAAAGTCTTCTTTGTTCTCCTCCAAAAATAGGGACAATAACATAAGTGAGATCCATTTGCAAGGTTCCTCCAAACTTTCTAATCCATGACCTAGAAAGTAACATCCAAAACCTAGGAGGAATGTCAGCTGCAACAATATCCATCACCATTCCTCTCATGGGTAACTGAAAAATGCTTACTGCAAGGTCTTTGATGACACTAAGGCATTTAACTTTCTGAGAATAAAAGGAGTAGAGATATTGGTACTCTCTAGTTACCTCAAGACTTGGTTCATCCATGACTACCTTGGGCATTAAATTATGTGAGGCTCCAGAGTCCATTAGGAAATTATGCAAGATATTTTCATGAATATTTAGAGATAGATAGAAAGGAGGGGTAGATTCATCTCTGTCTTCTGCCAATGGACATAAAATAACAATGGGCTTGTCATCTTGAAGTTTAACAAAATCAGAAGCGACTTCGGTAGGTGGAGGTTGAAGAGCTTTCATAAAGGTATTTTTGAAATTATCATTTTTCATGAGCTCTACAAGAGAAACATGAATCTTTGTCTTTCGTATTTCATTCTCAAAATTGAAAACAGGGGGCAGTTTGTGAGAAATTTTTACCTCAAGTGAAGGAGTATAACTGCTACTAGAATTTTCGGTAATCTCTGTTTTTCAACTTGTTTTTCTGCTGGAATTTTTTCTGCGCCCTTATTCTTCTTGGGCTGTGAAACAGGATTTTGATTATCATTAATATTCCTTGATCTGAAATTGTATCAGCTTTGATGATCAGTTGCAATCATGGAATGATCAGGAACCACTTCACTATTCTGAGTATATGACATGAAATCCTCATAATCTGCTTGTGTAAGATGAACCAACCCTTCTTTTTCTCTTATACAATTGATATCAACAACCTTATCCAACCTTTCAACTTCCTCTTCATCTTCAAATATAGCATTCTGCAAAGGAGGCTGAAATTTTTTATCATCAACATCTCTCCTCTCTCACTGCAAAATTTTAGGAACATTAGGTCTTCTAAATTGCTGCCTATTAGGCAGATCAAATGATACATTTCTAGTAGTAGTTGGTCTTGATTCCATCTTGAGCTTGTACATCTCATTATTCAATGACTTGACCATCTTGGTCAGCTCATCTAACTTAGGATCAATGTTTGAAGTTCCCAAAGTAGAAAATTCAGCTTTTTGCTTTCTTTTTTCTCTGTCAATCCCTCTGAGCCTATCAATTTCTAACACATTAGATTATACCTCCAGTGCATTCTCATGTGTTTGTGTTAGTGTTGTAGATATTCTTTCTCTCAATAATAAACAAAAATTAGGATTAAATGCACCAGCATAAGTGATTTTGGCTGAAGCTTCAGTAGGCTTGATTTCAGTACACTTATTGAATCTCTTAGAAAAATCGTAAACTGATTCTTCTTCTTTTATTTTTATTGCACCAAATTCTGTGATATAATACCGAAAATATTTCTTATCACCCCATTTCCTTAAAAATGTATCATATAGGGTTTCAATTCCAGTGATGCTACCAGCTGTTAAGGATCTAAACCATTTTCTTACATCACCCTCAAGACTCTGAACAAATACTCTCATCCAGATATCTTCATGCTCAATATTCAGATTATCAACAAAAGCATTAAAATCAACAAGGTGTTCTTCAGTTGTTACTTCTCCATCACTACTAAACTTAGGCATGTACTTGAGATAATCTCCTATAGGTAATGCATTCATAGGCTGAGGTAAAACCAAAGGGGCATACCTTGCAACAACAATTGCATCCATTCGGTTAGGGGGTGGGTTTGGACCTGCCATGGTGTGAGTTGTTGGGATTTGTGGAATAAAAATAGGTGGATTGTGAACAACAGATGATGAAGCACCAAATTGTGATGTAGAGACTGTTTGTTGGTTGGAAAACAAAGGAGGTACAAAATTTTCTGCAAAATGAGGGGATAAGGTTTGTAGGAGTTATTTAGGAACAACCTTTGAGAAAAAAATAGTAGAAGAATTAAACTTTCATTTACTCTTTTTCTTGATTAGCTTTTCAGGGCCAGAAAATGGGATTCTCAAAGGGGAATATGGATTAGCCCTGGTTCTAGTCCTTCTAGGAGTCAAAAATTCTCAATGGAGTCGCCAAGTGTAAAGTAGTCTAAAAAGATAGTTGGAACTATACACCTCTGAACTAGACTTGTCACTTTGTCATTCACCCAGGGATAAACTTTAATTTTCCTCCCCGACAACAACACCAAAGATGTTAGCGTAAGAAGTCACTCCTTGACTGCTTAAGGAGTAAGGTTTACACATCATAGTTCATTTTAAATTTTAAAGGGGTTGTTTGAGTGGTGGGATAACTTTCTCAAATATTTCGAAATGATTTAATGTTCTTTAAGACTTTCATGCATTTGGCAAGTTGTGGCAAGTATAAATTGTGTGGGTAAAAGGTAGTATAGGGAGCAAAGTATACAAGTTGAAGAAGATGAATAGCTGGTACCTATCTCAGGAAATATTCCTATCCTAAATCAGTCACACAGCTATGATGATGGTTCTTTACACAAAATTTTCTTATGAAAAGTAAAACAACATTCGGAAAATATATTTCATGTATAAAGTATTCCACAAATCCTTTATGAAATCTTCACTGACATGTTCTATTACACACATATAGCTTGTAGAAAAGTGAAAGTAGATAATTTACTGTTAAATCCTTTAACAACTTCTCACTCACACTTTACTAGTTGCTGCAATTCATAATTTAGAAGAAATTAACAAAGAAAAGATACACACCACACATTAGATGTTCATTGAGTCACAAAATCCTCCAACATGAAGAAAAAATGGTTTTTTTATTATATTCAGTCTTCAGGTATACTAACATCCAACATGAAAATAGTATTTACAAGTGATATATATAGCAAGAGAGGAACCAACTCCATCTCATCTAAAAATAAGGAAAAATTAATTATAACATAACATAGGTGTCAAAATACACTACAACCTTATCTCATCAAAATATAACAGAAAGGACAGATGGGGAAAGAAGAAGAAAATAATTCTGGGCTGGAATGCTCAGTGTGTTGTCATGCTGCCCTTTTTCGTGTTGAATTATCTCCTTGTGTCTTGGGTCTTTAATAACCATGTAGCTCTATTTAATAAGACCTCCAACAACCACATAACCACCTCTCACCATCACTTGTATTATCCATTTGGTTATGGGTTCTTATCTATCCTTAATTGACTAGGAAAAACTTGTTGACAAGTGTCAAAATTCAGTTAAAACAGATGCTATTGGAAATTCCGGTAAAAACCTGTAACTGTGCAAAATTTGGAATGCTACCAGAAATTCCCGTAGCGCCTTGTTTCTTTTTCAAAAATACACAGAAAATGCTAAAAATTCTGTGCTGACTTGTATTCTATGACACCTAGGTTGTTGTTCAAAATTTGTAATTGATAAGTAAAAAGGAATTAGTACCAAAAACCTTTTTACCTTTCCTCTATGTGTGCTGCAGCTTCAACCAGTTTATCTAAATCAGTTTTGATATCAGCAGTTGATGTGTTGGATCTAGTTGCTCTTGTTTTTGCCTCCTTGACAATGTTTTTGTCCTCCTTATAACTCCTTTGTGTTTTTATTCTCTTTGAGGGCTCTGAGTGTTGTTTTGAAGGGGTTGGGTTCTTTCTTTTCTTCACAGATTTCTCTGATTTCTCCATATTTGAACCTTCAGGTTTCCCTTCAACATCAATGAATTCTGTAGAGCCTTGGATTTAAGCCTAAACTTATTTCTATCTCTTGTATGTCTCTTTCTGGTACTAGAAATAGGTTTAGATTCTTCCTTCTTCTTCTTCTTGCTGATTTCATATCCAACATCCTTGAGGAGTTCATTTGATGGTGTAGGCTAATACTCTTTCTGCAACTTTTTCTGAATATGTTCTTTCAAAATTTTTGATGCACCTGTGCTTTTGATTTATCTACTATTACAGACCTTCTTCTTCTAGCTCTAGTGTAAACATTAGGAAATGGAAGAAAAAGTACTATTTTAATGCACTTGGGTTTGTTTGCTGAGGAGCTCTCTCCTTTTTCCACCTTTCTTTTAACTTTTCCCGCAGAAACTTTGTCTTTCTTACCTTTGGCCTTCTTATGAATGTTTTCTTTTTGGGCCTTTTTCTTTGTTCTTCTCTTTGCAGGTTGAGAATTTGGTTGTGGAACTGGAAGGGTAAGTGCAGGTTGGCCTGCCCTATAGAATAAAAAGTGGTCCCAAGTTTGGTTTCTCTTTCCCAACTCTTCTTCAACTAGAACTTTGATCAAAGCTTTATGGTACAAGCTATATTCAGAAACATCAGTGTGGGTCTGAACCCTTGCTGACATCTTGGTTAGGCTTTTCAACAAGAAAAATGGCAGATTCAATGTCTTCATCCCTGCAATATGAAAAAGAAACCTCATATGATATAGGAATACCACTGTATACCTCCTTTCACATGTGAGGTATATCTTGATAAGCTTGATAGCTTCTGCCCAATCATCCTTAAGGTTCATCCTTGGAATGCCCTTTTTCCAATTTGGATCTGTGTGAGCATCTTTGAGGAAGTTGTTGAGATCACTTCCTGTAATAATTTGTCCCTTGAACCACCTTTCTCCTTCTTGAGGAAGGTTAAAATCTTCAGCAATGGAGTCTTCAGAAACCTGCAAAGTGAGGCCATAAATTGTAGCCTCTTGTCCATTAAAACAATTAGCAAACTTTAGGTCTACTCCTGAGTGAGAGCTCCCTAACCTAGTGCAAAGAGGATACTAGCCTGAGTGCATAAACAAACTTCTTACGCTTGAATTGGCATCAACCAAATCTGCACCATGTGGCTCTATTCGATTTATCTTACCACCTATTTTAGTCATCTTCAGAAAAATAAATGCCTATATCTCCTGCAACTGATAGGTGGCAGAGTAGGGGAAGTTTACCTTATAGGTGTGGCATGTATTCACCTCTGGAATCTTGTCTAAAATCTAGAAACCTCCTTGAACTATGACTCTCAGCAAATTAGAATCCCAGCAACTAAAACTTCGAATGATCTTCTCCTGATTTTTAGGTGGTTTTAAAACCAAAACTTGGTCCATCACCCCATGCAAATCATCCTCCATCATTGAAAATATTATTTACCATGATGTGAACCATGTGACACACCATCACCACCTTCAGTTGCATGTGTTTTTCGTATGAGAGCTCCAAATGGATTATGGAAAGTGTTTTTATGACTTGCAGTCACCTCTGCAGCCTTTGTTGTTGATTGACCGGGATTTTTGGAAGCACTGTTATGCAGCCATCCAAACAGTTATGGCGTGTTGTGTAATCACCACGATCTCTTAGATTCAAAAAAACACGTACCTAAATACATGGATGACTGACTTGGCGTAGACAGGCATGACAGGTATCAGTCCAATCAATAACTATGGATTACACATGTGGCTCAACATATACAATGACTTGACCTTAGCTAACTGAATGTAATATGACACCTACCATTAGATCTAAAAATATTGAAAAATATTTGATGCAGATTATCCCTACGACACGTGGTATAACTAAAGCATATGCGCTTTTTTGTTTTATTTATAAAAAAAAAGAGTATGCTTCCGAAAATTCCGGTAGCATCGGAAAATAAAAATACAGAAACAGCAAAATAACAGAAAGTCTGAAACGCTAAAAAAATTGGTGCTTCCAGAAATTCCGGTAGCGCCCATTTTTTTTTTTTAAACTATTATTTTGAATTTTTTTGAAGTTTAATCCTAAAAATAAAACTATGGAATGGACTCATGACTTAGCAAAGAACTGTGCTAACAAAACATAAAGCCTATCACAAACTAAACATCTCGACTAAACTAAACTTGCGGCATACACACTAAACTAAACCTATCACATACTACACACTACACTACACAATGACGACGAAGGTAAACATTGCTACCGAGACATGATAGCAAAGGCAAACACAGGTTGAGAAGGTTGCAGGTAAACGCTGAGCTTGAGTGAAGGTTACTAGTAAACAAAAGTTGTGAGGGTTGCAGTTAAGATTTGAGTAAATTCTGAGACGACGAGCGAAGGTAAATGCAGAACAAATAACTCCATTCATGATGGTGAAGGTAAACATAGCTGAGAGAACTTGAACGAAGGTTCCAGGTGATGTAAGAGTCAAGTGACAGGGCAAAGTGTGAGACTCTTAATTTGACATTTATAATTAAATTTTAATGACTCATTCATGTTTATTGTTTACAATCATTATACTCCATGAATTAATTTACCTTGAATTTGAACTTTTCACTTTCTCCATCTCTGTGACAAACCTTTTCAAGGCATGAATGTTTGAAATTTCCTTATGCCACAATCACCATGACTTTAATACCATATTAAATATATGCAAGAGACAAGCAGGAGAGCCTAGATGATATATCAATGTGCTACTAAATTACTAGTGGTGTTGTCTATATACGTAGCAAGTTCCATTATTCATTTTAGGAACCAATCAACTAATTCCTTGGATACATTAACATAAACATAATTTATTATATATAATTTATTTCACTTTATGACAATATTATTTTTGTACATAACATAAATGTTACTTTTGAAATAAACATTACAATGGCTAACTCATATTTAACACTTAATGTTTTAAGGTAAAAATACGGGATGGTAATACTTTGTGCTCTGTAAATAATAGTGATTTTGAATGATTATGATATGCATTACACTGATGACAGGTCTTACAAGGTTCTTAATTTCTAGACTCTTAATTTGGGATTTATAATTATATTTTAATGACTTGTTCATGTTTATAGTTTTATTAAATTTTAATTTTAGTCTTTAAAGTTTAACTACTATTTAAATTTTGAAATGATTCATCATGCATCAGAGAATGATTATGTAGATAGTAGTAGATTGTAGGTTATAGCAGACTAATAGTACTTCTTAAGTTCTTGACAACAGGTAATGATAACGAGATTTTTTTTTGTGATGCACAATGATGATTAGATAGTATTAGACTTTAGTATTTTATTTTGTAATTTGAATTTCAAAATTAGTAATAGTTCTAATTTTTATATTTTAAATTTATCATTCATGTTTATGTTGAATTACTAAAATTTATTTTTTTAATAAATGAAAATTTAGTTGTCACACTTTCCATCCCTTGAAAATTTGGGGGTGCGCTCTAGTCGTCCTAGAAACTCTTCCCCTCGTACCCTTTATCCCCTTGTCCACACAACTAGTGCAACATAGTTTAAAAGTTTATTGAATTAAAATTTTCTTGATAATTATTTTTTATAATTATTTTTTACTAATTTAATTAAAAAAAACTATTTTACTAATATAAAATTATGAAATGAATATTATATGTAAATTAATAAAATGATAATTACATATTAAAAAAATATGATTACAATTGTTATATATATATATATATATATATTCCAAAAAAATTATAATATATATAATGTAGAGAAGATTAAGAACAAAGTTCATTTTCTTTAAAGACATTATTTATATATAATGTTAAATGTATACAAACTATGAGATTGTTTTCTTCTAAGATGTTTTTTATACCCAATATTAAATGTATTTAATCCATGAGTTGAAGGTTGATTTGTGTGGAGTTTAGTTCCTATTGGATTTTAAGTTCAAACCTCATGGGGAACTGTTAAGGGTATACATAATCTGTGGGGGAAAGAAACTATCCCAAGGAGCATCAACATAGGAGAATATTACACAATTTTAATGACAACGTCTTATTAAGGCTAAAAAACTTAAATAAATATACTTATAGTGATACATATATAGTGTTGTTGTACAAAGTTAGATTTGCCTTTAACAAATATAAGTGTGTTTAATTGTCAAAATCATATCATATAGGGAGTTACATTTTCTGCATGTGCCGTATCTATATTAAGCCATAACTATACAAAATTTTGAGTAGGCAATTGTTTGAGAGAATGTGGGTATTTATTAAATATTGTGTGTTTTCTTTGAAACTGATAATCCTATCACTTGGATTACATACACTTATTACATTAATAGGTAGGTGTAAGTAACTTTGTTACTGATTTCACTTGTTTATCAATGAGGCGTTTTATTTTATGATAATGTATCATCAATTTGGAAATTTAGGAATTTAATTTAGATCACAAGAGATACTATTTTCAAGAGGTTATTATTCCCACAAATAATAAATTTGTTGGAGGTTTTGTTAGTATGAGCACATCATAATTGTTGAAGGCTCTGTAGACTTGCGTGCACCATATAATTGTTGTTTTTCTCCTTAGTATTATTCAGTGCAACTACAGGAATGATAAAATCAGATCTACCTCAGTGTTGAAACCCTTAGATCGCCCCACAAAAATATGACTGAGTATTTAATGATATGTTGATGTACACACAATCAAATTGTGGGCTTCTGTGGCTTCTTGCCAAAGAGTTTTGTGAAGAGGTTCTTTGCTGAAATATATACACAGATCATTTGTTTACAAGGGTCTATGCATCTAAATGAACACACTGAGTTTATATGTTAGTCCATCAATGCACAAATCAACGAGACCAGATGAGCATTAGAGGAAATTTCAGCCTAAAAGTGCCCATGAAATTTTCATTTAATTTCCATGTCTTAATATGTAAACCAATCAAAATGCTTTAAATTTAAAAAGAGGTACATGTAAATATTTTGAAGGGAAAATAAGAAAAACTATTGTTTAATTGTATTTTTGGCTTATCTCCTTATAGGTTTACTCAATTTTCAAGTGTAGACACTCGTTGGATGCAAAATTAAGTTCCACATCCAACGAGTACCCATTATGCATACTTTTGAGAAAGCCCACCTTGATAAAAAATGTAGATACATTAAAAACACATGTTTCAACATGTTTTTTAATGTATCTACAAATTTTATCAATGTGGGTCTTGTTAAAAGTATACGTAATGTGTATTTGTTAGATGTGGAATTTAATTCTGCATTTAATGAGTGTCTAAACGTGAAATTTGAGTAAACCTACAAAGAGATAAGCCAAAAATCCAATTAAAAAAATAGTTTTCTTCTTTTCCCTCCAAAATTCATAACTCATATTTTATTATTTTTACTATTATTTTATTATTTTTCCTTGGGAGGCCACTTTCAGGCTGAAATTTCCTCTAATGTATGTAGTGACAGAGGTGAATGTGTAGTGGGGAGAGGTTAAATGACAAAGTATTTCTCTCAGAGATCAACACCTTGAGAATAAGTTTATATGACAAAGTTTAAATACCTGCCTATGAATTTGATGTTCATGTTGTTTCTTTTCATTTTAAGAGTTTCTATCTTGCAGGGATATTGTATGCAGACATATTATGGACTAAGCATAAAATTGTTTCTATGATAATTCAGTTGTGAAAATTTTGATAGAAATGTTATAGAATTTGCATGCTAAGATGATTATTACAAGGATAGTCTTGTATGGTTACATGCCTTGTTGATTGAGATATATTGTCATATGCTGCTAGGGTATTGAGTCATTATAATGTATGCTTCTTGTTGCTACGATTGAATTTGAGATCAATATGTTAATGAGCTAGGGCTTCGTGATATTGTGAATGTTGGATTCATTATATGTATGTTGCTAGATTTCTTGACAATGAAGTTGTAAGGTATATGAAGTTGCCATGATGTTGATGTGACGTGTATGGTTAAGGGTTGATGCTATGAGTATACTGCCATTAGGGTTTTGTAGATGTATTGAAGTCTGATTATTGGTTGATGTAGTCTTTATGAGTTAATGTAATGTTTGGGTTTGAGTGAAGTCAAAGTGTTGGCTAGAGTGACAGAAGGTTAATAAATATTGTTGTTTGTCAAAATTTTGATATTGTTGGATTTGATTATGGCTTGGAATTGATGTCCTGGCTAAGAGAGAGGGTTTTTGTAATTACATGTTGTTGATGGTTCATGGACATTCATCGTACAATGGGTTTGAGTATGAATTGTATGAGCAAAGACTTTGATTGATTATTGATGTACCCGACTATGCCCACCCAATAGTTGATTTGGTTATTATAGAGAGTTTTATTTTTAGTTGTGCTATGAATTTGATTGTTGATCTGAGATTTATTAAAGAAAGGTTTTGGTATCTTGTTACTCAGATTGAGCAAAGTGTTATATGTGGGTCTTTTTTGAAAATTGGGTGAAACATGTCCTGCAGGATTTGTGTTTGAGTCAAGTGAATCCAACATGAGATATTTTTAAATGTGGTCCACAAGGGTTTGAGTGTTGGAGCCTTTAGTGAGGTAATGGTAGCTTCCTTCCAGTGGTGGACGAAGAATTTGATCAGGGAGTGGTGGCTTCCTTCTAGTAGTAGCTAGAGAAACACATTGATGTGGTAGCCTCCAATAGGTAGGAGCCTGCGCACTAGTAAGAGCTTGTGCTAGTGCAATATGTAATATAAGATTTTATTTATAATAATAAGAAGAAGACAAAGGCACCAATAGTGGTGGCTTTTCCCAATTGGGGTTTCCACCTAATATCTGGTATCCCTATGTGTTGATGTGTTGCATTCCTATGGTTCAAATGACTTTATGATTAAAAGTTGCACATGGTTTATTGTTTATGCTTAAATCTACTACATAATTTATATTAGTTAGATGACGATTCAATTAACATTGAAAATAAAAGTGTAAACTAAGAAAAATATGATTCAGAAAAAATATGGATTCATTCGCCACCCCTTCCCTCCCTCCCTCAGTATTTTTAACGACCATAATGACTCATGATTATTTTTGCTATAAATACAATTATCTTTTTCTACATAACTATGCAAGTTGTTTTGTGCATTACATGTTCTTAATGATACCATCTAATTCTAAAACAAATTGAAATGACTCATGATTGTTTTTTCTATAAATATAATTATATTTTTCTACATACCTATTCAAGTTTCTTTGTGCATTACTTGTTCTTAATGATACCATATAATTCTAAAAAAAATAAATTGATGCATTATTTTAACCATGATAATCAAGTAGTTTGGAAATGTAATTTTAACCATGATAATCAAGTATTTTGACAACTTTACTTTAAACATGATAACCAAGTAGTTTCACAATACAATTTTAACCATAATAATCAAGTATTTTGACAACTTGATTTTAACCATGATATTCAAGTAGTTTGACATGAGGCCTTCCATGTTACTCATATAATATTCATTCTCCCATACCAATTTTTAATTTTTAATTTTTTCACTGAATTCTATTCAACTCCATTTTTTTGAAACTATTTACATCATCTCTATCTTATTTGTTATTAAGATAAATAGCCATAGGTTTTCTTTAATTAAAATACAAAACCATAATAAATGGAAAAATATAATTAAATAAAATTATAAAAAAAGTTAGTATATAAAAGATTTAGATTTCCAAACCTAGCAACAACATGTTGAAGGGCAACACTTCACCATCTAAACAAATCTTAATAGAGTTAAGGCCAATAAATAAAGGGATATAATAATTCTTTCTATTTAATTTATGAAAGATAAATGGTATACTACTAGTGAGAGTGAGACTTCAAAATGGTTCAAGAGAGAAAAATAAAACTGCAAAATAACACACACACACACACACATATATTTAACACATTATTCACATCATTTTAATAATATAATTTTAAGGTTTAAATATATAATAACATTATTGTATCTAAATAAATTTAATCGTTTTAAATAATTTATTATTGATTTGTAAGGAGTAGATTTCCATTTTTATAATACATCTATAGATTTTAAACTATTATTTGATTTATTTATTTTTAAGGAAGGAGTTTTTGGTTAATCAAAAGCAATTTAAAATCATACTCTATAACCAAAACACAATTTTAATGAGTTGTATCCACTAAATACCCAATTTGATCATCATTCTAACTATTAAAAGAGGATCATGTAATATCAAAAGCACCTAAACTTAAACCTTATATATAAAGTTTAGATACTGAAACCTCATACTTAAAATGAATGCATTGTTACACAAAATTACACCACCAAATATTTTAAATTTTGGTAAATATAAAACTTTAATTGGTAGGTATGAATTTAGCTATTTTCAAATTAATGAAGATTTTATTACCATATGAAAATTTGAGAGTCATAACTTCTCCAAACTAAAAAAGTGTTTTACCAAAATTATATCATAAATTATAATATCTTAATTTGTTGAACTATAAGGAGGAGCTTGAAACTAATTTGTTTTGAAAACTACGTTTTAATGATAATTTTATTTATATTGTTGAGAAAGTTAATTAATTGTTGTAATATTCTAACTTATGTGGTATGAGTTTTTTTTATTTGAGAAGGAAGATTCACGAATGCAATATTCTCTTAACAACATAAACATATTATATAGTGAATATAAAAAACAAACCTTTAGATAAACAAATCATAATATAGTTATAAAACATATAATAATAATTAAATAATTAAATAATATGTATTTAAAAGAAAATTTTTAAGTCAATACATAAAAAATGATGAAATGTGAATCTATATAAAGAAAAACTTAAAAAATTATAAGTAAGAATCTAGAGGCCTTTACTAATATGAATGAGTAACTATACATATGGAAAAGTAATCATATTAGAAAAATTATATATATATATATATATATATATATATATATATATATATATATATATATATGAATGAAAATAATAATATAATTATATGCGTTATAATTATATTATGATTTTCTTATATCCACTATCTGTTTTCATTAAAGTCTTGACAATGGAACATAAAATAATTATTTTTTGTTAATGTTGTTGCATATTTGGTTAGTTATATATTGAAGTGTTTGGTTCAGATCTTTTTTGATTAGGCACATTAATAATTTACATGCTTATTAGGGATGACATCTATAAATATGGGGTATCATAATATGCCTTCACATGTTTATTAGGAATGACATTTTTGAATGTGGGAATCATTTGTTGGGTTTCCCATATATCCATGAATATGGGGATATATAGAACTTGTAGTCATTTTTTGGGTTTTCCCATATATCTGTAAATATGGGGATATATGGAACTAGCAAAAATCCTAATAACATTGGTGAGAATCTGCTCCCATTCTTTATACATATATCGTACAAGAGGTTGGCTCAACCGGTCGCTAATGTTATGGGGTATATGGCTAGTTTTATATTGATAGTTGCTTAGTTCAAATCTTATTGGGTTATATGCACTAGTCTACGTCATCCATGAATATGGGGAAGCATTCCTTGGAAACCCAAAGATTATTTTACCCAAAGAAAACCTTGGTAAATTCCAAGAGATGCTTCCTCATATTCATGAATGACCTCTTTAGTAAATTTATAGACTATTATACTTCATTTAAAGGGATTAAAACCAAGCATTTATCAACACAAAACTAGTCAAATGCCTAGTAAGTTAGCAATAACCATTTGAGCTAATTCATTTAAAGTTATTTATATATGCACATTCACATAAACTAGTGATTAAATAGTTTTAAACTAAAAATATGTTGTTGTTGAAATAGTAAAATTCCCAACTACATTAACAATCATAATTAGCTCAAACAATTAGCCCATATATATGTATGGGCTTCATAATTTCAAATCACAATATCTTACTTAAAGATGCAAAAATTTCGTTGCATGGTCAAGGGGATAATTTGATCCAATTGTGATGTGTTTCTTCATGGTTGTTTGAAGACAATTTATTTTGGAGACTTTACTATCAGATATATACACTAAGGGATTATGATAAGATTGTGGGAGAGTGTTGGTTTACTATAGTTTATGACAATATGGCTCTATGATGACTCCTTTTTATTGCTGACCATATATTGTCATATTTATGCTGCTATTGGTGAGTTTGTCCAGAACACTGTGATTAGTTCATAGAGAATGAACGATTCAAAGAGAGGAATGTGAAGGAGTGAAGGAAGATCACACATTCAGGGGGAGCATTCTTCATTCCAATGGACCAACATATTGTTTGCATCATGTTCATGATGCAGAAGCTAATCATGTACTTATTGGCTCAAATGCACTTGCTCTTTATTGTTAAGGATTTGTTGTTGCTGCCACATGATTATTCAAAGTTATTTTTTGATGTGTTTATATGCTTGCATGGAAAATTGTTGCTCATGTTTTATATATTTATATGTTTGGTGTATTCTGCTTTGGGATGTTTTTCATTTAGATGGCTTATGAGCCCGAGCGAGTTGGATTAGAGAGTGTCTATGTTACCTATGATGTTCTTCTACTACTTGGGGATTGTGGCCTTTAATATACATGGAGAGAGTATCTTGATCTTGATTATGATGTTGTCATGAGTTGCTGACAATGCTTTGTTGCATAATTTTATGTTAGTGTTGTTGTTGCTTATATTTCCTCTTGGATGTGTTACTTATTTGGCTATGCATTGATGATGTTTAAGAGATTATTGTTGTGATGCTTTTACGGCATGTTTATTTGTTTCTCGGAGCTAGAGTTGGTGTTATAGAAGTATGCTTCTATGAGACTCATGACGATATAGTGCTTTTATTAATTAGGACTACTTATATGCTACTTCCACTGTGTCATGATATTTGTGTTGCTGCTACTAGTTTATATTATCATTTTGTTGATATCTATGTGGAAAATAGTGGGTGTCTTGTGCTCTTACCATGACTTTCCTATTGAGAGATAATTGTTGGTGTTGATTGGTATTTGATATGCTACTAATCAATTTTATTTTTCGCTATATTTAATGGATTGTGAGGACTTTAAATGTTGTAGAGAGCTTTCATTGACAACACATTTTTGTTGTTGTTGAGATTTTAGATTATGGTTGAGGTGTTGAAAGCAGCCATGTGTTAGCATGTGTTATGGTATTATACTTTCATTGCTGCTACATATAGCACATATTATTGGTCATGTATGCCATGTATTTTCCTCATATCAATATGATAAGCATGCATAGAGGAGAACACATGTGTGTGCATTTGTATAAGCCATGTATCATTATTGTTTCATCTTTTGGTTCATTTTTCATAGAGAGACACAATGTCCAACATGTATTATAGAGGTGTGTCAAGTTGAACTATGCATGGGATATTATATGTAAAAGTCTCGTCTTGTATATCATTGACATAACCCATCGTCTCATTTTTACATTGGATCAATTGGTACACTTAGCTAGTAGGCTTATTACAAAGAAGCAGAAGTGTTGGACAATAGCAAAGAGAGTATGCTTACAACCCCACTATATGCTTAGGGGGAGCATGGTCACCATGAAATGTTATGGTGTTCATTAGAGACATGTTTTATAGCTAAGTTCTTTGTTTCACATGCTTATTTTATAGGAGAAACATCAACTTATATCAGAATATTGATTTGTATTAGGTGCATAGCTAGCATGATGTTGATCATTTCAAGGAGAGTATGCTAATGTTGGCATTGCTATAAGTTTCGAATTCGGGGAGAGAAGAATTCGATGCAAGAAGTTGACATCAATGCCAAATAGGAAAATGTTAGCAACATGGTTTCCATCGGTGTCAACAAGTCAATTAAGATGTGATGCTTACATCGGAATGTTAACAAGTCACGTCAATCAGGTTGTGATACTTAAAAAAGGAATTGCAGGAGGATGCATAGAAATCTAGTGAGTTGGAGTCTTATGATGATGTCTTGATGCTTGTAGAAGAGGTTGGATAGTCTCTGGAGATGCCTAGTGAGGTGCTGAAGAAATCTGATAGATTTTTAGGCAGAGGATCTTGATGAAATGACTATCTAAGTAAACACAATGCATTATAATGTGTCGTGTAGAGCATGTGACCCACATTATAACACAGTTTTAGAGTATAAAGGCCGTGACAGTGCTTAGAGGGGACAAAAACAAAAAACCCAATGGAAAAATTGTTGAATTTCCTAAACAATTCATGTGTGCAAGGATGACTAATGTCTATTTGATATGGTCAACATTACCAACAACAAAATACTTGGATTTTCTCATGGTAATTTTAAGGAAGAAAAACTATAAAAATGCAAGGATTACGATCAATCTATGTGTGCATTCTTCATGAGCTATGATTTAGAATAAGTGATTTCACCAGGGTGCAAGGAGGAGGCCCATATCTAACTACTTAATGAGAGATTCGAAGAAATTGGGTCATAGTTCCTCATTGCTTGGTTTGTTATTTGATATTTGGTGAGTAAACATGGTCCTGATTTGATTAAACATTTTTGAACCCCTCGTTGTTCTTTATCAATCAGATTGTTGGTTGGTGGTTATTTTATTATATGTGTATCATATAAATTTGCTGGAGGTTTTGTTAGTATGAGCACATCATAATTGTTGAAGGCTCTATAGACTTGTGTGCACCATATAATTGTTGTTTATATCCTTAGTATTATTCAATGCAAGTGCAGGACTGATAAAATTAGATCTACCACAGTGTTGAAACTCTTAGATTGCCCCACAGAAATATGACTGAGTATTTAATGATATGTTGATGTACACACAATCAATTTGTGGGCTTTTGTGGATTCATGCCAAAGAGTTTTGTGATGAGGTTCTTTGCTGAAATATATACAAAGATCATTTGTTTACAGGGGTCTACGCATATCAATGAACACAATGAGTTTATATGTTAGTCTATCAATGCACAAATCAACGAAACCAGAGGAGTATGCAGTGACAAAGGTGAATGTGTAGTGGGCAGAGGTTAAATGACAAAGTATTTCTCTTAGAGATCAACACCTTGAGGATAAGTTTAAATGACAAAGATTAAATACTTGCCTATGAATTTGATGTTCATGTTGTTTCTTTTCATTTGATGATTTTCTATCTTCCAAGGATATTGTATGCAGACAGATTAGGGACTGAGCATAACATTGTTTCTATGATAATTCAGTTGTGAAAAAATTGACATAAATTTTATAAAGTTTGCATGTTAAGATGCTTATTACAGGGATAGTCTTGTATGTTTACATGCCTTTTTGATTGAGATATATTGTCATATGCTGCTAGGGTATTGAGTCATTATGATGTATGCTGCTTTTTGTTGCGATTGAAGTTGAGATCAATATGTTGATGAGCTAGGGCTTTGTGATATTTTGAATTTTGGATTCATTATATGTATGTTGCTAGGTTTCTTAACAATGAAGTTGTAAGGTATATAAATTTGTCATGATGTTGATGTGACATGTATGGTGAAGGGTTGATGCTATGAGTATACTGCCATTAGGGTTTTGTAGATGTATTGAATTCCGATTATTGGTTGATGTAGTCTTGATGAGCTAATGTAATGTTCAGGTTTGAGTTAATTCAAAGTGACGGATAGAGTGATAGAAGGTTAATAAATATTGTTGTTTTTCAAAATTTTGATACTGTTGGATTTGATTATGGCTTGGAATTGATGTCCTAGCTAAGAGAGAGGGGTTTTGTAATTACATGTTGTTGATGGTTCAGGGACATTCATCATACAATGGGTTTGAGTATGAGCAGGGAATTTGATTGATTGTTCATGTATTCGACTATGGCTTGCCAATAGCTTATTTGGTTATTACAGAGAGAGTTTTGTTTTTAGTTTTGCAGTCGATTTGATTGTTGATATGAGGTTTATTGAAGAAAGGTTTTGGTATCTTGTTATTCAGATTGAGTAGATTGTTATATGTGGGTCTTGTTTGAAAATTGGGTGAAACATGTCCTGTAAGATTTGTGTTTGAGTCAAATGAATCCAACATGATATATTTTGAAATGTTTTCCACAAGTGTTTGAGTGTTGGAACCTTTAGTGAGGTAATGGTAGCTTCCTTCCAGTGGTGGACGGAGAATTTGATCAGGGAGTGGTGGCTTCCTTCAAGTAGTAGCTAGAGAAACAATTTGAGGTGTTAGCCCCCAACAGGTAGGAGATTGTGCACTAGTAAGAGCTTGTGCGAGTGCAATATGTAATAGAAGAATTTCTTTATAATAATAAGAAGAAGACAAAGACACCAATAGCGGTGGTTTTTCCCAATTTGGTTTTCCACCTAATATATGGTGTCCCTATGTGTTGATGTGTTTCATTCCTATGGTTCAAATGACTTTATGATTAAACATTGCTCATGGTTTACTTCTTATGTTTAAATCTACTACATAATCTATTGTTAATTAAATGATTATTCAATTAACATTGCAAATAAAAGTGTAAATTGAGAAAAATTTGATTCGGCACGAAATATTGATTCATTCCCCTTCCCTCCCTCCCTTAGTATTTCTAATAGGCATAATGACTCACGATTCTTTTTTCTATAAATATATGTATCTTTTTCTAGATACCTATGCAAGTTTCTTTCTGCGTTACTTGTTCTTAATAATACCGTCTAATTCTAAAACAAATTGAAATGACTCATGATTCTTTTTTCTATAAATATAATTATCTTTTTCTACATACCTATGCAAGTTGCTTTGTGCATTACTTGTTCTTAATGATACCATCTAATTCTAAAACAAATTCAATTGATCCAGTATTTTAGCCATGCTAATCAAGCAGTTTGACAATGTAATTTTAACCATGATAATCAAGTATTTTGAAAATTTTATTTTAACCATGATAATCAAGTTGTTTGACATGAGGCCTTCCATGTTACCTATAGAATATTCATTCTCCCGTACCAGTTTTTAATTTTTTCACTTAATTCAATTCAACTCCATTTTTGTGACACTATTTACATAATCTCTAACTTTTTTTTTATTAATATAAATAACCATATGCTTTTTTAATTAAAATACAAAACCATAATAAATGAAAAAATATAATTAAATAAAATTATAAAATAAATTAGTATATAAAAGATTTAGATTTCCAAACCTAGCAACAACATATTGAAGGGAAACACTTCACCATCTAAAAAATCTTAATAGAGTTAAGGCTAGTCAATGAAGGGATATAATAAATCTTTTTATTTAATTTAGAAAAGATAAATGGTATATTACTCGTGAGAGTGAGATTTCAAAATGGCTCAAGAGAAAACAATAACACACGCACATATTTTAACACATTATTCACATAATTTTTACAATATAATTTTAAGATTTAAATATATAATAACCTAATTGTATCTAAATAAAATTTAATTGTTTAAAATAATTTAATATTGATTTGTAAGAAGTAGATTTCTATTTTTTTAAGATGTCTATAGATTTTAAATTATTATTTAATTTCTTTATTTTTAAGAAAGGAGTTTTTGGTTAATCAAAATCAATTTAAAATCATACTTTATGACCAAAACACAATTTTAATGACTTACTAGTATCCACTTGACACCCAATTTGATCATCATTCTAGCTATCATGTAATATCAAAAACACCTAAACTTAAACCTTATATATAAATTTTAGATACGGAAACTTCATATTTAAAAGGAATGCATTTGTTACACAAAATTGCACCACCAAATATTTTTAAATTTTGGTAAATATAAAACTTTAATGGATAGATATAAATTTAATTATTTTCAAACCATTTGAAATCATAACTTTCCCAAACTAAAAAAGTGTTTTACCAAAATTATATTATAGATTATAATATATTAATTTGTTGAACTATGAGTAGGAACTTGAAACTAATTGGTTTTGAAAACTATGTTTTGATGATAATTTTATTGTTAGTTTTATATATATTGTTGAGAAAGTTAATTAATTGTTGTAGTATTCAAGCTTATATAGTAAGAGTTTTTTATTTAAGAAAGAAGATTCATGCATGTAATATTTTTTAACAACATAAACATAAAGATTCATGCATGCAAAAAAACCTGTAAAGCAGAAAATAAAAAAATCATAATACAATTCCCTTCAAATCATTGTCAGCGCAGTTCCATGCACCGGTGAAGTCATCTCCTGCGGCTAATGCTAACGTTGATAGTAAGAAAACTGTGGAGACAAATACTTTCGATGTTGCAGTGAATAAAATGATATTGCGATGCCATTCTGAATCTGCGCTACTCCCTTCTTTATATTCAACGAGAGACTGTTGAAATGTAATGTATTATGGATTAGTCAAGCAAATGAGGAAAACAAAGGTGAGTTGACTTTGACTGTAGAGTTCAATGTATGATATACGTGGGCCGCCTTTTATCTTCGAAAAGTGAAATGTATTTGCTTTAGCGCTTTCTCAAGTCAAGCCGAATATCCATTAGAGGAAAGGTGGTTCCGAAATCGCGTTCGAAACTCATCTGGTCAAACTATGGAATTCGCTAGGAAATATCCTCTCAATTAAATGTGGCCGCGTTCGCAAGTAAGGTCGAGCTCGCATCTCCAACTAGGAAATTTCATTTGAACTCAATATCTCTTTATGTGGAATTTCATGACTGACTGATGAGCATTAGCTACCAATGAGGAATTGTGGAAAATTCAAATGGTACGACTTAAAAAGTAGAATTTGATTTAAAGTTGTGTCATAAAAGATATGATTTGAAGTTTAATAGATGAATTTATTCTGGTTTATTATTATGCATTCATTTTATGATGAGTATATAAGCTCTAATAAAATGCTTTGGTTATGGTTTGTGAAATGTAATTTTATTATTATTTAAATTGTGAATTCAGAGTTTTTAAAAATTTATTGGATATTCAAATTGTGTAAATTACATAGTCTAAATTTATAAATTTAACATTTTTTAGCTAGATTTTGGATTTAAAAATATAACTTCAAAAAGTTAGATTACATTAAATAAATTTTTATTGTCCTAATTACTATATATAACACATATATAATTGACATTGAAATATTTTAATCAACATAAACATTAAAAAATTTTATTATCAATTACTTTATATGATATATAAATATAGTTGACATTGAAATATTTTAATATTCTATTTTCATATTTAATATGTTTTTGTTATTAATATATTTTAAAACACACTTCTCTCTAATATTGTAAAATATCTCTTTTATACATATGATATTGAAATATTTCACTTTAACCTTATATATTGAAATATTTTTTTATTGCACACATTAAAAGTTTTGGTAATTAATAGTTTGTAATTGGTAGATATCAATTTTATATTAAGAATGAAATGACTTACACATCTTCCTATTAAAATAATTTACATTTTTACATTCTCAAAAGATAATTATTTTATTTAAAGTGTACATTCAAATATTTTATTTATGGTTAACATTTTTTCCCCTTATTTTAAAGTAGATTTTCAAATATTTTATTTAAGATCTCCATTTTCAAAGTGAATATATTTTTTCCCCTAACTTTCAATTACTTTATCCCTTTATATAAACTTAACTTAAAATTAAATTACTTAATATGGATATTGAAATATTTTATCAAACTTTAGGTTAAACACAAGAGTAATTGCACATTTATTTCATATTTGTTTATAATATCAACCATGAACAAATACAATGAGACTAATATTATTGTAGTTTTGATCATGATTAACATCAACTAAGGCCTATATGGTCTACCTTAAGAAGGTAAGAGATTAGTTAGAATGATTTAACATTTTATATGCTAGAAAAGAAAGATAAGTGTTCCCAGAAACCATAACTTCGATCAGTTAAAAAGTCAAGTAAATTGGTAGTGTGCCACATATTTTGAAAATTAGATCGAATAAGATGGAAAATTTAAGAGAAAGTACTTTCATCTTCAACAATAAGTGAGAGACATGTTCCAATCTCATAGTTTCCATGAGTTAAAAGTCAAGAAGGCTAGTAGTGTAACAAATATTTTGAAAATTAGATCAAATAAGATGGAAAATTTAAGAGTATGCACTTTTCATCTTAAAACCTCTTAAGATCGTGGAGGTGACAAACGATTTTAGCAATTTAACAAAAAGTACTTTTCGTCTTCAACCTTCTTAGGATTACATAGGTGACAAACTATTTTATCCTATGACATTTTGGGAATTAATTGTTGCTCAATTTCATTGTGAAGCTCATCAGAATCAAATCTTATCTTGATAATGTTCCTTTTCTTTTTAACACTAGTCAAGACAAAATGATAATTTTAGCTTTCAATATTGGGTTTCATCACCTCATATTACTATAGTTTCATTTTCCACTACAACACTTTATTTCCTCACTGTTATCCTTAAATTTGGAAGTAATATTATTTTAAATATTATTTGGATTTTGCAAGATAATCTCCTTCTTTATTCCCCAATGTCACCCTAGCTTGATTGGAAGGTGGGGATTTTGGTTAGAGTTAGAATCAATTTGAGGAAATCTCTTGGAATCCATGTTGTTTAACTTCCTATACATAAGATACCTGGTCATAGTCATGATTTCAATGCGGGAACTGCAGCGTTACTCCCCTCATCTAAGGGACCCCGACACAAACCTGACCCCTAATCTGGGCCTGACCCACCCCAAGCGGGTCCCTCCTCCTCAGCTGGTGGCATACCAAACGAGCAGTAGGACACCCTGCTGAACCCACATCTATAATAGAAACAAAAAAAAATATCAATTTCACCATCAAATACATACATACATACATACATACATACATACATACATATATATATATATATATATATATATATACAAAAATAGAACCCTCAAAATGTAGAAAACATAAAAGGCCATACGTGTTGGACCCCATACATAGCTAGGAGGAAGACCCATGTTCAAATCCCCTAGGAAATCCATCCATGAATATGGAAACTCAAGGAACACCTACGGGTTTGACTCGAACCATGCCTCGACCGTCGGATCCCAGTAGCAGCCTGCCTCTCCCCCACCACCATGGGGCATCATAGGTGCCCATTGGTGCATTTTAGGATCCCTCAGAGGACCTAGGGGCATCACCACAAAGGGTCGTAACATTACGAACTGCTCATACATAATGCTGTAGAGGATGCTTGCATAAGAAAAGGTCTTAATAGCACCCCTCCGTGCCTTGGCGAACTAAGTGACCATGCCCTGGTAGACATAGCGAGCCCAATAAAAAAAGTGACCGACTTGGAGCTAGTGCAGAACCACAATCTGTAGACCAAACACTCAATGCGTCATTGTCGACCTAGACAGACGAACTATCATCACCAAAGTAGCCCTCTCAGCCAAGTACGTGATAAAAATCACACGGATTTAGCCTCGGCTGAAAGTGTTGGGACCACAGTGTCTCTCCTCCTCATCCCAACGATGGATGTTCACTCCCCTAGGGGGGAGTGGATAAGGAAGCACCTCCCCTTGAGGCAAGAGACCCATCACAAAATAAATGTCAGTCTCAGGCTGGATAACGACATATCTATGGTGCAAGACCATAACACGTCGTCTCCTATTCCAACATCGGACCAGGTAACACAAAAGCCCATCCTACGACCTCAATATGTTATTCTTTAAGAACTTCAACAAATCATATCGAGGTAGGGTCTCTCGAGCATGAGGGTCTTGGGCCACTGTCGCATGGAGATCAGGCCAGTCTTGCTCTCTCCACAACATCCTGCCACCAGGGGAAAACACTAAAAATCAGTTTTTGATAAAAAATTAATTAAAATTAGAAAAACAAAACTGGGCTTCCATGCACCTGTCAAAAACGTCGGCACGCTGACCGCACCTCTGTAATAGACACAGACGCGTGACACAGAGTAGATAAGCTTCTGAAACCGTGAGGGCCTCACATAAAACTCACCCTTTGTACGAGGACCGCTCAAGCCATGCTTGATCGCCCACATGGTCCTACCTAAAACTGATCATAAAATCCGTACAAATCCACAATTGTATGAACCACCCACGCATGAAAATATAAAAAATAAAAATCAGGTCGTTTAATCTCCTACTGGACCCTAATAGTGCGAATTCAGAGTGCTTAGGCTGATCGCAACGATAAGAGAAACTCAGGAAGGTAACTCCGCTCTGACCTCAGACCCTCAAAAAAAAAAAATGATTTAAAAATGGACCATATTGGTCTATATATCGCCCTTTTTTCATTTTTCAACAGACCATAACTGGGGTTCAGAGTACCCAATCAAAAAACTACGAGAAATGTAGTGACCAACACTTCATCATGTTCAAACCAGATGCCATAGATCCAAGTTTCAGAAAAAATCATTTTTAGGAACAACGTCCACCATACTTCAATTCAGGTATGCCCTCTCTTGTCACTTAGAAATTCAAGTTATTTCCAAAGTATTTTAATGAAAAAGATGCTTTTACTTGGGGTATTGGTTGCAGGTATTACAAACATGCCAGATCCCCACCTATCCCAGCCAACAAAAGTACAAGAGTTGGTATCATCCTACCCCCAGCATGATAGGATTCCCTAAAAATCTTTGCATATCATGATATCATTTCTCCAGAAGAATAAAACCCTAGGTTCATTCACCTGACCAAGTTTATCATCACCACATATTGCACATGATAAGCACCCTTGCGGGTCGGTAGAGCCTCACCATCCATGTCATCCATTACTCATATAGGCCACACGCCAAGGTCTAGAGCCATGGCCATAAACTTCAGCCTGGGAACCACTTCATGTTCATATGACCACCATCAAACATCAAGTCAAGTTTTACCCATTGCATGTTAAAACCCCTTTTCCCAGGCTAACACTCTCTACAAGGTGGATTAACAAAAAATGCATCACTGTGTGTCACATTTGGCTTATGACACCCTCATAAGCATAGCCCATCTACGACATTTCATCTGCCTCGTCACCCTCACACCAAAACCAACCAATGGGGCCCCCACCCTCAGTAAAATACACTCCTCACATCATCGTGCATGATTATTCATGTTACTAGGGCACTCGTCTCCGTGCTTGTACATCAAAACCACTTTCATATTATTCTGGCAAGTGTACAAAGATTTGTTTTAGGAGAAGACTCCCACCCATCCATTTACATTTCTTACTTGGCAGCAGTCTCTACCCACCCTTGGTCGAAGCTACACATTACTTACCACAACCAACCATGACAATCATAGTAAGCATACACCCACCTTGGGTGTCCTACTGACCCTAAGGGTTTCCCCATTAGAAATTGTTATGACTGGCGCCACTCCTATTTACAGCTCCGACCTCAGGCCACTTAACCACCATCATCATTTAAGCCATTTCTCATCACCATGCCTAGTTAACCCATCACATTATGCCCTGCTACATTAGAAACCTCGGTCCCTTGCATCAATACTCATTTCATTCGGTTGATGCTTCCTTCTTGTCGACTTCAACAACTACTTTCCAGGAAGAAAGTAGTACCTTGGATAACTCCTCACCTCAATAGGGGAATTCTCTGATGGCACGATGGGAATCATCATTTCCCATTGATGTCATAGATCCTCTTGATATTCGACATCAACATAATTTTTCATGTCCAAGATGGTATCGTACTTCATAACTGTTACACTCTATCAAAATTCGCCGAAGACCCATATACCAGTAGGCATCTCTTTCAAAAATTCTTACACAGGAAGGTCCCCAACAGTCAAAGACCCATGCATCCATTGAGCATGTTATCTAAACGTGCCATGCATGTGGGTACCGCATTAAGCCTTTTTTGTTCAAAGAAAAAAATGCCCTCGAGGGTGTCAACAACCGTCTTCATCAACCAGTATCAGGTCACCAACTACAAAATGTGACATGACAGAACCCATATCTGTCAAATTATCTTATCTAGTCAAACATCACGAGCATGGTACATGCCCGCCTCGTAGAAATATTGCTTATTTTATGTCTTTCAGGTTTCCTATAGAGCATGGTGTTATTTAACTTAATACAAGGGGTCTCCCAACTCAGTTCCAAAGCAAGTCACCCTCTCTCTCTCTCTCAAAAGGATCACACAGAAAATAAATCATAATGTATTTCGGCTATATAGTTCTTCCTATACCTCATACATTAGGGG
The DNA here is from genome assembly GCA_034641835.2 of Pinus albicaulis. Taxonomy (NCBI): domain Eukaryota; kingdom Viridiplantae; phylum Streptophyta; class Pinopsida; order Pinales; family Pinaceae; genus Pinus; species Pinus albicaulis. The sequence goes on along the minus strand of CM076580.1, from coordinate 560,212,010 downwards.
GAAACTGTTAACACCAAAAAATCGTATAGGAAAGAGACATTAAATATGTCAAGCAAAAGGTACAAATGAAGATTTTAAGAAAAGGAATACATTAGAGCAGACAAAAATTTGATTTTTCCTAATGTTCAAATGGAAATTGATGGACAACATACCTATATTAAAGGAATTTTGTGCACAACGCGACTATTCTTTTGATAGCCACGCAATCCTAAAGATGGTGAAATGTCACCATCTGGGACCAATTGGCACGCTTGGTTAAGATGATTATCGCCCTGGTATTGTTAAGGATAGTCAGATTTGAGCCACCTTGTGGATGAAATGCAGCCCACAAAGGAATCCCTCCTCCACTCTTGTGTGACTATCCATCTTGGGCCAAGAGAAGAGGGAGGAATTAAAAAAATGTCTATATTAGCCAGCCTTTGGAAGAATAATTGTAGACAAATTGTTATGTTGGCCAAATTTCTTTATAGAAAACCAACTTGCATAGTCCAGCAACATAAGGAATTGGAAGGACTCATATGTTGTCCAACCAACATCTCCTTCCAAGAGAGAGAGGTCGACCATTTTACCTTGGTCTACCATCCTTTAAGAGAGGGAAGAGACACTTGTAGGAACTCGAGGGAAGGAGACCTCCTTTTTTTGGGTATTTGATCTCCATAGCTCAAAGGACCCTCTTCAAGTGTTTAGAATTGTATCATTTTTACCACCAACACCGAATAAAGGGAGAATTATCCATGTGTTATTAGGTTGTTTTCTCCATCGAGCTTTTGTATTTTACATCTTGTGTTTTATTTTATTTTATTCTTAGTGTTGTATGTTTAGTTTTCCCTTAAACTTAGTTTAAATTGTGTCAAATCTGTTCCACTAACAATAAAAAATCACGTTTCTCTGTGACCTTGTGCAGGTAACAGCCAACTTTCTAAAGAAGTGTATTTCATATGCGCTTGTGCAAAATACACTACCACAATGGTGATTGCGCCTATTCTGGTTTTCCCAAAATGGAATAAGGATTTTCATGTACATGTTGATGCATCTTGCATAGCATTGGGTATAGTGCTGACACAACCAGAAGCAGGAGAAATTGATCACCCCATAGCTTTTGCAAGCAGAAAATTATCCAAGTCAGAGAATAACTATTCTACGACAGAAAGAGAAGGGTTAGCTATGGTCTATCCATTACAAAATTTCATGCATTATTTGTTAGGAGTGCACTTCAAAATGTTCACTGATCACTATGTGCTAAATTATTTTGTGAATAACCCTGTTCTAGGAGGAAAAATCAATCGATGGTTGATGTTGTTCCAAGAGTACGACTTCAAAGTTAAAATAAAGCTAGGAACATTGAGTGTCGGTTTAGACCATCTGTCAAGGATAGAGACAGGAGAAAAACCCACAAGTATTGAGGATAACTTTACCGATGCAAAATTATTCGCAATAAGGGTCTCAGATGATCACTTCACATATATTGTTCAGTTTTTTACCACTAGAATGGTGCCCGCGGAGTACACTACGCAGCCAAAGAAGGATTTGGTAGTCATGGAAACTATTTTTTTGTTGATTGCAGGGCACTTATACAAAAAGGGATCAGATTAAATACTACATAGATACGTCCTTGAACATGAAAGATAGATTATTTTGGTAGAAGCTCATGAAGGAGTCGCAGGAGGAAATTCAACAGGAAAGGCCACTGAAAAAAAAATATTATGAGTTGGGTTATGGTGGCCCATAGTGAATAAGGATGAAAAAGAGTTTTGCCGAGCATGTGATGTATGCCAAAGAACAGGAAAGCCATCCAAAAGAGATGAAATGCTATTAAATCCACAGGTGATGTTGCAAGTATTTGACAAATGGAATATTGACTTTTTTGAACCTATCAATCCACCAGAAAATAAGACCAACGCAGCATACATAATCACTACATACAAGAAATCGACATGACATACACCATTTAGGCTGGTGTATGGACAATAAGAAATCATGCCTATGGAGTACATTGTGCCAAGTTTTAGAATTGCAACATTCAAGGATCTGGTTGACTTTGATATAATGGAGGAAAGCATGGCATAACTACTTGCTTTGGAAGAAGACATGTTTATAGCAGGTTTTCATCAACAGGTACAAAAAGAAAGGGAGAAAGGTTGTCATGACAGGCACATCAAGGAGAAAACATTCTGGGAAGGAGATCTTGTAATTTTATATGATAGCAAATTCGCGAAGTTCTGAGTAAAATTTAAAACACATTGGTTAGAACCGTATTTCATCAATCACATCTATGATGGTGGTAGAGTTTAGCTCGGCTGGTGGCATACCAAATGAGCAGTAGGACGTCCTATTGAACCCACATCTATAATAGAAACAAAAAATAATATCAATTTCACCATCAAATACATATAGTTATATATACAAAAATAGAACCCTCAAAATGTAGAAAACATAAAAGGCCATATGTGTTGGACCCCATACATAGCTAGGAGGAAGACCCATGTTTAGATCCCCTCATAAATCCATCCATGAATATGGAAACTCAAGGAACACATACGGATTTGACTCGAACCATGCCTCGACCATCGGATGCCAATAGCAACCTACCTCTCCCCCACCACCATGGGGCATCATAGGTGCCCATTGGTGCATTTGAGGATCCCTCAGAGGACCTAGGGGCATTGCCACAAAGGGTCGTAACATTACGAACTTCTCATACATAATGCTGTAGAGGATGCTTGCATAAGAAAATGTCTTAATAACACCCCTCCGTGCCTTGGCCAACTGAGTGGCCATGCCCTGGTAGACATAGCGAGACCAATAAAAAAAGTGACCAACTTGGAGCTAGTGCAGAACCGCAATCTGCGGACCAAACACTTGATGGGTCATCGTCGACCTAGACAGATGAACTATCATTGCCAAAGTATCCCTCTCAGCCAAGTCCATGATAAAAATCACACAGATTCAGCCTCGGCTAAAAGTGTTGGGACCGCAGTGTCTCTCCTCCTCATCCCAACGATGGATGTTCACTCCCCTAAGGGGGAGTGGATAAGGAAACACCTCCCCTTGAGGCAAGAGACCCATCACAAAATAAATGTCAGTCTCAGGTTGGATAATGACATATCTACAGTGCAAGACCATAACACGTCATCTCCTATTCCAGCATCAGACCAGGTAACGTAAAAGCCCATCCTACGACCTCAATATGTTGTTCTTTAAGAACTTCAACAAATCATATCAAGGTAGGGTATCTCGAGCATGAGGGTCTTGGGCCACTATCGCATGGAGATCAGGCCAGTCCTGCTCTCGCCACAACATCTTGCCACCAGGGGAAATCAGTTTTTAATAAAGAATTAATTAAAAAAAAAACTGGGCTTCCATATGCCTATCAAAAACGTCTGTGCGCTGACCGCACCTATGTAACAGACATAGATGCATGAAACAGAGTGGATAAGCTTCTACAACAGTGAGGGCCTCACATAAAACTCACCCTTTGTGTGAGGACCGTGCGCGCCATGCTTGATCACCCACGCGGTCCTACCTAAAACTGATCATAAAATCCATACAAATCCAATTTTTATGAACCACCCACGCATGAAAATATAAAAAATAAAAATTAGGTCATTTAATCTCCTACCTGACCCTAACAGTGTGAATCTAGGGTGCTTAGACTGAACGCAACGACAAGAGAAGCTCAGGAAGGTAACTCCGCTCTGACCTCAGACCCTCAAGAAACAAAAATGATTTGAAAATGGACCATATTGGTCTATATATTACCCTTTTTTCATTTTTCAACATACCATAACTGGGGCTCAGAGTACCCAATCAAAAAAATTCAAGAAATGTAGTGACCAACACTTCATCATGTTCAAACCAGATCCCATAGATCCAAGTTTCAGAAAAATTCATTTTCAAGAACAACGTCCACCATACTTCAGTTCAGGTATGCCCTCGCTTGTCACTTAGAAATTCAAGTTATTTCCAAAGTATTTTTATGAAAAATATGCTTTTACTTGGGGTATTGGTTGCAGGTATTACAAACACGCCATATCCCCACCTATCCCAGCCAACAAAAGTACAAGAGTTGGTATCATCCTACCCCCATCATGATAGGCTTCCCTAAAAATCTTTGCATATCATGATATCATTTCTCCAGAAGAATAAAACCCTAGGTTCATTCACCTGACCAAGTTTATCATCACCCCATATTGCACATGATAAGCACCCTTGCGGGTCGGTAGAGCCTCACCATCCATGGCATCCATTACTCATATAGGCCACATGCCAAGGTCTAGAGCCATGGCCATAAACTTCGGCCTGGGAACCACTTCATGTTCATATGACCACCATCAAACATCAAGTCAATTTTTACCCATTGCATGTTAAAACCCCTTTTCCCAGGCTACCAATCTCTATAAGGTGGATCAACAAAAAACACATCATTCCATGTCACATTTGGCTTATGACGCCCTCATAAGCATAACCCATCTACGAAATTTCATCCGCCTTGTCACCCTCACACCAAGACCAACCAATGGGGCCCACACCCTCAGTAAAATACACTCCTCACATCATCATGCACGATTATTCATGTTAATGGGGCACTCATCTCCGTGCTTGTACATCAAAACCACTTTCATATTATTTTGGCAAGTGTAGAAAGAATCGTTTTAGGAGAAGAGTCCCACCCATCCATTTACATTTCTTACTTGGCAGCAGTCCCTACTCACCCTTTGTCAGAGCTTCACATTACTTACCGCAACCAACCATGACAATCATAGTAAGCATACACCCACCTTGGGTGTCCTACCGACCCCAAGGGTTTCCCCATCAGAAATTGTTATGACTAGCGCCACTCCTATTTACAGCTCCGACCTCGGGCCACATAACCACCATCATCATTTAAGCCATTTCTCATCACCATGCCTAGTTAACCCATCACATTATGCCCTGCTACATCAGAAACCCCGGTCCCTTGCATCAATACTCATTTCATTCGGTTGATGCTTCCTTATTTTCGACTTCAACAACTACTTTCCAGGAAGGAAGTAGTACCTTGGATAACTCCTCACCTCAATAGGGGCATCCTCGGATGACACGATGGGAATCATCATTTCCCATTGATGTCATAGATCCTCTTGATATTAGACATCAACATAAGTTTTCATGTCCAAGATGGTATCGTACTTCATAACTGTTACACTCTATCAGAATTCGTCGAAGACCCATATACCAGTAGGCATCTCTTTCAAAAATTCTTACACGGGAAGGTCCCCAACAGTCAAAGACCCATGCATCCATTGAGCGCGTTATCTAAACATGCCATGCATATGGGTACCACATTAAGCCTTTTTTGTTCAAAGAAAAAACACCCCTGAGGGTGTCAACAACCGTCGTCATCAACCAGTAGCAGGTCACCAACTACAAAATGTGACATGACAGAACCCGTATCTGTCAAATTATCTTATCTAGTCAAACATCACGAGCATGGGACTCGTAGAAATATTGCTTATTTTATCTCTTTTGAGCTTCCTATAGAGCATGGTGTTTTTTAACTTAATACAATGGGTCTCCCAACTCAGTTCCAAAGCAAGTTACCCTCTCTCTCTCTCTCAAAAGGATCACACAGAAAAGAAATCATAATGTATTTCGGCTATATAGTTATTCCTATACCTCATACGTTAGGGGGAAACTGTTAACACCAAAAAATCGTATAGGAAAGAGACATTAAATATGTCAAGAAAAAGGTAGAAATGAAGATTTTAAGAAAAGGAATACACTAGAGCAAACAAAAATTTGATTTTTCCTAATGTTCAAATGGCAATTGATGGACAACATATCTATATTAAAGGAATTTTGCGCACAACGCGACTATTCTTTTGATAGCCACACAATCCTAAAGATGGTGAAATGTCACCATCTGTGACCGCTTGGCACGCTTGGTTAAGAAGATTATCCACCTAGTACTATTAAGGACAGTCATATTTGAGCCACATTGAGGATGAAATGCAGCCCACAAAGGAATTTCTCCTCCACTCTTGTGTGACTATCCATCTTGGACCAAGAGAAGAGGGAGGAATTAAAAAAATGTCTATATCAACCAGCCTTTGGAAGAATAATTGGAGACAAATTGTTATGTTGGCAAAATTGCTTTATAGAAAACCAGCTTGCATAGTCCAACAACATAAGGAATTGGAAGGACTCATATGTTGGCCAACCAACATCTCCTTCCAAGAGAGAGAGGTCAACCATTTTATCTTGGTCTACCATCCTTTGAGAGAGGGAAGAGACACTTTTAGGAACTCAAGGGAAGGAGACCTTCTTGTTTTGGGTATTTGAGCTCCATAGCTCAAAGGACCATCTTCAAGTGTTTAGCATTGTCTCTTTTTTACCACCAACACCTAATAAAGGGAGAATTATCCATGTGATATTAGGTTGTTTTCTCCATCGAGCTTTTGTATTTTACATCTTGTGTTTTTTTTTGTTTTGTTCTTAGTGTTTTATGCTTAGTTTTCCCTTAAAATTAGTTTAAATTGTGTCAAATCTATTCCACTAACAATAGAAAATCACGTTTCTTTGTGACCTTGTGCAGGTAGCAGCCAAATTTCTAAAGAAGTGTATTTCATACACCCTTGTGCAAAATACAGTACCATAATGGTGATTGCACCTATTCTGGTTTTCCCAAAATGGAATAAGGATTTTCATGTACATGTCAATGCATCTTGCATAGCGTTGGGTATAGTGCTGACACAACCAAAAGCAGGAGAAATTGATCACCCCATAGCTTTTGCAAGCAGAAAATTATCCAAGTCAGAGAAGAACTATTCTATGATAGAAAGAGAAGGGTTAGCTATGGTCTATCCATTACAAAATTTCATGCATGATTTGTTGGGAGCGCACTTCAAAATTTTCACTGATCACTATGCACTAATTGTTTTGTGAATAACCTGTTATAGGAGGAAAAATCTGTTGATGGTTGATGTTGTTCCAAGAATACGACTTCAAATTTAAAATCAAGCCAGGAACATTGAATGTTGGTTTAGACCATATGTCAAGGATAGAGACAGGAGAAGAACCCACAAGTATTGAAGATAACTTTACCGATGCAAAATTATTCGCAATAAGGGTCTTGAATGATCACTTCACATATATTATTCAGTTTTTGACCACCAAAACAGTGCCTGTGGAGTACACTATGCAGAGAAAGAAGGATTTGGTAGTCATGGCAACTAATTTTTTGTTGATTGCAGGGCACGTGTACAAAAAGGGATCAGATTAAATACTACACAGATACGTCCCTGAACATGAAAGATAGAGTATTCTAGTAGAAGCTCATGAAGGAGTCGCAGGAGGACATTCAGCAGGAAAGGCCATTGAACAAAAAATATTATGAGTTGGGTTATGGTGGCCCATAGTGAATAAGGATGAAAAAGAGTTTTGTCGAGCATGTGATGTATGCCAAAGAATAGGAAAGCCATCCAGAAGAGATGAAATGCTATTAAATCCACAGGTGATGTTGCAAGCATTTGAAAAATGGGCTATTGACTTTTTTGGACCTATCAATCCACCAGAAAAGAAGACCAACGCAAGATACATAATCACTACAATTGATTATTTGATGACGTACCACACAGATACCACTACAAAGTTCATATTTGAATATATTTTGTCTAGATTTGGGTGTCCAAAGATATTGATGAGTGACTGAGGTTCACATTTCTTGCATAAGAATATTGAGGCTCTCACTAAAGAATTTCAAGTATACCATCAAAAAAGTACCCCATATCACTCTCAAGCGAATGGGATAGTCAAAGCTTTCAATAAGATCCAGGAGAATGCACTCACAAAAGTGTGCAATGTGAATATAAATGACTAGGATCTAAGGATTCTAGTGGTGTTGTGGGCATATATGACAACATGCAAGAAATCAACATGACATACACCATTTAGGCTGGTGTATGGACAATAAGAAATCATGCCTATGGAGTACATTGTGCCAAGTTTCAGAATTGCAGCCTTCAGGGATCTGGTTGACTCTGATATAATGGAGGAAAGCATGGCACAACTACTTGCTTTTGAAGAAGACATGTTTATAGCAGGTTTTCATCATCAGGTACAAAAAGCAAGGGAGAAAGGCTGGCATGACAGGCACATCAAGGAGAAAACATTCCGAGAAGGAGATCTTGTAATTTTATATGATAGCAAATTCGCAAAGTTCTGAGGAAAATTTAAAACACATTGGTTAGGAGTGTCTTTCATCAAGCACATCTATGATGGTGGCCGAGGTTAGCTTGTGAAGTTAGATGGTTAGTTGATTTCAGGAAGAGTGAATGGTAGCAGATTGAAGATATATAGGGACGATATGTTCTTGGAGCTGCACATTGAAAAATCAAAGGGGAAAATTATTAGTGCCACCTGTAGTTGAAAGTGGGCACTGAACTATAAGCTACTCTGTAGAACAGGACTCCACTGAAGGAATATTACTGCGCGATAGTCAAGAGTATGGCGAAGTCTAAATGAACCCGGAAGAAGGAAGGATTGTCGCGACACAAAAAGGGACGTGACAAAGTTCACCGGAAATATGACCGTTAGAAGGAAAAATTTGTCATTAAGAGGCGGGAGAGAAATGCATTTATGAAGTACAAATTGTCGGATCTAGCACCATATCTACATTAAATGAACAATATCTAAGCTATCATGAGGTTTGAAATTAAAATTTGTTATAAAATGTACGTCCCACTCCAAATTTTACTCTTTTCTATCTAGAGAATTAATTTGGTGAATTTGCGACCAAGAGTGCGAGAAGAGTGTTGTTGTATGTCTGAGAGAATTTTCAAAGATATTTCCTTTGAGATCATTAAGAAAGGACTAGCAAGAATTATGGAAGTTGCAACATCGACTATACATATGTCCCTAAGGCGTGTAAGGTTGCTATGAAAGCAAGCAACCATAGAAGAAGAGCAAAAGAAAAGACAAGAAAAAAGGCCAGTTAAAGCCTATGGAGTAAGGAAATTCCCAAGGAAGAAGGTAGTGAAAGAACAACAAACAAAGAATAAATAGGATAAGAAGCCTGCAACGAAGGTGAAGAAACCACTGAAGCAGAAAGAACCATAACAAATCCACGATAGTGAGGAGGAAGTTGAGATGCAGAAGATGGAGACAAAGGGCACAAAACTCCCCTCTCTGCTTCCACCATATTTACCATCAAGGAAGCTGGGTGTGAAGCCGGTTAAAGACCACAAAAATGTGAAGTTCGACATTTTCACACCGCTACTACCAGAAAAAGTACCATTTGAAGGATAACTAATGGGGAAAGTCCCACAACTGAATATGGAGGATTGGGACTTAAAATATTGAGCAAAGGGAAGTATATCTCAAATTTTCACTACAAGGCATCTTCGACACAGAGAGAGATTGTGGCAAGTTGTTAGATGATACCATGGATATTTGGACTTCACTACAAGAGGATCCAAAAATTCAGAGGATTGAAGAAGAAATAAGGATGCAGCATAATTTTTTGGATGAAATCTGGGAAACTACAAGGACCTTAGCAGTCTCGTAGAGGCTCACCAAGATCACAAAAGGAAAGAATCTTTAGAAATAGATCAAAGACCTTCGACGTAAGGAGAAAATTTTGACAAATCAGACTTAGTCGTGGTAGGATGATGTCATTCAACTTTCACAAGCAGTGGATGAGAAGATCAAGGAGCTGTAATGGAGAGAGAAATAAATGCTACAAAATACTACTAGACCAACTATAGAGAAAGTACTGGAGGATGTGCGCCAAGAAGAAAAGCAGATTGCAGAGATACTTCAGCCATACAATGATGCCTAGTGATGGGCCTTTAAATTAGACATAGATTTTGTCCCATCTAGCCTTTCTTAGGCACATAAAATATATATTCAATCTCTTATTCTACACATAATAATGTTTTTTGAGCTTTAATATGTTCTTAGGAAGGTTTAGAGATAATTGCATATATGTGCCTAATACTATATATTTTTGTAGAATATTGTGAGAATATTTAGCAGATTATGAAGATTTGGAGAAGGAGATAATTTAGGGATTTGATCCATAATATTGGAGGATCAAGATTGGAAAATAAATGAACAAAATATCATGAAATTATTGAGAAATTCTGGAGAGATTCTAGAAGTCCGATGATTGAGAAAATCTAGAAATGTGTTCCCTGTCATTTACTGCATACTCCTAGTGTTGCGAACTAGATCCACTATTTGAGGGATTTTGGAGGGGAAAGATTCCTCCTTTCAAGGGGAATGCTTCATCATAATTTTTTATAAGTATCTATTTGAATTGGCCTCTAGGGGCATGTATTTTTTAGTCTTATTGTGGATAAAACTTGTTTTCTGGAAGCTCCACTTTCTTTTCTTGCAAGGATGTACTTGGACTGATCCAATAATGAAGATTGATGCCATTTTTAGCTTCTAAGGCTTGGTTTCTTCCATAGGACTCTGAGCCTCCTTGGGCTTGGCCATCCCAGGATCCTTAGAGCCCTCTTTCACAATTTATTTATGTTCTTTTCCATTCTTATTCACATGCATCTCTTGTTTCTGTTTTGCATATTTCTGTATTTAGTATTGTTTCTTTTCTTGCTGTAGGATTGAGTTAAATGATTTAAGTGAGTTATTTTTTAGGTTATTTACAGGTTAAAAATCCTTATTCATCATTATAATAACCTTTGAAGTTCATATTAATCATTAATCTACTTGGATTCAGTTACTAGTTCATGAATATAAAATTTCTAGAAATGCCTTGTAGTGAAATAGTAGTAAATTTCTGCTATTTTTTAGAAGGGGTTACTAAGATCTATTTGACTTGATTCCACATAAATTAGGTCATAATAATTTTAAATTTAATAACAAAATCTACCCATTTTAATTTCCACTTGATTAGGTAAGGCATTTAATAGATTAACTAGCTCACTAGTTCTTGAATTTCCAGATTTTAGAGTAGTAATTTTCTGTTATTTTTTAGCACGTGTGAACAAGGGTATTTTGAAGTGATTCCACTTGGAATGGAGACCTAATACATCCTAATTAATAACAGAATTTGTCCCATACCATTTTCATTTTATTTACTTGGTCTTTCAATGAATTATATCCAAAAAAGAGTTTCCTGTGACAACACAGAGTTTCCTATAGCACTCTTGTAGCATGTGTAAACACGACCAGATTTGTTCCCAAAGGTTGGTTTTTGTCTCTTAGGCTTGAATCATGACCCCTAGGATCTAAATACATGATTGAGGAAGAATAAACACCACTTAGGACTTTCATTTTCGCAGATGATATTAGGTCTTTTTATTTGAATTCACGCTCTTTGAATTTCAATTACAAAGTGTTGTTATTTCCTATGATTAATTTATTTTCAAATCAATACTTCCATTTCTGCAATTATTTTAGGCTTTGATTTCATGACATTCCCTCAATTACATTAGATCAACTAAATAAGGAAAAATTTTATGCTACACATATAGTGTTGATACCTCTTAAGTTTATATGATCTCGAGGTTGATAATTAAAGTTGGTAGCATTGGGAGTTGAATCATTCTTGTTGCAATACCGAGGCTCATCACTTATTGGCATCGTTTTCGGGGTGGTGTCAAAGTATTCATTGTTTTCTTCCCTAATTGATTTATTTATTTTCTTTCTTCAAAAAACAAAAAAAAATTCATTAGGCATATTTCATTTCAAAACTAAAAATTGCATTGCATTAGAATTCTTATTCAAAAATAAATAAATTTAAAATTACTTCTCCAACACCATCCCCCCCCCCCCCCCAACCCCATTTGATCACATGGTGTAGTAAGAACCACATCAACATCCAATTTTCCAAGTAGAAGAAGAAGAGATGGAAGAAAAGGTAGAAGAAATGGATGGAGATGATGAAAATGAAGAACATCCTCATGGATTTCCCATTCAAGATACTGATGTCAGTGTGCATATGAAGAGAATCCCTCCATCTTTCCTTCCCAACTTCCATGGTATGAGGTCGGACGATCCAAAAACCTTTCTCTTTGAATTTGATATACTTTGTAGATCTTATGGATACTTATCACACAATCAACAATTGAGATTGTTTCCTACAACATTGAAGGATAGAGCTCTTAAATGGTTCATGAGTTTGGGTGCTAATTCAATAAGGTCATGGAATGATATGAAAAATATATTTCTATAAAAATATAAAGATCATGATCTTAAAGTAAAAATATTTAGAATGAATAAAAAAACAAGACGAGAGCCTTCAAGATCTAATAGAGAGGTTCATGTGTAATGTTAAGAGGGAGAAATTACATCATTTAGGATTTGACACACTAAAAAACCTCTTACTTAGAACAATTAGGGATGAGTGGATTGATATCCTTGATCTCATGAGTAAAGGAGATGTATACCAATTATCATTTCAATAAATTTGTGAAACATGCAAGCACATATCAAGAGGAAGGGAAAGAGTACATAAATCAACACCAAGATCGGTAAGTCAAGATAAACTTGGAAATTTTCTTGATAACTTTAAAACATAAATTCATAGCAATCTAAGAGAACGAGTAGACAGGTTAAGAATGAAAAATGAGAAAAACGAAGATGTTGATATTTGTGTTATCCATGAAGAATCATGTGCTACTAAATATTTTCCACCATTACCAAGGTTTAAGGAAGTTTACCAAGAAGAAAATGGAACAAGTCAATCACCATAGAAGTTATGTTATGTAGCTCCAAGAAGACCATGTTAGCCTAGTCAACTTGATATGATGCAAGGACCTACTTCACAATTTCAAGTTTATTCACATCCATCTCAAAATAATTGGGACACACTCCCTCCTTGGCAACCTTTCCCATCTCAACCCCAAAACAAATCTTGTCAACAAGGTTGGCAAGGACCTTATGGGAAAAATCCACAATATCCTCAATATTTTCCTCAAGATTCTCCATACCCAACTCCATGCTATCCCTACCATCCACCTCCACCACAACCACAACCTCAACCACATCCATCATAGATCCACTCCCACTCAAATACCTATACCACCATTTCCAAACCCATACAAAGAAGTAACTCAACCCACTTACAATGTTGAGGTACAAAATTTCCAAACATCCCATCTTGATCCAAATGGTATCCATATTAGCTCAGGAAGAGTATTGCAAAAGGGATATTATATTGATGTCATTAAAGGACAACATCCAAAATAAGAAGATTCAAGTGAGGAGATCAAAGATTCATGTGTTGCACTTGATGGAGAGAAGACATAAGAATCAAAGACTGAGAAGATTCCCCCAGGTTTACCATCAGATCCTCCATGTGTTCGAGAGAACAATAAAAAAAGAGAGGAATATTTGAATGAAATTGTAGAATAGGACATCCAAGATGATCCAAATCATCAAGTGGGCCTAGGGTATCACAAATATATTGAAATATGGTTCCAGACAGTCATTAAGTTGCGGTCGCACACTCTTCTTCAAGAGTACTTGATATCATCTCAATCAAAAAAGTTGGTCTCTCATATTCAGGTACATGTCAAAGCATGTCTTTCAAGACTACACATGATTCTATCTATCATCTTGATGTGCACATGGCTCCATTAGAAGTATTCTAATACTTGATAGAGATTTCATCTTTTGAAGTAGAGTATGATATAAAAAATAAAAAAATGGAAAAATAGAAAAAAGAAAAGAATAAAATATCAAGTGAAAACATCATTTGAGGCGTCTGAGATTGGCTCACTGATTGAAAACCTCCATGAGGTGTTGAATGGATTTGAAAAAAAGAGAAATAAGATAAAAATAAAAGATCCTAGTTGAGAACCTCCTTTGAGGTGCCTAGGCAGACCTACTAGTTGGAAACCTCATTGAGGCAGCTAGTAGGCCTCAAGAAAAAAGAAAAAATGAAAAAAATGAAAAGAAAAAAATGTGTTTGTTCCATGTATCTCTCTCTAATGAATGCATGTGCTCTCCAACCTTTTCAAGCAGCAAAAAAATCAAGTTGGCACCAAAAGAAGAATTTGGTCAAAACCCTAGTCAAAGGAAGTCAAACTTAGACTTCCTCCTTTTCTCATATGATCGAAAAAGACCAAGGTCATGCCAATCCATGACCCTCATCAATTTCCAACATCTACACATCATTTCCAATATTTTCTCATTCATTTTCCTCACTGTCCTAAAATGCTATAGGAAACCTTGTTTTTGCTACAGGAAACTCCTAGTTTTTAGCAGAAAATTATTTTTATTATATCTCAAAATCCATGCATCCATTTGCTGAGTTGTTTCAAGGGGAGATGCATATATATTATGGTAACATGCTCAAGAAATTTTATCAATTTATGGTGCACGCTTTGTGATAAATTTGCCTCCATAACCTATAACCATTTTTTATTTTTCTCGAGGTTCGTGCATGAAATGGCCGAGATTTTTTATGGGGAGGTGCATAAGGATGATAGTAATATGTTTCAATTCTTTTATTTCAATAATATCTACCATTTTAGATCTATTCCTAAATCAAGTCTGTTACAAGGGGGTTGTCCTGAGCAGCCTGTACAGTCACATCAAAACTCATCATCAATTTTTTTTCACCTACAGAGAGGAAGATCCAACCACCTTGAGCATCATGAAACCATTTCTAAAATTGAGAAGAGCACACCCGACTTAGGAAGTAGTCTATTCACTCCATCAGTAGAATATTGAACATTGGGAAGAAGAATACACACACAAAAAAAATTATCAGTCAAACAAATCATCATGCTATGAAGACTTGTACATAAGCAAAATCATCAACTACAACACTTACAACATGAAAATCTTAGAAGCAACATTGTATCCAGGGATGTGAAGTAGCAACAACAAAAAAAAATAACCCTAGAAGACCTCCATATTTAAGGTTATCAGCAATAGGACCTCAAGCAGGTTATCACATGAAGCTTCAAGATCATGAGTAGCAGATTCGTAACCACCAAAAGAAGCTCCAACAATCATATCAATAGCCTCAATATCACCTGCAAAAACACATGAAGGGTAAGGCTCAGGTATGCAATCACCTAAACCTTTCTTCGAATCTATTATAGCTTAAGAAAACATTAAATGTGTGAGAAGGAAATATTTTTATAGCTAAAATAAATAGTAGAGCAGCCTCAGCCTTATCTAGCAATTAACTTCACTTTTCCACCAAGACTCACACACATGTGGGAGAGGAACACGAAAAAAGTAAAGAGGACTTGAGAAAGTGGGTAGTAAGTAGTTAGTTGTGATGGAAGACAAGGAGTGCCAAAGGGGTAACTGAGGATGAACTTAGATAATAGAAAAATAACTTTTAGTTTATTTTGCATGCAATGAAAAAAGAGAAAAAATTGGAAAAAAAGAGAAAAAATTGAAAAGAAAAGAAAAAAGAAAAAAACGAAAAAATAAAAGGTGGGCCCACCACCTCTTGGAATGCGAAATAAAGTTGCTACAAGAGAAATAGGGTTGCTATAGGCATAAAATTTTATATAGGAAGTTGCTACAGGAAAAAAAGATTTTCTACAGGAAAGACAAATTTGCTACATAAAGTTAACCATGACAAATTTTGTTGATCAAAGGTGGTTTTTCTCCTCTCTTCTCTCTCTCCTATATTTACACACTCCGTGGATAACTCCAACATTCACCCATTCAATCATTTCACCTTTCAAATAGGCAAAAAACTCCATTTTACTCCTGACTATAATTTCTATAGGAAATTCCTAACAACTACAAGATTCTTGTAGCACTACTAGAAACCTTGTAAATGCTACAAGAAACTTATTTACAAGGAAATTAGCTCTCTCAAATGTTTCTAAACTTCAAAACCTCACTTCAAAACCCTATACCTACCACTCCTAAACCTCATTTCACTCCATGCTGAAGGATTCACTCCCTAAACCTTATGTTGTGCCGCTAGCAGCTAGATCACCTATACCTTGGCATGGGACCTATGCACTTACCTCTCCATCACTCCAGTCATTCCATCAGTCCATCCCTAACCTCCATAAACCATTTCCCTTCATCTATAAGTAATCTGGAGCTCCAAGAAGCAGAGAGAAGACTGCTACAGGAAGTTGAAAAGTTTCCTGTAGCAATTATGTATATCGCACAACAAGGTCAAAATATGAGGATAAGTTGATGAATATGGCTTCAAAACCACCACCAGAGTCCAGGAGGTTGAACACACTAGCAAAGGTACCTGAGGACCTCCATGCAGCACCTCCAAGAATAAAAATAAATAAAAAGGATAAGGAACTCACTCATAAACAAGATGCTAACTCTGAAAATACATAAAAAAACACAACAAGAGAAAGATAGGCATGGCTATCACCAAAATCCAGAACCCTACACCAGATAATGTCTTCAAATCCTCAGCAACATACAAACAAGGCCCTGATTTTGCACACCATTACAATTGAAGAATCACTTGAGAGAAATAAGTAGCCTGAACCTACATTAGAAGTTTAATGGGAAAATGAGATAGGAGAAGGAATGCAAATAGAAGAGTAGAAAGAATATCAGTAGGAGGAGCAGCACATGGACCAATAAAAAGAGAATGAAATAGGCCAACATACATGAAGAACCACAAGGTAAAGAGGATGAATAGGCTGCTGAGAGCATGAGCTACAGTTTTAGTAGGGGGTGTGATGGGCCTCTAAATTAGACATAAATTAAGACCCATATAACCTCTTAGGCACATAAAATTTATATTAAATCTCTTCTTCTACACTTAATAATGGTTTTTTGAGCTTTAATATGTTCTTAGGAAGGTTTAGATATAATTGCATATATGTGCCTAGTATTATTTATTTTTGTAGAATATTGTGAGAATATTGGGAAAATTATGAAGATTTGGAGAAGGAGATAATTTAGGGAATTTCTCCCTACTACTAGAGGATCACGATTAGAAAATAAATGAATAAAATATCATGAAATCGTTGAGAAATTTTGGTGAGATTCTAGAACTCCAATGATTGAGAAAATCTAGGAATGTGTTCCCTATCATTTACTGCAAACTCTAGTGTTGGGAACCAGATCCACTATTTGAGGGATTTTGGAGGGGAAAGATTCCTCCTTTCAAGGGGAATTCTTCCGAATTGGCCTCTAGGGGCATGCATTGTTTATTCTTATTATGGAGAAAACTTGTTTTCTGGAAGCTCCACTTTCTTTTCTTGTAGTGATGTACTTGGACTGATTCAATAATCAATATTGGTGCCATTTTTAGCTTCTAAGGCTTGGTTTCTTCCATAGGACGTTGAGCCTCCTTGGGCTTGGCCATCCCAGCAGCCTCAGAGCCCTCTTGCACAATTTATTTATGTTCTTTTCCCTTCTTATTCACACGCATATCTTATTTCTGTTTTGCATATTTTTGTATTTAGTATTATTTATTTTCTTGTTGTAGGATTGAGTTAAATGAGTTAAGTGAGTTATTTTGCAGTTTTTTTACAGGTTCAAAAGTATTATTCATCCTTATAATAACCTTTTAAGGTCATCTTAATCATTAAGCTACTTGGATTTGGTTACTAGTTCACGAATATAAGATTTTTGAAAATGCCCTGTAGCGAAACAGTAGTAAATTTATGCTATTTATTAGAAGGGGTTAATGAGAAACATTTGACTTGATTCCAATTATATTAGGTCATAATAATTTTAAATTTAATAACAAAATTTACCCCATTGCATTTTCACTTGATTAGGTAAGGCATTTAATACATTAACTAGCCCACTAGTTCTTGAATTTCCAGATTTTAGAGTAGTAATTTTCTGTTATTTTTTAGCACAAGTGAACATGGGTATTTTGGAGCGATTCCACTTGTAATGGAGACCTAAGACATCCTAATTACTAAAAAAAAATTCCCATACCATTTTCATTTGATTTACTTGTTCATTCGGTGAGTTATCTCCAAAACAGAGTTTCCTGTAGCAAATACAAAGGTTCCTGTAGCACTCTTGTAGCATATGTAAACTCGACCAGATTTTCTCCCAAAGGTTGGTTTTTGTATCTTAGGCTTGAATTATGACCCCTAGGATCTAAATACATGATTGAGGAAAAATAAAAACAACCTATTACATTCATTTTCACAAATTAGATTAGGTATTTTTATTTGAATTAATGCTCTTAGGATTTCAATTACAAATTGTTGTTATTTCCTAGGATTAATTTCTTTTCAAAGAAACACTTCCATTTCTGTAATTAGTTTAGGATTTTATTTCATGACATTCCCTCCATTACATTAGATAAAAAAAAGAAGGAAACATTGTATGTCACACATATATTTCTGATACCTCTTAAGTTTGTACGATCCCCAGGTTGATAATTAAAGTTTGTAGCCTCATGATTTGCAACATTCTTGTTGCAATACCGAGGCTCATCACTTACAACAACATAGCAATAAATATTCAGGGAACACCAAATGAGTGACTCAGGACGAGTCACATGTGAGTGTTGGGGTCCTGTTGCGTGCGACCCAACTTGGTCCAATTTTGGTCAAAAGACTCCACATCTTGAGGAGCAGAGTGCGCGGTACCGCAAAGTTATATCTACCGCAAGATATCTAGGGGCTTCAGATTGGGTCAAATCCCATCATTTTTTAACAAGTATTGGGCTTTTAGTTAATTGTCTTGTCCAACCCATGGTATATGGACCATGTTTCTGTAATGATGTAATGATATATAAATCAATGTAATGTTGTTTCGAAGCCATGATAGGTTGATAGTTGATGAGTGCAATTGATTTTATATTATGTTGTTAGTCTGTTTTGGGCCTTACAAAGAGGCTTTGAAACTAAGTGCATGAAGACCTTGGAAGAGTCTCTCGCTTAGTGCATAGACCACCTGCAGTTATGTGTGTCAGTCGAGAAGTAAAATGTTTTGAAGGATCCATATTTAATAAAGAAGAATAATTTTTAGGTCACTTGTTTGAGACTTAATTTTGGAGCTTGCAAAAATCATAAATTTCCCAGATCATATCTCTGAAAATATAGCGAACTAATATCTGAAATGTTTACACGATGTTCACCAAGATTTTGGCTCCACATTGTCATAACGTTATATTCTGAAGCCTCTTATAAAACATTTTATAGCGAAAATTCCAAGATGGCCTGTTTGAAGAAGCGAAACCCTAAAATCCAAAACTTTGATACCAAATGTTATGCAACCAGATCAAAAAACTATAGAAACAGTAGATAAAAAAATTTAAAAAATCCTTTTCGAGGGGGAAACCTCATTTACATTACATAAA
This sequence comes from Pinus albicaulis, assembly GCA_034641835.2. NCBI lineage: Eukaryota > Viridiplantae > Streptophyta > Pinopsida > Pinales > Pinaceae > Pinus > Pinus albicaulis. The sequence continues at coordinate 560,192,779 of CM076580.1, read as the reverse complement.
TGAAAAATTATTGGATGATTCAAATGAAAAAACCTCCTATCTATTTATAGGGGTCACAATATACTCACAACCGACATAACAATAATAATGTAAGAAAACAACAATAACAATAGTGGGGTTGTATGGGGCACAATAATAACAATATGGGGACTACATGGGCACAAAAATAACAATAAGGGGGTTACTCTAGCAATAACAATAAGGGGCTATGCCAGTATTAAGGGACTTAATAGAATATCACTCTTATTAGGATATTTGAAGATACCTTATAGCAGTTACTACTTCAAATGTAAAGAACTAGAAATGGCATAATTTAGTAGGTCTTGGTTAGTATTCAATTTCCAAATAATACAATAGAAATGAAAATTGTTCTTTGTGATGAATTATAAAGTGAAAGATATCCAAAATTATGAAGCTACAAAAATGTGAAATCTCCTGAAACCATATGACTGGAGTAATATTCATGACTCTACAATGAAAAAATTTATAACAATATTTCAATTCTCTCTTTTGAAATATAATGCAAGTGAAGCTACAAGGATCAATTTTATTTTATTTTTGAAGCAGATTTAGAACTTTGTGGAAGACCTTGTCCAAAACCACTACGAAGCTATTGTGGAAGATGTTTCAGTGGTATATTGATCAAGATTAGTTCTTAAACTATTATAGAAGTCTGGAAAAACATAAACATGAGATATCTCATGGACATAACCAAGATATACGATAGCAACAAGATTCAATTCAAATTTCCTTCTAAGGAATGATGTGAACTATGACTATGATTCGATTCTACTCTAACTATGAAGCAAAATTCAAAATCAGATCCAAAAAGATAGTGATATGTGTGTTAACATTATTGACATAATAGTGATGTTTTTAATACAATTTATTTCTGAGACCATCAAGAATGTCAAGTAGATGAAGAAGACCAAGTTCTTTATAATGATATTATTTAAACTTGGTAGTAGAAGGGCTAGACAAGTATGACTTTGTAATTAGTTACCCCGATTTAAAAAGGACGAAAAACTGATTGGGATGTAATCTCTCTGAAGTAGAGAAGCGGGTCGTTGCCCTAATTCTTGTAGTAAAGGAGACTTAAAAGTTTTGTCTCATTAACAAAAATTAGGGCTGAGTTTCCCTATTCTCTTGCATAGAAGAATATCCTAGTTTGAAGCTATTTCAAGGGTTACAAACCTGAGATTAAGGGTACGTACTAAGGAACCACATAAGGGTTGATTAGTAGACCTGTGTTGGCAATAGAATGAAAGTATCAGACCAAGAATGTTTGAGGTATAGTGGCACAAAATCACATTCTTGTGGATTGTAACAAGACAAATACATGTACAAAATCTTATGAAGGAAAATTGTTAAGGGTGGAGGGTTTGTCCTAAATATTTAGGAAATAATTTTGTGAGCCCTAGTTAGGTAATTTTCCAAGTATTTAAAGTATCAAGATCTACAAGTTATCTCAGTAATATTTGGACTAGGAATACCCTCAGGTTGATGAACTAAAAGTGTGAGGGTTTGGGAAAAAAGGAGATTTGTATTGAGTGAACTAGTAGTGTGGTCAAGTCCTTAAGAAGAAGATGTGTTCAACTGATGTCAAGGTAGGCCTTGTTGAAAAATGTAACTAGGTTAAGTCTTCATAAATTGTACTTGAGTCAAAACGTAATATTTTTTAAAAGAAAGCAAAAATAATTTTATTGATTAATTGAATTGACTTGTTAAAGCATGGGTTTCATACTTGGGTCAGTTTTCTTAGGTCAAGAATACATTGTAGGCTTTAGGTTATTGTAAAAGTAAATTTTGAAGTCTCCTACATCCATAAACATCTCCTTGCTGTCGAAGAACTCATCATCGAGTCAACTTCCATAAGTGAACTCAAGTCGACCTAAACAAAAATAAAGACACAACTTTCCATGAAGTCATGTCAGCCTATTTCAAGGAGAAAACAATATAAATACAGGCCTAAGGTCTTCGCATTACTACACCACATAAACTTAGGCTAATTGAAGAAAGAATTTCGAGTAACTACAAAGTGAAGTTTAGATAGATCATAGGGATATTCTCGACATAATTTTTTGAGATAGAATGCAGATTATAATGAAGACTAAAAGACCTAATTTCAGTGATATATCATGGTAAATGTTTCGGTGCTATTTAAGTGGAGATATCTTGGTGCTATCACAAAAATTAGTTTATTGCTAACGCAATAATAATGGTTCATTTCTACCATAGTGAGAGGATCTCGATGCTACCATAGTGAGAAGATTTCAGTGCTACCACAATGATAAAGGACTCAGTGCTATTACAGTGGTGCTATCATAGTGACTCGGTGTTATCACAGTTGACGAAGAAGCTCATATTGGTTGCAGAGATGATCTCTTCAAAGATACAAGTGTGGAGAAGACTGAATGCTACAAGAGAAAATAATAGCACTGAAGAATGATAAGGTGGACCTAATGTATGGAGGTAGTCTCAAGTCTAAGTTGTAAGGGTCTTTGTCATCTCATATTGAATCTAATAAAGGAATAATTTTGACTGGGTTTTCCCTTAGAGTATGTTTTTTCCCTAACATCGTGCCTACATCTTGTGTTCGCTTCCATTTGTTTCTTTACATTAGTATTGATGATTAGAAAAGATAGTTCGAAAGAATAAATAATAAAAAAACATCACATGATGAAGTCATTAACTGCCACTCCTTGGATTTATCAACATGGAATCAGAGCTAAGGTCATTATCAAAGGAAATTGAAGACCACTCAGTGAAAGGTTTTGTTTGCATTTTTATTGAACATATTAGTTAGGTAAATATCCCAACTTAAGAAGGAGTTTAGAGTTAGATAATTTGGATCATTTCATAGATTAGGTTCGTAGATTTTTGGTAAAATCATAGTAAAAAAATATGACACTTCACTCAAATTATAGAGAAGGTTTTAACATATTACAAAGAAACAAATGAAGTAACAAGGTTTCGACATACTTCCACGATATCTTAGAAGGAAGTTCAATGTAAAGTTTTGTGTCACAGTCATGTCATAAAGGAATTTGGGAACAATGATATATGGTCAAAGCATTGTTATGCTTATGGGCTGAATACTATCACAAAAGTGATATAAGTGCAATGAAAAATATCTACAAGGATATCAGTGAAATTTCCTGTGGAGATCTATGACTTCAAGAGGTATTATAAGGACTACTACAAGACCAAAGATGAGGCCATATCCACATAATTTAGGAATCTTAAATCTATTCTATGGAGAAAGAATCCTTGAGGATATAAATTAAAAATCCGAACCAGCTCAAGGAAATAAAGTAAGTATTGATGCATAAACAACGAGTATAACAAATCTAATAAAATCAGAGGTATGTCATTCACAATGTACATATGTTCATAAGCATTTCGATTTCTATTATTTCCAATGGTTCATATAATCCTTATTTATAACTAGTCTAAGATAAAGAGTGTACACTCCAGATAACATATTAAAATATTAATCCTCTTCCTCTAGGATTTACAGGTAATCTAGGATTACAAGCAAAATCCCTTGCTTAAAAGAAGGAATGATTTTTCATAAGATTCCATCCTCCATGGTTATGTAGGAGATCTAACTAGAGAAATTAAATCATGTTCTTGGTATCACATGTTTTTCTTGTAAGTGTGAACTATAGGTATAAAATATCATGGATTAATACAAAGAAGCCACTTCAAGGAATTCTTCCAAAGTTTGTAAAGGAACATCTCTTGCTATGTATAAAAGTATACACCCTATAAAATTCTCTTAAAAGTATGTTCATCATATTTTTGAAATTTACATTACATTACTAACATTGTTATGTGTAGCTGTATTGAATCATAATGATTCTTGTTTTGGATGATTCATTATTTGATAAATCTATCCTCATATATTTGATTGTTTAAGAACCCTAGATTGGTTCTTTGGAAAACCCTAACTTAAGGGTATGCTGATGTTAATGTGTGAAACCCTAACCTTCTTAGAGTTATTGAGAAATGTTATTTGAAGTTTTAATGATGATGTCATGTTTGGTGTTTTGGTGTGATCATGAAAACCCTAACTTATTAAGGTTGAATGGTGATGTATGAAATCATAAACCTTTGAAGTTTTGGTGAAAGTAGGGTTTGCTTTACTATGTTATCAATCCCTAGATATTTGGGGTTTGGTTGGGTCTATAAGAAGAACCCTTGTTATGTATTTGAATATCCTAGGAATGAAACCCTAGGTGTTTATGTGTCTATTTGAAACCCTAGCCTGGTCTAGGCTGGTATATGTTTAATGTATTAATATTACCTAGCATATGTTATGCTTATGTTTAATGATGAATTCCTAGATATATGTGTTGACCTAATTATTGATAGTCATAAGTCATAGGGTTTGGAAACAAGCCCTAGTCAAAAGTTTGAAGCTCTAGGATGTTGTTGCTTGGAAAATCTAGGGTTTTGCAACTAAACCCTAGTAGTAGTTAAAATTCTCCAGTATGTGTGATATGAAATTCCAAAATCTATTAATCTACTTAGTAATTACTAAGAATTTTGTTGATAAAAATATAAGGTTTACATCAAGCCCTAGTAGATGTTAGTCATGATGTTGAGTAAGCTGTGATTGGTTTTGAATGTTGGAGCTCATGTATAAAAATACAAGGTTTACATGAAATCCTAGGAGGAAGTCTAACATATGAAATTTGAAAATTGTTAGATGCATTAATTTGATTTGTTTCTAGGGTTTTCTATATGAAATAATGTGTCATGATATTGAAATAATATTGAAACCCTAGATATAATGAGTTTGATATCTGGATGAGTTGTGGATGTGATTTAGGGTTTGTAACTAAACCTGGGAAAGAAGTTGAAATGTATTCTATTGTTGAGTATGTTTGTAAAGTATAATGCTTCTGTTATTATAATATTTTGATATGGCTAACTTCATGCTTCTATAAATTTTGGTTGTACTTGCTCTCTAAGTTGTGAAGGTACATCATATTCAAGATGGAAAAGATGATCATAAGTAAAGTTAACATGATAAGAATGATATATGAATGAATCTGATAAGAAGGATGGAGGCCATGAAATATTCTCCAATGACATAAGAAGAAGTTGATCTTCCTCGGTTAAGAGGGAGCCTAGATAGAAGAAATCTCCCTGAGATTAAGAGGGAGACTGGATATAATAAATCTCCTTGGTTTGAGAGGGAGGGCATAGCATAGTTTTGATTGGAGAATGAATTTTGAAGGATATGTTGCTACATGTGAAGTAGGAAAGGAAACTGTATGATTGAGGAATATTCTATCAAAGAATCAGTTGATAGTCATACTTTGGAAATTTGAGAAGCAGCATCAAGTTGTATGGAAGACCCTAAAGGTTTGTATTTTATTATGTATACGTGAAAATATATTATTGTATGGGGTTGTGTTTGTACAAGTAAATATCTTGAAGTTTTGATAGCATGCTGGTTACCGATCAGTTTGATCCAAAGAGATTTTTTTTCCTTGATCTGCTGGATCAAGGAGTGTTGAGGCTTTGTGAGTGAAGCATTTCCTAGGAGGACATCTGGCCAACACTTTGTGTTAATGTTGTGATCCCAAAGTATGGAGGGTGGCGTTGGTCATAGAGATTTGACCATAGATATGCACCCAAATCGCTAGGTTGATGGTTATCAAGGAAGCCTGATGGTACCTAGAGTGGATGAAAGATTGAGTCCATATTAGTCCCACTAAGATATATTTCCCTGGTCAGGAATCTAGTCCATGGCATTGCGGTTCCTAAAATTATTCGTAGATGATGTGTTTTTATATCTTCCATGTACCTCTTTGATTACATGTAAATATGAATACCTTCCTAGTTAAGAGGGAGTGTTGCAAAATGTAACTAGGTTTAGTCTTCATAAATTGTACTTGAGTCAAAATGTAATATTTGTCAAAAGAAAGAAAAAATAATTTTATTGATGAATGGAATTGACTTGTTATATCATGGGCTTCATGCTTATGTCAATTATCTTAGGTCAAGCCTCCATTACAGGCTTTAAGTTATTGTCAAAGTCAATTCTGAAGACTCCTCCATCCATCAAAATCTCCTTGTTGTCAAAGAACTCATCATCAAGTCTGCTTCCATAAGTTAACTCAAGTCGACCTCAACCAAAAATAAAGAAACAATTGTTCATGATGTGATGTAAGCCTATTTAAAGGAAAAACCACTATAAATACAATCCTTAGGTCTTGAAATTACTACAACAAAGAAAATTGGGCTAATTGCAGAGATAATTTTGGGTAACCACGGAGTGAAGTTCAGATAGATCATAGGGATATTCTCGGCATAATTTTCTGAGATAGAAAGTGGATTATAGTGAAGACTAAAAGACATAATTTCGGTGATATATCACAATAAATGTTTCGATGTTATTACGGTGGAGATATAATTGTGCTACCACAAAAAATTAGTTTGGTGCTACCACAGTAATAATGGTTCTGTGCTACCATAGTGAGAGGATCTCGGTGCTACTACAGTGGTGTTATCACAGTGACTCGGTGTTATCACAATGGATGAAGAAGCTTAGGTTGGTTGCATAGATGACCTCTTCAAAGATACAAGTGCAAAGAGGACTTACTGCTACAGGAGAAAATAATAGAACTGAAGAATGACAAGGTTGACTTGATGGATGGAGGTAGTCTTGAGTCTAAGTTGTAAGGGTCTTGGTCGTCTCATCTTGAATCTACTAAAGGAGTAATTTTAAATGGGTTTTCCCCTAGAGTGGGGTTTTTCCTTGGTAGCATGCCTACATATTTTTTTCTCTTTTATTTTTTTCTTGGCATTATTATTGATGATAAGAAAGACAATGCAGAAGAAAAAATAATAAAAAAAATTCACAAGATAATGTCATAATAAGAGAAATCACGTAATTTCCACTCCTTGGATTTCTCAACAGATCTATTCATAAGTGTTGGAAATACTGAGAGGGGGGGTGAATCAGTATTCCTTTCAATTAGTATTATTATTAATCTTTTAGAGCATTATTTAATCTTCAATTATTATCAATGTTTGTACAATGATAGCAGTAAACAAAATGAACACAAATGCACACAGTCTTTAAGGTGGAAACCCCCTCTGGGACAAAAACCACCTGAATGATTTTATAATAATTCTTTAACCTTCAACTCCAATTGAAAATAAAGCTCCAAATTCCTATAATCTAGAAAATCATTCTTCTCTAGCTCCCACTGGATGGACACTCCAATGCTCCAGATTCTTCAGTAGTCACGTGAACGGATGCCCCAACACCCAATGAGCTACAACTCACCCTACCACCACCCTAACACCCTGAAGTTTTCATAGGATTTAACCTGTTGGTGAATTAATGCACTAGCCTAGCACCACCATACCACCCTATAGAATAATAAAAGAAGAATGGACTCCCGTACCAGGGAAAATTGTCCACTTTACAATGATATAGAATGATGTAGAAGAAGAAGACACACAAGACCATAACCCCAACTATGACACAACCACCTAATGATGATCCTATACCTCCCGACACTACCTCTTCAACTCTTGGCAGATAGACACTTTTACAAATTTTACAACGATGTTTTTACAATGACCCAGTACAATGCTACCTTTACAATGACTGTATGCAATGTTGCCCACTTGAAGACTTCATGTGGTGAAATTATTGCTGTTGTTCTGCACCTTGATTGTTGCTATTTTCATGCTACCATTTATCACTCTTCATAACATCATATCATGCATTGAGTCTTATCTTGATGAATATATAATACCTGCAAAAAGTCTTCAAGGAAATACCCATGACATGATAATAACAAAACTTACCTCATCCTGCAGAGCATATGTCAGTGCTAAACAAAAACAAAAAATTAGAATACAAAGAACCTAATTCAATTAAGAGATGAACATGAATATATAGAAGATACTTACCTAGAGCTTACCTTTGCTGCATGATTTTTCTGCACCTTGCTTTGCTTTGCTGCCCTAGAAATTCTGGTCCTTTGCAGCCATTGACAACACATGATCTAGCTTTGTGTTGCCTTCTAGGAGCTCGATATTGAATCTGATTTATCTCTGTGATTTCAGATCCCCAATATGTGATATTAGGTCTTGTAGTATCCCTCTGAGTATTCTTTCCAATGCCACAGGTCTGAGCCCATTTTTATTCTTCAAGGAAAATTTATGCTCAATCTCTCACAATGACTTAATTATGGACTAGTTCAGTAGAGCGAAATTGTACAGCATGCCACATGTCATTGTTTCCTCCTTCGGCTCTGAAATTGATATACGGAAAACTGAAGTCCATGCACTATCCACCACTTTTTACAAAATTCCAATCCGCTTCTCAGAGAGATAGTTATGACGATTTTCCCAAGGTCACCCCTTTGAGATGAAATTCAGAAGCCTGCAAAAAACCATAACTTCCACAGATCATATCTCTGAAAATATAGCAAACTAAGATCTGAAATTTGGAAAAAAGCTTCATCCAGATTTTTCCCAAGGGGGTTTTTTGTTTTAGCATCTAAGGCATTGCAAAAAAAATGTTATAGTGAAAATGCCACGATGACTTGTTTTTAGTAGTGAAATCCTTGCAAGAGGAGGATATGAGGGTCACAATTTATATAAATGCTTAGGTTGAGAGGGTCTTCAACAAGTGAACGTTGGAAGGATTTTAGGAGCTTAAAAAATTATCAATTATGGACTATTCAATGACCACAACCAGTTATTAGTGTCATGCCATAACCCCATGGGGTTTTAACCCACTAACTGGGGTTACTAACTTCAAACAAGAATATCTCTCAAACCATGAATAATTATGTGGCGTTCCATATATCAACGGAAACATCTCAACAAGTAGAAACCATCCCAAATATCCTTGACTTAGAATAGAGTAATTTTTGAAGTAAAAATTTCCATGTAATATCAGGGTAGCCCTTGGTGCTTCTTGGGTTGACATCAATGACAACCATTGATCAACAATAAGATTTTGAGCAAAAATATGTGTGTGCCCTAGTTACTTCATTTTGAAATGATAATATCACTTTGGTATGGGTTGGTAAGTAATTTCTAATTCATGCGACTTCTTTGTAACAATAAAGTGCGTTGCCTAGAAATCCCTAGAATATTGTGTGTGAGATGTTGATGATGCCCTAAGTGCACCAAAATTGTTGTGTGAGGGTTGCTTATATAAACCCTAAGATTAGTCATCTTAGAGACAACTAAAGGACTAATAAGAGGGTAGTTTGAAGACCTTATGTGCATTGGCTTATGGTATTGTAAGGTAGTGCAATGAGGAAGTTTGATTAAGCCCTAAGTTCTATCATCTAGGAGAAAAAAAGTGGCAGAAGTATGTAGCATTGTTGAAGACCCTATGTGTTGGTTTCCTTAGATAAACAACAAAAATAACTAGAGGGGAGAATTATGCTGAAAGGTTGAATACAGAACTACAGTTTGGAAAGGTCAGCCAAGTTGTGTTCAAATCTTACTGAATAATAGATCAACTAAATTTGTATGTTTTAAATCATTCAGTTGAATAAAATATGTAATGGAATACCTTCAAGGCAAGAAGTAGTGTTCGACACAGTAAAAAATGCAGTAGGTGAAGACCTCAAGTATAAGATAATGATCTATTAGGACGAAAAATTGGAGCCCTAGTTCAAAAAGTTGCAAGATGAGAAAACTCAGTGATAAGACGGTTGATTCAGGAAGCTATAACAATAACATGTAGCTGATGTAAGGGAAGTATGAGTACTTATGCCATAAGATGAGGCTTGTTGATGAATTATCCCTATTAGAGAGGGAGTGAGCATGGATTTCTCCTCTCTGGTTGAGAGAGAGTAAGTTTGGACATTGGTTCTCCCTGTGTCATGTACTAGGCCAAGACTAAACATCATAAGTCCAGTGCATACATCACAGATATGGAAAATGGATTGAATAAACATGGTCCTCCTTGTGTCTGGTACTTTCACGACCCTACAGTGGATCAACCTCTTGGGATGCATGACATCGACAAGTTTCATTGTTGCATTAAGAACACTGAAAACTCAATAATATCGACTATGCCTCTTCACACACACTTAGTTATTTTATTTAAGTGTTTTCTCTTTTTTTTATGCATCAGAACTTAACATTAAAAAACACTTTAAATGAGACAATGTACACACTTCATACAAGAGGGGGAACTCCCATGCAATTCCCCAACTGTTAAAAATATATAATTTACAATACTACAACTAGGAAGCCCTACCTAACAATAATGAATTGCCTTCATTATCTACAAAATTACACAACAGTGGTGCCATGGCTTATTGCCACGTACACACATAAATTAATTGGACCTATGCCAAACCTAGTGTTGACGCATCGTGGAGAAACTCCAAGAATTTTGCACAGATAAAACTCGAGTTTTGACCTTGTCATAAAATTTCTTTCCTCCAAGCGAACCCAAAACTCAGTCCTCCAAGACGTGCAAGCTCTTTTCCTTTCTCATGAAATTTGTGAACTTCATTAATACAAACTTGTCACTTGTTTGACTTGAGTGAATACCTTGACACCAATCGCTTATTTATATGGATGTGCCACCTTGCCAATTTGTTTGGGTCAATGCGTTTATGTGTGAATAGACACCCTTCCACTTTGTTGGCCGACATAACTTGCTTGCATTTCTTATAGCACTCGCCCCTGAATTTTCGTGCACTTCACTCAATTTCTCGGGTTGTGGACCTAACGTTCATTCTGGCATGAAATCTTAGGTACGACATCACCCAACTCGCCCATCATCAATATACTTCTTTTTGGCCACATGATCATCCACTTTCCCACGCATTCGCTCAACCACTTAGCCACTCGCTTGCCCATGTGCTTGCTTGCCCGAATTTCCCATCGCCCCCCTGCTCACTCGCCCGACGTGCTCAACTCCCTTGCTGCTCGCTCACCTGGCTTACCCATGCGCTTGTTCGCCCAACACACTCGACTCACCCATGCTCCCAGAGCCACCTGTCTAACTCGCCTACATGCCCAACTCTCGCACTTGGATCTCCCATGCTCCTACTGTTTCCACTTGACTCACCCAAGCATCTAGCTCGACCGCTCAACTCGCCTATGTGGTTGGATTTCCCCTATTTCTAATTCTGCTCAGGTGTATTTCCCTCGAGCACCTTGCTACCATGCAGGTACGCTGAAGGTGCCTACCTTTTCAAGTGGAACCGATCCATCATGGGCGCTCATCCTGAGGCCCTGACATCCTCCCCCACTCAAAATATGTCGCCATCCTCGGAATGAATCTTCCATGAAATCAACCCCCCTAGCTGCACTCTCTACTTATTAAGTTTCTTTTCATGCCCACAAAGACCAGGACCTTGCTTCTAAATGTGATCAACATACCCATCTATCCAAATGATATCGACACTCCATCTACGTCACATCTCCATTCGATGCTTCTACTCCTTGATTCCTTTTATGGGGTCTATGGCTAGCACAGTCACTCGATGTCACTACATAAAGTATGTAATGCCCCATATGTCATGGAAATTTCCTTTACAGTTATTGGTCCCGATTCTTGCAATATGCGTGCTCCCCATGTGGAAGATCACTTTCCCAGTGCAACTACATGCTGCAATGTAGATCGTTCCAACCCATCTGCTTACTATCTTCACTATGTGAACCACACTGCTATACTCTAGCTCCTCATCAACACATTTATGCACATTTCTGGATGTCATGAATTGAACTAGTTAGTTGATCAGTCCAAAATACATGAAACTCATAATAATACACATCCTTATGTCTCTGCATAGTCGTTTCTTCAATATCTTGTCACATGTCTCGAAGGCCCACCTTTTCCTTAGGGCCCTTTGTTTAGGTGGTGTGGTGCTTCCATGCCTTCACAAAGCACCACACTCATCTTCCATAAGGGTTTTAGTTCACAAGGGAAGTTAGGAAGTTTCCTTCTTGACTCTCGACCATCCAAGTGTCAGATTGATATTGTGTCTCAAAAAAATTTCTTACCTCATTAACCTCCTTCGGTGTACACCCCAGTTTCACAAGTTTTTCTCTTGTCAATTGGAAATCATAGATTCCCATAGCATACCTACAATAGTCCACTATGTATGTTAGATCCTTGCTTCCTTAGTCATCCTTTCTATTTGAATTCGAAGAAGTGTTCGAGATCTCCTTTTCATTTGTAATGTCTTATTTCACGGTGATGGAGGAATTTTTTTCTTTGCCTTCTTCTCATTTTTCCTTCATGACATGTGTGACAATGCTTACTAACCTTTTCTCCTTTGCCACCAAATTGCCAACTTATCACTGCTCCATATCATCATATGCCACATGCAGATCCTTCTCATATAATATCATGGAATTAACCCCTGGTCGATATCCCAAACAACTCTTCCTTGTCATTGAAACAATCATGGTTTTTCCCTCAACAAGAATCAAGAGTGTATCTAGGCCCACCATAGGCACTGTTTGAGTTGTTGTCCGAATGTCCAACCCTAACACCATAGCATGATCATCCATATCAACCACTCTTAAGTATAATAGAACAAAACACGATCCAACCCTTACTTGGGTATTCTTAGGAATACTGGTCACAAATTTCATCCTATAGTTAACAATTTTGACTACACTGAACTCCCTTTCCATGTCAGTCTTCAACTTCAACGATTTTGCTGCCCTTTTGCTCAGGAAGTTGTTCGTAGATCTTGAGTTTACCAACGTAACAAAATTTTTTCCGCATATAGTTTTATGCACAAATATTACTTCCAACGCACCAACATGTTGTGAAGGTTTCACTTTATGCCTTACTTCAATAATTCTCCCTCTTGTTCCTGCAATCGAACATTTCCTCACTTTTGACTCAAATGATATTTTGAGAAAATTAATTTCGCCATCATGTACCCTTCAAGAAACTTGAACTTGCTTCATCTTTCTTCATTTTTTGATTCACGACACTTTCCTCTTTCACATCAACTTTTTCATCCATCATCAAAGAAGCTATAGTTCACCCTTCTTCCTTTAGCGACCTGAACCCCTTGCAATCTCATCAATATGTCTAATTTCGTCTTCTTCTATTTTTTCGATACCAAGAAAGCCCCTCTTGATTCCCTTCTCGATCTCCATAACCTTGTTTTCTGATTTGACATGTTCCTTCCTTGAACGAGCTTAAATTTCCATAAGCTCTTGAAGTCTACAATTTCCTTGTTGTATATCATCCATAAATTTTCTTTGTTAAGACATTTCTAATAACACCCAAGCCTTCATGAAAGGTTACTATTCCTTCTCCTATTTTGTCCAAACCTCTTAAGACTATCACAAGCTCTTGGCGCAACTTCCAACTCTTTGGCTCTCATATTTATTTTGTTTGAACACATCCATCCTTCACTTAGACTGCCATCCAAAAAGACCCTTCCAAACCACAACGCAACATTGTCGATTCCCTCGACTCGTACTTTGTAGTTAATGCTGGTTTTTCTATGAACAATGTAAACTATGAAATGGGAGCTACAAACTCAAAATGAGAACTCTAGCAAAAACAAACCCCAAAAAATATGAAAAAAAACTTGAAAATGAAAAATATTGATTCTGGAATAACATTTCTTTTTTTTGTCGAGGTAAAATTTCAATATTTAAAAAAAATGGAAATAAAATCCAATAAAAACCGATTTTTTTTGTGCAAAAATCACCCATTAACAAAAAGTGTTGATGTTGTAATAACTTCTTTTTTTTCGAGGTAAAATCTCAACATTTTTTAGCAATGGCGTTAAAAATAAAATATCATGACTCCGAAAAACCTTAAAATTCCAATGATTTTTCAAGCATGGCATTAAAGATAAAACATCACGTCTTTGAAATGACTTAAAATTCCAACAATTTTCAGCCATGATCTTAAAGATAAAATATCATGACTCAGAAAAACCTAATTTTTTTTTTACAATTTTTCAACCATGAAATTAAAACCAAAGATGATGAATACAAAAATCCTTAAGTTTTAAACATATTTCAACCATGACATTATGGAAATTTTTTATGACTATATATATAAATTTTTAAATGAATACTTGAATGAAAGAGTCATTATACCAAGAGTATTTTTTTTCAAATGCTAAAAGTATAACAAATTTAAAATCTTAGCCTAAGACAAATTGGCACATTGCAACGAAAATTTAAAACTCAACCATCAAATTGATACACAGTTTAGGTGAACTAACCCATTGTAATAAAAGCTTAAAGACCAACCATGAAATTGACACATTGTGAGGTTGAACTTGATCCATTATAACTAAAAATTTAAAATCAACTATCAAATCGACACATAATGAGATTGGGTTGCTAGTTGAGGATCGACACAGACCCTTCAGGGAAACGGCCAAACCCCATCGACCCCCACAACGAAACGAACCCTGGGGTAATAGACCCTACCACCCCATGACTCGTTGGGTCACGAGGGTGGGTGAAGAGACAACTCCCTCCCCACCTGTCCTCGCGGCCCAATAAGTGCTAGGGGTTGTAGGGACGATTCTCGAAATCGTCCCTACCAACCCCAGGGCCCGTTAACTTGCTTGGTGGTCGATTCTTATTATTTATTTATTTTTAATTTTATGTTTCTAAAATATTTAATTCAATTTTTTATTTATTTTATTTTAAGTTATTTTAATGTATTTATTATTTTTTTAAATTCCTTTTTATTTTTCTAATAATTTAAATTATCTTAATATCTTTTTTTTAATCTTTGTTTTTGGTATAATTTTTTTATATATTTTTCTTAAATTATGTTTTATATATATTTATTTTTATTTTTTTCAATTTTTTTTATTATATATATATATATATATATATATATATATTTTTTTTTTTTTTTTTTTAAATTTCTATCAATTATAATTTGGGTTTTTTTTTTCTTTTTACATTTCTATGTTCGATTTTTTTGGTTTTTTTTTTATATTTGTTTTTTTTAATGTTTTTTTAATTTTGTTATGTTTTAATATATAATTTTATTTACTTATTATTATTTTTTAATTTTTCTTTTGTATTTTGTTTTTTGTTTTTTTTTTCCTCAATGTCTTAATGTTTTTAAATTTTTTGTCTGGGAATTAGACAACTTGAAAAATTGTTAAATAATTAACATTTAAAAAAATATTTGTGTATACTTAAGATATTAGAAAATTTTAGGTGTCAAAAATATGCCTTAAAAAAATGTTGATGCTTATCAAAATACACATGAAAATTTTCAAAATTAAAAAATAAAATTATCCACACTTAATACATTAGAAAATTTAAAGTGTAAAAGATAAGCCTTCTAAAAAAAGGGGTTGATGCCTCATCAATACTTTTCAAAATCAACATGAAAATTATTAACATTCAAAAAAAATGTTCATACTTGATACATGAGAAAATTTAAAGTGTCAAAAATATGTGATTAAAAAAAGATATATTTTAAATCAACATTTTTCAAAATCGAATAAATTGTTGCTACTTCAAAAAAACAGGTACTCGGTATAGTTTTTGTTTGATAGTTTGCATTGTTTGTGTTGCACTGCGACCAATTTTCATCTCAATCTGCCACTCAACTGCTGATGGGTAGTTGTGCCTCTTATTGTGCCCAATTCATTCAACTCAGTTTTGACCTTGCCGTGCCTCTGCCTCTTCTAAACTCAACTTCATTTTAATGTGCCCACCTTCACAAAAGAGGCTCTTATACCATCTGACTGTAGAGTGGGAAGATGCATCACCAATTTTTGCATAGCCTTATTTTGTCAAGACAACTCTGATACCATATGTCACGACCCTGTAGTGGCCCAACCACTTGGACGCACAACACATACAAGTTTCACCGTTGGGTTAAGAACACCGACAACTCAATCATCCGGACTATTCACACGTAATTATTCTATTTAATTATTTTCTCTCTTTTTAATGCAACAAAGCTTAATATTAAACAACACTTTAAATGAGACAATGTACACACTTCATATAGGAGGGGGAAATCACATTCAATTCCCCAACTGTTTTAAAAATACAATGTACAATAATACAATCAGGCACCCATGATTAAGAAAAGTGCACTGCCTTCATTATTTACAAAATTATACAACAGTGGTTCCACACCTTACTGCCATGTGCACACATAAATTAACTGGACCTGCCACCAACTTGGTGTTGGCATACCGCAGAGAAACCCCAATAATATCGCGCAGACAAAACCCAATTCTCAACCCTATCACATAAGTTCGTCCTATGGCCCTTTTCTGAACAGTGAATTCAGAACTCGGTCCTCCAAGTCGTGCGAGCTATTCCTCTTTCTCTTGTGATCTGCGAACTTCACCCCTTTGTTCATACGAACTTGTGACTTCTTTGACTTGAATGAATGCCTTGTATGCATCTCACCCATTGATTATTTATATGGTTGTACTACCTTGCTAATTTTTTTGGGCCGACACAATTATGTGTGAACTAGCACCGTTGCACTTTGTTGGCTAACATAACTTGCTTTCCTTTTGTGTAGCACTCACGCATGACTTATCGTGCACTTCACTCAATTTCCTGGGTTGTGGAATCGACACCCATGCTGGCGCGCGCCCCCTGGGTGCATCGTCACCTGACTCACTTGACGTCACTATGCCTATTTCTACTTGCGTGCTCGTTTTCTTTCCCTATGCCTATTTCTACTTGCGTGCTCGTTTTCTTTCCCACACATTCACTTGATCACTTTCCCACTCGCTCACCTGGCGTGCCTGACTTTCCCATCCCCTGACCGCTTGCTTGCCCACGTACTGGGCTTGCCCATCGCTCGCTCACTCAACTTATACCCATGTGCTCATTCACCCGACACACTTGACTTGCCCTTGTGCCCACCTCACCCGTCTGACTCACCTACACACCCAACTTACCTGCCTAGGTCGCCCATATGCCCAACTTGCCCACTTGACTCACCCAAGCACCCAAATCTCTTGCTCGACTTGCCTATGTACTCAACTCACTTGTATCACCAATTATTCCCAAGTGTATCGCCCTTGGGTTCCCTGCCACTGTGCAGGAATGCCCAAGGTGCCAACCTTGTCAAGTGGAACCAACTCGTCATGGGTGCTCATCTTGAGGCCCTCTCAAGTACTGTGATGGATTAGGACTTATATCATAAGTGAAGTACACGGAAATGGATAAGGAGAATGGTGGATTGAATAATCATATTGGATAGACATTCTAAATATCATAGTTTTGAATAGAAGTTATAAGTTTCAAATCTAAAAAAACATCCTTCCATTTAAATTCTCCCATAGTAACTGCCACAGACTCCAAGAATTTCTGCAGAGTTCGAAGCACACGCTTGACAAGTAGAGGAATTGAGGTATCGCCTGACTGATCAAGACCGTAGATAGTATCTCCACTGTTTCCATGACTTGAAATATTGTAACCTGTCTTGCCAACATTTTTGAGAAATGAATTCTGAACCATCTCCATGTTTAGGATGTTGCAGTGGATAAAATGATATTGCAATGTAGTGAATAATTTGGATTTTGCAGTGAATAGAATGATATTGCAATTCCAAACTATGGAAGCGGCCATTCTATAATTGGAGTTATTCTGAATCTGCGGT
The DNA here is from genome assembly GCA_034641835.2 of Pinus albicaulis. Classification (NCBI taxonomy): domain Eukaryota; kingdom Viridiplantae; phylum Streptophyta; class Pinopsida; order Pinales; family Pinaceae; genus Pinus; species Pinus albicaulis. Next base: position 560,175,171 of record CM076580.1, on the reverse strand, counting down.
AATCCCTTATTTATCTTCAATGAGAAACTGTTGAAAGGTAATGTATTGAGCAAACAAGGAAAACAATGGTGAATTGACTTTGACTGTAGAGTTCATTGTATGATAATCAAATTGATATGAGGGCCCACTTTATATCCTGAAAAATTGAAATGTAGTTGCACTAGCTAGCGCTTTCTCAAGTCAAGCCGAGCTCGCTTCTTCATCTTGTCAAAAAATCGAACCCATTAGGAAATATCTTTTCTAGTAAATGTGGTTGCGTGACCACTTTCACAGCTCAAGTCGAGCTCGATTCTTTATCTTTTGTCAAACAAGCGAACCCACCGGGAAATATCCTTTAGAGTAAATGTGGTTGCAAAACTGTTTTCACAACTATGGTTGAGCTCGCATCTTCAACTAGTGAAACTAGAACCAACTATGAAATTTCATTTGAACTCAACATCTCTTTACGGGGTATTTGATGACTGTGTCTGGTCCATCGTAATTAGAAAATTCAAATTCCACAAGTTCAAAGTAAAATTTGAATAAAAGTTGCATCTTAAAAGATATTATTTGAGATGAATTTGCTCGGTTTTATGTTATCTATAAATATGTGTATATTCTGTATTAATTAGCTTAGGAAGAATTAAACATCTCTTTTACATTTATATATATTATGTATTAACTTGAGAATAGAAAAAATTAAACATGTTTTTTGAGAATGTAATTTTTTGTTGTTCAAAATGTGTTTTAAATGTATAAATGGATTTAAGGCTTTGAAAAACTTATTAACACTTAAATCATGTAAATTAAATATCCTAAACTTTCAATTCAAGGCAATGCAAATAGTTGAAGGACACTATTTTAGTGTATTGTAAGTTACTTTATATAATATATCCATTATTGACATTGAAATATTTTAATATTTTATATCCATATTTAAATGTGTTTTTTTTTATATATATTCAACTTGTAAAAGAGGGAAAAAATTACATATTATAAACACCATAAACATTCAATTATGTCAATTTTTAGACTAATGCACAATAAAAACAATAAAATAAATGAACTATAAAATAATACATTATTTCTTTGGGAGCTAAATGTGACAATAATCACTGAACTTCCCCTTTTTTCCTTTCTTTTTCTAAACTTTTTTCAAAACCCCATGGTTGGGATCAACTGTTACTATTGCCACTTGATTTTCATCTTCTTGTAAAAGGACATTTTTTTCTAAATCTAGACTCTCATATCCATGGGTTGTTTTCATACCCTCAATCCCTTTTCAAGGAGTGTATCCTATTTTTCTTGCTTTGGAGTTATACATATATTTGAAAATACTACTTAATTTATTTAAAGCACACATTAATTGTTTTTTTTTTTTTGTCAATTTTTAATTTTCATATGCTAATTTTATATTAAGAATATAATTAATTAGATATTTATCTACTAAAATCATTAATTTTTTCTAGAAATAGTAATATAAAATTATGATTTTAAGGGAAAACTTTAAACTCAAATTGCAAACAATGTTGTCAAAATCAGTAACTCAAAATTATAAAAACATCATAAAATCTGAAGTAGAATGTACCACAAGAATAAGATCCACCACAAGTGCTTAAAAATGTCAGCTTGTAAATAATTAAATATAAAAAATAATCATATACCACAAAGAATATGATAAATTAAAGGATCAATGATACAATAATAGATTTTAAGAGAAAACTTTAAACTCAAATTGGAAAACAATGTTGTCAAAATCAATAACTCAAAATTATAAAAACATGACAAAGTATTTGTTACAATAATTATATTATTGCATGTCAAACTCAAAGACCCTAATGAAATAATTTATCTCTCAAATTCCAATTTAATTTACAAAATAGTAATAACTAAAAAAACATATTAATATCGACCATAAATAAAATACCTCAATTTCATTCTTAATTTTACATTATTTATATAGAGAGATAAAGTAATTAGAAGTTTCTTTTTTAGTATGAGAAAGATGAAATTTTTTGACTACTTAATATGTAGTTTACTGAAAATAATATATGTGTGTGTGTGAGAGAGTTCCACATTGGTGAGGTTACATCAAGGTCATGTCCAAGAATAACACCTTATTAGGCTATGGAATTGAACCAACCACTTAACATCTAGGAGTGCCTTAATAGCTCACTCGATCACCATTTATCCAAAACCCCATGGACGAATAAAAATAATATTATTGATATTACATGATGTGTAACTTTTAAATGTTTAGTTTACATGTAATATTTAAAACAAAATATATTAATAAAAAAATATTTTACTATTAGTAATAAGTACTTCAATGTCCATATTAAATAACATAATTTTGTATCAACTTAAATATATAAAATTTAAAGTAATTAAATAAATAAATAAATAATATGATATTTTCACTTTCTATTGAGCTGTGTAATTTATTTCATTTTTAATATGTAATTGACATAAGATTTAAAAATTATTGACAACAAATAAAATTTTATTGTGGGTTATAAATCAAATATTTCAATATGCATGTTGAGTAAATATTTTAACATCAAACATATATATTTAAAGAAAGAGAGAATTCTTATTCCATTTATAGGTGTTTTCTAACTCAAGGCATGAAATAATAGAAATAATCAAATATATATGTAGAGAAAAAAATATTAATAACAAAAATAATTCAATATGTATGTGTATATATAGAAAGAGGAAGAATGAAATTAAAAAAAAAAAATATTAATAGTATTATATAAAACAACTAAAAGTAAAAAGTTCTTATAGTTAAAATATGTTAGTGTGTGTTATTTAACACTAGCATAGATCCATTTTAACTTTGGATCCACCAAGAGCTAATAAAATCTCTCAAGGTAAAAACCCTTAATCAAGTTTTGCATTCACAAAGAGGTTTGCATCTTCAAAGATTTGATCCGTGCTTGGAAAATGATATTCACAGAGTCATGGAGGAAGAGTAGCATGTTGAAAAGAAGTTTATAACCAACAAACTATGATTAAAGGAAATACTATATACCCTATTCACAGAGTCATGGAGGAATATTAACATAATGAAAAGAATTTTATAACCAACAAACTCAAGATTAAAGGAAATACTATCTACCCTATCCTTCTTACTGAAGCAAGCACTTCCGCTATTAAAAGCATTGATATTACTAGGTATCTTATGTATATGAAGAAGTTATAAAAAATGGATGCCAAGAGGTTTCTTAAAATTGATTTCACTCAAGCTAGGGTGGACAACATCTCCTGGAATTCAAATAATACTAAAAGTACTATTATTTCGAACTTTAAAGAGAAATTGTGGGGAAATAAAGAGCTTGAGGAAAAAAAACTATAATATTATAAGGAGATGATCCAACACCAGCACATGATAAAATCTTGCTATAATAGTCATAACAACCGTGAAAACCAAGGAAAAACCATCCTCATGACATAAGATATTGTCTCTGCTCTATGCCCTCAAAAGCTTATTCTATGATAATAGATAATGCATAGAAAATGAAAAATCATTTTCTTGTGTGAGATATACTCTCTTCCCAAGTCTATGATACTTGTTCATGGCTCATAAACACTATTCCAATATTGATGTGAATGTTGTAAGGAAACACGAGAAAGAAAGTATAGTACTTTGAAGGATAATATCAAAGTAAAATCACCTCACAAACTCGTTTCTTGTTCCCCTATTATAGTGTTATAACCAAATTATTTCTCCCTAAAACATTCATTTTTACATGATTATAAAAATAATATTCATCGCATTATAAACCTATCCAACTATTTGGAATCATATGCATTCATCGATTGGATATTGGCCTTGAGCTTTGCATTAGAAATATATATATATATATATATATATATATATATATATATATATAACATGATCATTATATCATAATTTTCCATAGATTGATTTTTATCATATAAACCATATTATTATTACATATTATACTTAAATAGTAAAAAATATTATATCACATTCCCCTACCTATTAACATAACAAATTCCCTAAATCTCTTTTTCCTTCCAACAATAAGACCATGTATCCATGTTTTTGTTCTTCAATGGAATTTGCAATGATATCCTCTTCATTATAGTTGGCCTTTGATGGATATGTTTGTATTATAATTTTCTAAAATTATTTCCATAACCCAAAGACACTCCCAAAGAATTATCTTTTTATCATATTTCTACAACAATCATCAAGGTAAACATATGTGTCATAGCCATTTACATTCATAAAATATTCCTTCCATATGAATTTAAAATTCATAATTGAATAGTACACACATAGAGAGACACACATCAATACACACAAAAGATAACTATGCAATTCAACAAAATACTTATACTTAAGCATATGTGTCTACTCCTCATGGTTATCATGGGTGAGATTGAAATTACTATATTCTCTAACATGCTATATCATATATAATTCCTTATTGATCCCTATCAATGCATACCATAAATATCTCATAGTAGATTCATTCAAGTCGCATATTCCTTTCCACAGTCATCCTTCGAGATATAAGCATCATATTCTCTACTAAATAGACCCTTAAGAGTTCCATCTTACTATGGATTTCATGCATAAGAAGAATGTAAACCTAAAGTGTCTTACTACTAAGGCATCTCACTAGAAACCTCTAGATAAAAATGGCTTAAGGAAGTTAAGCCACTTCATAAGGTTCTAGTGCCATCATTGTTGCATCCTCCCTAATGCTTTCTAGCTATAATGTCCATCATATGTACTTCAAAAAACTCCACAATTTCATCTGTATCATACAAAAACAATTACCAAATAATTCCATCATAAATATTTCAACCATAAATTTTAAATTTGTTTGATATGAAAAACATATTTCATAACTCTATGATCTTTCTTATGATGTATAACGCTTAGATGTATCAGCTAGTATTTTCCATGGACTAACAATCATTGCCATATGTCAAAAAGAAACTTTTAGTTAACCAAAAAAATTGTGAGTATTCATGCATATAATATTTTCATTGAAAGGTTTATAAAAACCCATGAAAGAATATCAAAATTATAACATGCCAATAATTCGATCAGTTTTATATGTGAATGTATTAACTGCAATGAAATATCATTCCCTATATATTCATTACCAATATTATAAGCTTTAATACAATGCAATCAAACATATTCTCCAATATTCATAGATGCACGATCATAATGCCCCAAGGGATATCTCAATTGGTCGAGTTCTCATTTCTCAGTACCTTGCTAATTGGGAGGTCATGAGGTCAAATCTCCTCAATGGCCTTGGGGTTAGGCATGACCATATAAGCCGACAGGTAGATCCCACAGGTGGATCTCCCTAGATTATTACCTTTGGATGTTGTAGCCACCTAGTGACCCTGAACCACAGTTGAAAAAAAAATATGCACGGCCATAACTTGCACACTTACATAATGCACCTAGGTACATTTACTAAATGCATCCTCGCATTAATTCAAGAATACCATAATTCCAACTTATGATTTACCATGAGAATTTGGAGAGTTAAACAAACACCTTGAGATTCCACTCATCCACCTCCCCAATACTTGTTTAGTCATCTAGACATTTTTGTCTTCAACCACAACACAACACCATGAATATACCATTTCTCTAATAAATAATATTGTTCGACTTCAGATATGTTATAATATTTGTTATCCAAACCTTTCATTTATAAGCCATATTCATACCCTTACAACATATTCCGTAAGTATTGTATTAACAATTTTCACTAAATGCATTGATTTTACCTTGTGGTTAATTCTTAATTATTTCTTGTATTTTTAATGATTAAATGTTTTTTTAATACGGTTTTATCAATGCTGGCTTACTAATGTGGTTATGCAGCCAAGGAGCATGTTCCACTATGCAAATTTCTATCCTTGTATCAGTTCAGTAGTTCAGTACTTAATTTTTCACTTGCACGAATGGAGGAAAAAATTCAAAATTATAAAATATGTTTTTCTATCTTAAAGCATGACACATTAGGTGCCATTGTTGAAATGGCACCAAAGGGGCCTTCTGATTTAATTTTCCCTTAATTAAATTGGAAGAGAAATTGTAATTTCATCTCATGACAACTTGTATTAGTTAATTGAGTCAGGAAGACTTAGTTAGCTTAGGAAATTAGAGTTGAGGGTCAAAGAGAAGGCATGTAGAGTTCTCCCATGATTTTAGGGGGTCTAGTTATTATTATTTGTGATTTGTAATTAGTTAGCTAAATTAATTGAGTTAAAATCAATTTAACTAGTTATAACTGAGAGATGAGCTAGTGAGAGGTCCAATGAATTAAATTTAATTTAATTCACAAATAGTGATTAATCAGTTAATTGATAATTCACTATAAATAGTTGTTTCATGTCAGTTCTAAGGAAGGCCTAGTTGAGATTGAAGTTAAAGGGAAGATAACTATTAGTTGTATACTTAGAAAATTGTATAGGTCATGTATGAGGTCATCAAGAATCCTTGGATGAATTGTGCAATCAATTCTTGGGAATGTCCTATTTAATAGGGACATAATTCCTCCAGGAATGTGTAAGCAAGGGTGGTCAGATAGTGGCTGAGAATTGGATAAGTATTTGACTAAATTTTCCTAGATCAGAGTGAGACAATTAGAAGAGTTCATCGGTTTCTCAGTGAGGGAAATAACATTGTATTGTTTCATGGTCTTGGATTTATGCAATATACACATAGCAGGGATTTTAGCAGTTGCTTTCCCCAGATACATCTTGTGTTGTGAGATTGATAATTTCATTATATTACTTGTTATGTGATTGTGCAATTGAATTTGGCTTCCACAAATTGTAGAAGGATTCGATATTTTTTTTAGTACGTTACAAGATCATATTGAATCCATTTGGATAATTTATACATGGTATCAGAGTGCCAGGAATCAAAATATAAGAGAAGAACAAGATTTTGTTTTGAACATGTAAATCGAATTTGTAGATTTATTCTTTAGGATTAGCAACAGATCAAGATGTCTTTAAATTTATAGAGACTTGAATATTCACTTGAGGGAAATTCGAATTACATAGCATGGAAGGACATGATGGAGCAAGTGATCGAGGACAACAAACTGAAGGCATTCATAGGCAGTGATATTCCCCAGCCTACACCAAAAAATCCTCAACTTATTGATGCATGGAAGAAGAATGTAGCAAATGCAAGAAGGATCTTATTAGAGGGAGTTTGAGATCATATTGTCTCGAGTCTCCATGGGAAGGTGACTACATATGCTATGTGGAAGGCCTTGAAAAATCTGTTTCATAATAGCAGTGACCATAGGAAGCTAGCGCTGAAAGACAAGCTTATAAAGATCAATATGGAGAAGGGAGACATGATCCAAAAATACTTGAAGAAGTTCACTCAATGTCGATATGAGCTTGAAAGTATTGGTATAATAGTTTCCCACGATGATTTGATGCTCATATCTCTTCTAGGCCTTCCCAAGAGCTAGCATATCTACCAGGACTCTGTGAATGGGAGGGAGAAGCTACCAAAATGGGAGAAATTTTGGTCCGGATTGGTACAAGAAGAGATTGGACAGAGCACCAAAGATTGATCCTCGACAAAGACTTATGATGAGGAGAATTGTGCCTTGGCTAGAAAGGTGAAGAAAGGGAAAGGGAAGGCATCCTATTCCAAATCAGAGTCTGGAAAGACATGTAAGAAGTGAGACTTGTCAAAGGTAAAATGTTTCAACTATCATGAGCATGGATACTATGCCAAAATTTTTCCACAAAATAAGACCAACAAGAAGGTATCAGGAAGAGCAGTAGGTGAAGCAATTGCTTCACAATTTGAGTTGGATTTACTCTCATCGCATGTATGGTGTCATCGGTGATGGGTTCTATGTTGTACTTGGATAATGGAGCTTTGTTCCATATGACCAGCAAAAAAGATTTATTCAGTAGCCTAGAGGAGATGCACATCGATATGGGTGACGATGGGAGGCATAACGCTATCGATTTAGGTACAATTACCTTTAAGAGGGAGTCAAGAAATCCAATGACATTAAAAGATGTCATGTATGTTCCTAGTTTAAATAAGAATTTTGTTTCTATTGCTATGTTGGAAGACTGTAGATATGATGTGATCTTCAGTGAAGGAAAGGTGTTCCTTCATCACAAAGCCATGAGATAGGTGAAAAATATTGGGGTTTGAGTAAAGAACCTATAAAAATTGGATGTAGAAGACTGTGCTACCTTGAGCACGAAAGCAGAGAAGGTGGAGAGCTGAGATGTTGGTGAGTTATGACACAGGAGATTGGTCCATCTACACCACAACACTTTGAAGATCATGCCATATATTTCATAGGACTTACAAAGGGTGCACTTGCGCAGAGAGATACATGCAAAGGGTGTACATTGGTGAAGTATACCAAAGCCACCTTTCACGATAAGGAAAGTTGAGCCAAGGAGATCCTTGAGAGAATTCACTCAGACGTGTGTGGATTGTTCTCGATAGGTTCCAAATAAAATCACATGTATTATGTGATTTTTTTTAATGATTTTTCAAGAAAGTGTTGGATTTTCTTCATGTAGAAGAAATATAAGACATTCTCCAAGTTTTGTGAGTTCAAGGTGTTATCACTTCACCAGATTTCTAAGGCTGAGAAAGAGTCCAAACAGAGGTAATCACAAACCAATATTTTAGCTTGGTATCTAGCCCTACCAAACAGGAGAGGGCTCTCTCCACAATGTCACAACCAAGAGGGTTGTATGAATTAGGGTTTTAGGCTAGGTATAAGTACAGGGGCTTGTTGATTGAATTGGGTTGCTGGATGAGTTAATTAGGTCAAAGAGGCTAGGTAAGGGAAAATAGGATTAGGTTTTTAGAGATTAAATGGGGCAAGGTAGGTAGAAAACCTAACACTTTAGGGTTTCAAGGTGAGATGGATCAGACTGATGAGGAGCTAGAAAGAGCAAGGCTAAGAATGCATTCTTTCTAAATTGAAGAAGATGAACAAATTATGAAAGTTTTTCCAAAACAGAGCATGAGAAAGGTATCATGCTTATTAACTTGAAAACCAACATATCATAGAAATCAAATGGATCATGAAGCAAAAAATTCATACATAATGAGATATAAGGAGAACAATGCTAAATTTCCATACCACAGGTATCCCAAAGAAATAACTGCAACCTTTTCATTAATTTACTTCCAAATAGATTACACTAGAGTTTGTGATCAATGCATCAACATCAAACCACTTAAATGAGTAAAAGATTATAAGATATAGACCTCAAAAAATCTCTCCCAACCTCAGGGGTCGAATCCCTAAGTTGAGGAGTTGTTCCACCAAAAGCTGAACTATATACCTAGAGTGTAGGGAGGTCCAAGTGATTCATCCCTAACTTAATTGAACTGATTCATTACACCTCATGAAGAATTTTAACCTAATGTATTTACCATAGGTAACTTTAAAAAATCATAATTAAATTTACATCCATGAATTATATCAATAAAAACATGTTTTTCCAAGGTGGAAATAAAAAATGCAGAGAAAAATCAGAAAAATTAGCCCCTGGTCAGGAGCACAGTGCCAACTTTAGGTCAACTTTTGAGGAGGTTTCTGATGTCCAAATTGAGCTTGGGATAGCTCAATGGAAATTTTATCCTGCATAGTTTCCAAAAAGGTACTTGGTTTCCAAAAATGATGAGTTGTAGCCCTCCAAAATTCAAATCTCCCAACACTATTCAAGAGTGTAGCAACTGCATGAAAATGAGGGCAGAGGTGTTTTTGGCCATTTCTCCCTACCAAATTGTCCAATTTTGGTATGAAAAGTGTCAAAATTGCATTTTTATGGGCTTATAAATCCAATGTAGGTGGTATTTTTTCATCTGAAAGTCCCTAGAAAAAGCACAGCACCACCTCTGGAAAAAGCGCAATGCCTTAAGGAAAAGCGCAACCCCTCCTTGCAGGCAATTTTTGTAGGCCTTCTTGAACTCCAAAGTGAGCTCATGATAGTGAGTTGGAAATATGTCTCTCTTGGCTACACAATGGACCTATAAAGCATTGAACTTGATCAAGTATAGCCCCTCACAAATCAATTCTACCAAGATTGGTCAAAAAGTGTAGAATGGGGGTGCAAAAATGTAGCGTACTATTGCATGCAACGTTTGGAGGCCTTATTCAACTCAAAATTGAGCTAATGATAGCTCATTGGAAATATCTCTCTGTCTAGGTATCATTTGAATTATCAAGCAAGTCATTTGGACATTCCATCGGGGAGAAAAAATGATTTTCCCAAGGTTACTCGAGAAGTGTAGCAACTGTATTTTTGAAATTTCTCCAAAACCACAAACCTGTGTAAAAACTAAAGGAGATTTTTATTTATTGACCTATGATGGACAAAAACCACTTTCACTTTCATTAAATTTTATCACCATTTGGTCAAAAACATAGTTTGAATAAAAATTGGCCCTATGTGTGGAAAATGATTTGTCCCTTGGAATGACTTCTTGAAAAATGATGGAGACATGATTTTTATGAGTTTGAATAGCCTCATACTTTCTGATATAACCTCCATTATGTGGCTTTCTCACTTCCCTCTCTTCTTCCTCCATGTAGTCTATGTTTTCCTCCTCCATGGTATTTTGGTCTAGAAACCCTAGGGATGAGGAAATAGGAGTGGGGATAGGTCTAGGGAGTGGGGATAGAGGGAGATGGGGGAAGGGGTTATTGAAATTTGTGTTGAAAAGTGTAACTAGGTCGGTCTTCATTTTGACTATGTAAATATGTAATTATGAAAAAGAAGATGTCAAACTACAATATATTATTGTTGTATTTGCTTCATGAGTTTCATGAGAATAATTTATTGAGTAGATGGAATTATTCTTGATGTCCATTAGGTTTGAGTTAAGTGTCAAATCTAGTTGTGTTATTTTCTCCAAGACCTTGTGGAAAAAGCCTACAACAGCCCTCAATGCAACGATGAAAGACAAGTGAAGAATCACCTCTCTATCAATGGGATAAATCTTATCTAGTCGACCTAATTAACCACTGCATGGTCGAATTTCTTGAAGGAATGTGCACTATATATATAGATGATGGATGCGATCAGTATGAAGTAGAAGCCATCAGACATCTCTAAAATCACAGTGCAGATAATAGGAGACTACAGTGTGGATAATAAAGAAGATAACAATGTGGATTACATTGTGGACACATGGTAGTATATGAGTGCAGGATAAATAGTATATAAGTGCAGACTACATTACAGAAACATGGTATTATATAAGTGTAGGATAAATAGTATATAAAAGCGGTTAAAGCTGCAGGATAATAGTGTGTACATCTACAAGAAACTAGTGCAGATAAAGGATAGCAATCAGTGTAAACAAAGAACATTATATTGTGTGGATGTAAGAGGAATTAACATGTAGAATCCCAAAGTAAATATATGCAGATATGAAACAATAGATGTGAAGAGTACAATAGGGACAGGTTGTGGATTGCTGAAGCTAGGTTTCAAAGAATTGTAGGAAGAGTGTGGGCTGTTGATCTGAAGAAAGCATTTGTTGAAGTAAAGGCAACAATAGTGAGGAAGGTGAATCTTTGATTTACCTTCCCATAGTTCAAGCAATTCAAATACAAACATATACAAGGTGAAGATCAAGGTCTTGGAAGCATATCTAGGTTAAGTGTCTAAGTCTTGGTCATGTCACTTGTCATTTGAAGATCTATAAGAATAACTCTTTGCGGGTTTTCCTCTCCAAGAGGGAGAGGTTTTTCCCTGGCTCTAGGAGCCTAACTTTTGGTGTGTTGTGCATTTTGATAATTGACTTGATGAAATATTAACTAAGTTAAAAGAAGAAAAGCCATAAGTAACACAAGATAACTCACAAGTAATTATCAAGAAGATAATTTGTATTAACCACAAGCCCTCCAAATTCTCAACACTTTGGTAGGTGGTAGGGGGTTAAAATATTTAGGGAGTTGGGAATAGTAATTTTATTACAGGTTTGGGGAAGTGGTTGCCTAGGAGATTTAGAAGCCTAGGACTTAGGGTTTTAAGGGAAAGGGATTTAGGGACTAGGAAATGGTAGTGTAAGGGTAGGGATAGGGTTCTTAGATATGTGGGAATGAAATGCAGGGTATTAGGGCATCAAATTTGGGAATTAGGAATAAAAATAGGGTTTCTTCACTAGACCAAATGCCTATTTCACTTGGGAACAAAAAAAATAAGAAATGAATGTTTAGGAGTGCAAGGAGACAAGAAACTTGATGTACTTACTTTCTATAGAGTGTTCAAAGGCATGTGTCGAAGGTTTGGGAGAGTTTTGTTGAGTTTTGGTGCTTTCAAGGCTTGCTGGAAAAAATCACATCGCATCAGTTAAAAGCACAATGCCTTGCCCAGAAGCGCAGCGCAAGTGGAAGAAAAGCGCAGCGCTGCCTGGCCTAAGCACAACACCACTTCTGAAAGCACATCACCACTCTTTGACAGCACAACACAACTAAAATACTAGGCCTTTAATCCTGCAATTTTATTTTTTCAGCTAAGGGAGTGCAAATGAGCTTGATTTTGATGTCTTGGTGGTATTTATACTTCATCCTTTGAATGAATTAGACATTGGGACCCACTTTTTCTTTCTTCACTTTCACTTTAAACTCTGAATCTTTACCTTTGCATTTGAATTTTTCTTTGATAAATTTATCATTTAGTGACTTTGAGAACTCTTTGATTTAACATTTTGATGCTTTGGCATGTTGGAACTCTGAGTTATCATCCTGGGAATCATGAACTTATTACATTTTAATGACATAAAATTACATAATGAAAATTAAAAATTACATCTTAAAACCAAAATTACACGCTGAAACAAGAATTTTTCTTTACAAATAATCTTCATATGGTGAAGAGATGTTATTATATTACCCTTTACTTTATGGTCTTATGCAGTGGAAATGAAGTTTTGTTGGACCTTGGAAACCCTAATGACCTAGTGAAACCTTGAAAAACCCTAAAGACCTAATGAGACCTTGAAATATTAGACTTCATGATGACTTATACCTCATGACTGATTTAATGGCATGATGACATAAGCTTTATGGATGATGCATAGTTAGAAATGTATGAAATATGCCAACAAGTAATCAAATTTGAGGAAGGGTGATGTTTCTTGGACTAGGGCTACCATCAGTGACTAATATTTTGCATTGACCTAGTGGAATGATAAAAACAATTCTGAGTGGGACTCCTAAAATGATATGAAAAGAGTATTTTTTATCACTGGTGGTAGGATGAAAATGCTGAAACTAACACAAATTGTTGAGAAATATATAGGGAAGAAGGTGAAGGCTCTTAGGAGCGAAAATGGTGGAGAATATGTCTCTAACGAATTCAATAACTTATGTTCCCCAGAAGGAATTCAAAGAGAATTGATAGCACCTCATAACCCACAACCGAATGGTGTTACAGAAAGAAATAACAAAAATATTGTGGGAGTAGCGTGAACTATGTTGTAAGATCAGGGCCTATTGTTGCATCTTTGGGAGGAAGAATGCAATACAACAATATTTGTGCATAACAAAAGTCCTCATCAGATAATTGGAATGAGTACACCGGAGGAGGCTTTTTCATGTAAGAGACCAAATGTGTCACATTTTAAAATGTTTGATTCATATGTTTATTTCCATGTGACCAAACATTCCAGGAAGAAGCTAGAGCCAATGAATGAGTTGGGGATATTTTTGGGGTACACTGATACATCTCACAACTATCAAGTGTACTTTCCAGCACACATGATGAAAATGGTTAGAATATATGTGAAATTAGATGAAGATAAAGCCATGTGATTGCTCCTTGAGAGGGAGCTTGAGTTGCATGCAGTTGAGGAGCTCTTGGATCCAAAAGAAGAACCTCAGGATGTGGAGCAACCACAATCAGAGGAATAGAGAGTGGTAGAAACCACTCATTGAGAGCCATCCACCAGTGATGGAAGGAAGTGCACCAGAGAGGTTGAAAGGTTGTTGCTAGATGTGAGAGAGAATGTGGGAGAACCCACATCCCAACGTGGGAAGTATAGGTCCCCATAGAGGTACACTGGATACATGGCTCTTATGAGCGAAGGTATTGAGATAGAACCATTCTATTTTGAGGAATCAGTGAAACAACCAGTGTGACTTGATGCCATGGTTGAGGAGTATCAATCCATTATTAGAAAAAGTGCACATGAAGTTGTACCAAGACTAGGGGGGAAGTCAATTTTAGGATCTAGGTGGGTCTAAAAGGTGAATCAGGAAACATATGGGAGTATGGAGAAGAAAAAGGCCATACTTATGGCTAGAGGGTTCTCTTAGGTGAAGGGGATTGGCTATCATGAGACCTTTTCACCAGCTGCAAGGTACTCATATATTAGATCCATCCTTGCACCCTTAGTGGAGATGGGATGGAAGATACATCAGATGGATTTAAAGACAACCTTTATCAATGGATTTATTGAGGAAGAGGTTTACATTAAGTAGATGGAAGGTTTTGAGACCTTAGATAGGGAGTCACATGTGTGCAGACTCAAGGGAGCCTTGTATGGGCTAAAGCAAGCACCTCGTGCTTGGTACACTAGGATCGATAGTTATTTCACCAGGTTGGGCTTCACCAAGAGTGAAGTGGATGTGAACCTGTATCATATTGTGGTAGATGGTAAGATTTTTATTATTATACTTTATGTTGATGATTTGTTACTGACATATAATGAGCAACTCATCAAGTCTTGCAAATAGGATACTGCAAGAGAATTTTAGATGAAGTACATGAGGCTCTTGCACTATTTCCTGGGATTGGAAATATGGAAAAGAGATGGGGAAATATTTGTATCTTAGGGAAAGTATTCCAATGAGATCATCATGAAGATAAACTCATGAAGACTCCTCTAGCAGGAAATTGGAGGAAGGAGGATGCTACTTTGGGAGAAGTAGTAGATGCTACTATTTATAGACAGCTTGTGGGTTCACTCATGTATTTGGTGAAAAAACGACCAGACATATGATAACAGTTAACGAGATTAATCAAGCTATGATTATGCCTACCAATCTCTTTTGGAAGGCAGGAAATCATGTGTTGAGATACCTCGGAGGCACTACAAAGTATGGGCTATGGTACAGATGGACAAAGGGAGTGAAGTTGCAAGGCTTCACCAATGTAGATTAGGAAGGGAGTTCATATGATAGGAAGAGCACATTTGGGGGTATCTTCAACATAGGATCAACAATAGTTTCTTGGTACAACAGGATATAAAGATCAGTTGCACTCAGTTCAGTAGAGGCAGAGTACATGGAGGCCAGTTAGGAAACATTTGAGGCTATCTAAATGAGGAAGATACTTGTTGGTTTTTTTGGTCGATAGATGGATCCTATGGTGATACATTGTGATAAACAACGTTGCATAAAACTCTTGGTTAATCCAGTTTTTCATTACAGGTCCAAGCATATTGATATTTGGTATCACCATCTTAGAGATTGTGTGCAGAGGCAGGTTATGTCATTAGAGTACATTCCCACGGAGGAGCAGGATGCATACATATTGACGAAGGTAATAGCAAGAAGAGAATTAAAATTCCATAGAGATAAGATCGGGGTAGCAGATGATCCCTTTCTTGTTAAGAGGGAGTGTTGAAATGGCACCCAAGGGGGATTTTGATTTAATTTCCCATTAATTAAATTGGAAGAGAAATTTTAATTTCATCTCATGACAACTTGTATTAGCTAACTGAGTCAAGAAGACTTAGTTATCTTAGGAAATTTGAGTTGAGGGTCATAAAGGAGGTATGTAGAGTTCTCCCATGATTTTAGGGGGTCCAGTTACAATTATTTGTGAGTTGTAATTAGTTAACTCGTTTGATTGAGTTAAAATTAGTTTAACTAGTTGTAACTGGGATATGAGCTAGTGTGAGGTCCAGTGAATTAGATATGATTTAATTCACAAGTAGTAATCAATAATTTCACTGATAATTAACTATAAATAATTGTTTCATGTCATCTCTAAGGAAGGCCCAATTGAGATTGAGGTTAAAGGGAAGATAACTATTAGTTGTATAATTAGAAAATTGTACAAGTCATGTATGAGGTCATCAGGAAGCCTTGGATGAATTGCACATTAAATTTTTGGGAACTTCCTAATTAATAGGGAAAAAATTCCTCCATGAATGAGTAAGCAAGGTTGATCAGACAGAGGTTGAGAATTGGTTAAGTATTTGGCTAATTTTTCCTAGATCAGAGTGAGACAATCAGCAGAGTGTAGAGGTTTCTAAGTGAGGGAAATAACATTGTATTGTTTCATGGTCTCGACTTTAGGTAATATACAGATAGTGAGGTTTTGAGCAGTTTCTTTCCCCAAATACATATTTTGTTGTGCGATTACTAATTTATTTCTCTTACTTGTTATGTGATTGTGCGATCGAATTTGGTTTCTGCAAATTGTAGAAGAATTCAGTATTTTGTTTTAGCACATTAAAAGATCAGATTGAATCCCTTTGGATAATTTCTACACCCATATGGCATTAATATGTTGGTACAAGACTTGGAATATAATCATCTCACACATGTGAGATCCTACCACATGATTTAATCTAGAGCCAAAAATAGGTAACAGTTTTGAAACTTCCATGTTCTACTTTGATTTCTGTGCATATGGTGGAAAATATCAAGAATCTAAAAAATGAGCTTTTGCATAACATGGAACTTTAAGTATATCTCAACCCATTTAGAAAAATTCCACGTGGTTTAAAAGTTACAACAAGCTCTTCGAAGTATATTAGTACAAAATTTCTGATAAACCCAGATTGGCATATGTATCTAAATAACCAACTTCAGACATGACTTCTGAGGCCATGGAATTGCATAAGGAAATTATAAGAGATTTTTTTGTTAATAATATGTAAAATAAGTCTCCATAGAAACAAATCCTTAAAATACATCATGGTGGAGAATATATGATCGGTTCTTTAATGCCAATTTATATAAAATTACAAAAAAAATAGTTTTTGAGATTTTCCTCTAAAGTTGTAAATTCATTTTCTAATTTTAGGGGATTGGATATTATCCTTATTCACTGTTTTTAATGTATAAATAGATCCTCATAGGACTTATAAAGGGGATCTTGATTTTTCAATTGAACATTTTTTTTGTAAGAAGATAAATGGTTTCAATGAAGATTAATTATTGAAGTATGAGAATCTTGCTGATTTGAATTAGTTTTTGGGCACTTTTCCAAGTCCTGAAGGGCCCCTCGATTCAGGTAACGTGCTGGTTTTTATTCATAGAGTAGGGCAATATTTAGTTTTGTATTGATTTCATATTTTATTTGATGTTTATTTTAAAATTTGCATTAGAAACATCAAATAAAATATGCAATCATATACATGAATTCACATGAAATCACAAACATATTGATTAATATATCAAAACATGAATAAATCAATTCTTTCCCAAATTTCATCTATCACTCACACAACATCTACATGACCAATTCATAACTATATGGTTTCCCTCAACCTTTTTGACGTTAAGTAATTAGATATTGATTCATGGGAACTCCCATGATTCCTCTACCAACATCTTGAAAATATTTTTCTTGTACTATTTCTTTCCTCATGGGAAATTCACCATTGCACTCAATTCATGACATATTTGAAACTTGTTTTGATCTTTTGGGCTATATATGTATTCTTTCCTCTACTCAAATTTACTTTACTAGGCCTAGCTAATACTACCATGTCATTTCCTCATATAGAGTAGCATTTATTCCTTATATATCTGTAGAATCATTTTTGAATTCCTTAGAAAAATCCTAGTCAAACTCCACTTTACCTCATACTCTATCCCACAAGAAAATTCTCCACTTCCCTCGATAATAACTCCCAAGTGGATTGAAGTTCATTATTCACTTCACATTATTTACATAATTTTTTGGTTCACATCCTATGCCTCTTAAGTATACTCAAATCTTATACAATATGATGGTTCACCCATCTAATGCATGAGTTACATAACATCTTCACTTGATTGAATCCCTTTATCATCTAGTCCTTACAATGTCATTTTTGTTATGTAACATTATGTAATTCATGGTCTACCTTTATTACTTGATTTTGTTTCTTTCCCTCGAAGGATTATGGCTTACACCTCTCTTTATGTATAAATATGGTGTTCACTCTAAATAAGCATTTTACATACTCTTTCTAGGGATTCTCTAGTTGTATACAATAGCAACCACAATAGTCAAAAGTAGCACAATTTGTCGTTTCCACTTACTCTCCATAAATTGAATTTCATATGTTGATTACAATCAATGTATTATATGCATTCTTATTAAGGCAATATTCTTCTTAAATCACTTTTATAGGTCATTTTTTCCAGTAATGGAAACTAGGCATTTGTTTATTAAAATAAGCTAACATTCTTGCTTCAATGGTCCATTACATGAGATTGGAAATTCATACTAGCCATATTTTTTCCTCATCGTACATTTGGTTTCATCACATAACATTTTCTCTATGTCCAAGGAACTTTGGAGTTTCATCCAATGAATCTTAAAGGCTTTGTATTTGGAAGGAATCAATAATATATTTTAAGCACATATTTTATTATATTAACCTTTTTGGTAACTTCTAATGGCTATAGCCATGCTCAATTATGAGGCTGAAGAAAAACATTATACCTCCCATAAATCAGGATTTCTACCCAATTTCTGTACTTTTATTCGTTGTGCAATCAAAGTTGAAGACCAATTTCTACCACCTATAGAAGAAAACTTGATAAGAACTGAAATTTATTATATTAGAAAAAAATAACACATATGATTAAGAATATAATCAAATTTCAAACCAATGATTAAATTATTTAATCCTTTTATGTATAAATATGGAATTTCCAACTTCTTACTTTGCTCACTTTTGCAAGACTTTGAAAAATGGGAAAAATAACTATATTTATATAATAGAAAATTGGAAAATCATCACGAGGACAAGGTTCTCCATACCATTAATAATATCAAATGATAAGTTAGATAGTTCTTGTATATTCATTAACTTGAGTATTCCATTTACTTTCAAAAACAACCAAAAAGGCTCATGAAATTGTGGATTTAGACTTATTTATCCACTTCCACTTCAAATCCCTTGGATTCTATCCAAATACTCAACTGCTTTTTCTCATGCATACCTACACTCCTTACCACCCAATTCCATACTCATTTTATCTTCCATTATCGATCATCGATTGATCTTTTGTACATGCCATCATTGTAGACTTCCACTAAAAATTTAAGTTTCATCTAAATTCAAATGCTTGACTTATACTTATACTTATACTTATCTAAGGTTGTTACATTTTTTTAACATAGATTCATTCTCTCTCTCTCTCTCTCTCTCTCTCTCTCTCTCTCTCTCTCTCTCTATATATATATATATATATATATATATATATATATATATATATATATATATATATATATATATATATATATATATATCACTCCCCCGCCTTCACAAGTACAAATTAGCTATTTTTGGCTATTTTGCTATCACAAAAGAAAACTAAAACACACAAACACACACACACACACACACACACACACACATATATATATACTACTTTGAAGAAAGAAACTAATGGCAGTGTAATATTAGTCTACTATAAGGCGATAATTTTAGTGGTATCTAGCTTGTGAGTAATTAGTAGATTACTATTATTATTATTATTGTTATTATTGCGGATTTGGAATATATTTCCTAGCTAGGTTTAACGAGTTAATAAATGACATCAATTGATATCATATTTATTATATTAATGTGTCATTAGCTGTTTTCATATATGTGTGTGTGTGTGTGGGGTAAATAAAAATGACATACATGTGAATTAGAAAGATATTAAATTATTAATATGTAAACTCACATTTGTAGTGCTCTTTTTTGCTCTAACTTAATTTGATTAATATGATGTTATTATTTGAGGTTATTTAGATTAGAAGATTGACTCATTTGGTTGACATATACATTTATGAATGATGTGATCTACAATTTAAATCTACTTTGAAATGATTATTACAACGTAGATATATATATACTTTATGGTTTATGCTTCATAATTATTGTAATTTCATTGCATATTGAAAATGAACATGTAGTTACATAATGAAGTTTAGTATTCCATATGACGCTACTGATGGTTTGTTAAGTGTGACAAGAATAACCACAAGTGCATATGGACTCTAGATTGAGTCCATATATGTGGACCGAGGATAGGTATGTGTTATGTATGGTTGACACTTGTATAATATTTCTTATTTTTTATTCACTATCATTGGATAATGGTATTTGATATATTTTCTCTATATATGAGTAGAGAAAGGGAAATATTTCCTAATAAACTTACGTATGAGAAAATGGTTGTAATGAGTGTGACATAAGTACGATAAGGAAGAAGAGGTCTAGGTTTCCTATTCCTACCTAGTAGCATCCCTGCTATCCAATGTGTTCAAAAAATACATGTTTTAATGTTCTTTTCTTGGAAATTACATGTTTTCTTAAGGATATTCCATGGATTTGATCACTTACTAGTATTTTTAGAGGGGTAAGTTTTTAATCATCATTCCTTAATGACTATCAATTTATCATCGATGGTTGTTGTCTAATTTAATTGCATAAATTATGACATAAATATTATTAAACTATGAGTCCATAAACTTAGAAGCAGACCATTACATGCAAATAATTAGCCTTAGATTTTCCTTGTTGTCACTTAAAATTTGAAGAATGGAATTATTTATAGCAACTTCTAAATGAAATCAAATGTTATGGCTATCATTGAAAAATTCATTTTGAAAATGAAATTTAAACTAAAATAAAATGAAAATTTCAATATTGACTAAGTCACTACAATGGAAGTGATGGAAATTCTAACTAGAAAAGAAAAACCATATTCTAATTTATCAACTCAAATCCTTTACGACAAAATGGAACTAATATTCTTCAATATGAGCTACAAAAATTGACATGGAAAAAATATATATATTATAGGATTTTATGCCTTAACAAGGTCCACACAACAATTCTCTTTTCATGTATATAGACTATTAATTGATGAAGAAATTTTAACCACACAAGCTTGAATGAAAAACTATTCTAAAGCAAGTTGAAGAACACAACTGACTCAAGTCTAATTGGTTAATCAAACATACATTAGGGTCTCCACTAGTAGCAGCTTCAATAGTTGTGTCTTTACCTTACTCCCTCAGGTAGATTAAAAACTTACAACAATACTTCGTTGAAACCCTAATTTTACTCAATCAGGCAAGGCTAAACTTGATTTCAAAAACAAAAATTAAATCTATTCATAGGAAACTAATGTTGCATATGAATTGTGAGAAAATTGTACATATATAATAGAGAATCAAAATTAAATTAAAGAAGTATATACTTGCAAATGAATGACATAAAAAATGATAATAAAAACATGAAAGAAATGACCCAAAGTTCAAGGAATTTAGGGCCGTCGAGGATCAATTTTAAAATTAAAATATATATCTGCTATAAAAACTCAAAGTTTCTACCTTTTAACGTAAATCTCAACTATAAATGGAAATCTCTCACACTTCCCTCATGCCTTCACTTCTAAAGCTATTTATACAAAGCAAAATAAAACAAACTTGTTGATAATATTCATCCAACCCATTAATCTCCTAATTTAGTAGTATTTTAGATTAAATTCAACCTCAATGGTAGCTCAAAATTGTTCCAAATTGAAAATTCGTGGAGTTGTATGAATTCCTTTCCCAAAACTACATCTTCTTCCTTCTAAGTGATCATGTTCTCCATGCACTGATTGGACCCTTATGGTTGGTTTTTCATGGATCAAAGAGGACTATGCATTTCTCGGGAAGCTTGGCAACAAAACCGGTGTCTTTTATTTAACCCAGAATGCCTTCCGATATTTAAACAAATGAATAATTACCAAATTTCCTTTTTTTTATATAAAAATTGGTAATTTATTTTTCAATGTATAAAAATGATTGAAAATTAAAATTAAAATAAAAGGATAAAAATACATTTTTAGTCATTACATTGGTCAAGATGAAGAAAAAATATGATAAAAGTGATGGGTAATGGGTTTATTATGGTCAACATGACATATATTTAGTTGGTTATTTTTTAAGAAAAATGACAATAATATCTTTCCCAAGGAGAAGTTGTTGCATGTCCTCATGCAACAAAATTGTATTGCTTTAATCTTAAAATTTTCCTTGTTTCCCATAGGGGAACATCTACATTGGATATAGATTCTCTTTGGATTGACTACCTTGTCCTTTTCATAAGCACCCTTATCTTTAAGCTTTGGTTATTTTCATTTATTAATTTTTCTACTAATATAATTAATAGGACTATTTTGAAATCATAATACTTTCCTCTTGTAGCCTTTTGTCCTATTCCTTGAGTCTATAATTTTCCTCAATAATACTGATGCTTTTCATAGACCACATTTCATATTGTGTTTTTATGTGTATTTTCAAAACTTTCGTCTCTTCTACTTCTCTCTTTAAAATTTTGATTTTACTCTTATTTTTCTTCAATTCACCTCTGAAACTTTGTGGGAGTTTTTCCTTTGGTCTCTTGAGAAATTTTCTTTAAGCTATCATTAAAATAGTCCTTAAGCATTGATTCGTTCTCTATAATGTTTAAAGGGTCCTATTTTACTACAATGTATGGTTCTTCACTTATTTCCCTTGATACGTATGGCTTCCCTTCTTTAGCTTATAATTATTCAATGCAATCCTACAAAATTTGTAGATCGTGGTCCACTTCCAATGTTGATTTGATAGGTGTAGAATACATTGTCCTATGCATTTTAGCAATTTTCACAAATGAATATTCCTCTTGTTGGTTATTTTCTTTGCCCTGTTTGGAGATTTATTTGGTCATGGACCTAGTTATTCTCCTTTAATACATACCAATTTATTCTCTTACATTTTTTGGTTCTTGTTTGGGATATAATAGAGGTGGAGGAATTTCATAAATTTCCTCTTCAACTAATTCTTCATCATCATTAATGTTCCCCGTCACCTCAAAATTTGATAGGATTTGTGAGAGACATCATAGAGAAAAAACTACACCAAGATATAACAAATAGGTTGTTTCCACTATCACCTTAGCACTCCACCTCTTTTTCTTTAGTAGAATTTCACCACATGGGAGCCTTATTAGTATATATCACCTAAAAGGTCTTCTAAGTCAATAGCTTCAAGGTGATGTATGTGAATTGTTGAAGCAAGGTATGTATTAGCTCACAAATATTTATGCCAAGTTGTAACATACTATAAAATAAGTCTTGGAATGAGTACTTGAGGCCTAGGGTTTCAAGATATTATTTAATGAATGTGCATCTAGGAATATAAGAAGAGGAAATTGTTTACTTAAAGGTACAATCAACAATAGGAGATGGTAAAACTTCAACAAGCGCTAATATGAAGTATTGTATAGAATTAGGGTTTTGAAAATCCATAAATTACTTGAGATCAATGACATCAATCCTAATAAGGCTCTTTTTACCATTAAATGCACTATATTTTTTGTTGTCAAGGTAAAACAAGGCGAAAAGATGCCAAATAAGCTCCAAATATTTAGTAGTTCAAGCCTTAGATGAATTCAACCCTTGCCCTAGCACTAGCAACTTGCCTTCAATGGTTGAAAAATTAAAATAGAGGAAAAGGTAAAAGTATTCAAGAGTTTTTATCATTGATTGGGTCCCCATACCTTCTCCTACTTGGGTGAAGAGTCTTATGGATTTAAACCATAAATATATCAAATTCATGCATGGTGTTAGCACTGGAATTGTTTCAAAACATTTCGAAGTCTGGTTGTCATTGTAAAGTCCTGTTTTTAATCCTCTTATGAGTCTTTGTCACTTTCTAATAAAATTCAAAATGAGTTCTCATTCCAATACTATGTTTCTGTTATAAGTTTGATAGGGTAAAGTCCCTTCGAAATAGGTCTTTTAACTAATTTTAGTGGTTGAAGTCATAGATTTCCATTTGAAAAAGAGTCTTATTCTTTCATCGTCATTTCCTTTCCAAGGTCAGAGACAGAGTGTTAGCTTCATGAGTTCTGTTAAGAATAATACAAGAATTAGTTGTTCTTTTCATGAAAGGCAACTATCTTTTTCAAAAGCTATGGTTTTTACAGAAAAAATCAGTCTTT
>CM076580.1:559973149-560150851 GCA_034641835.2 Pinus albicaulis | reverse complement strand
AGATGCATTGGAGCTGGCGGTTTGCATATTTTACAATCAAATATTTGGCACGCAAGACAAATTTTGACCACAAGGATGCAGTTGCGAAATATGGTAGGCCAAAAGTAACCAACGCGGAGTATCGTCTGCACGATAGCATATCCATACAAGTGTCCACCACAAGCTCCATCATGACAATCATTTAAAAACTTTTCGGCCTCCTCATGAGTGATGCACCTCCTGTTGACGGGAAAATTTGTCCGGCCAACAGTAGGGGATCTCCCCAGTAAAAAGTCCCAATTAGACCTTAAACCGTTTGGAGTAGGGATCCCATCCGGGGTGTGGGTCCGGCTATCGCTTAAGACGCCTTCCCTTCTGGTCTCAAAAGAACCTGATTAAACCTGCGGACACACACTTATTCATAGGATACAAAATACATGATTGATGCATGGAACATGTCTACAACACTATGCATAGCAAGAGAATGAATAAAACACATACGCCTGAAGAGATGCAGTTAACGGCACGTCTTTGGGGTCATGCTTGCAAGGTATCTTACCATAGAAGAAATAGTTCTTAATGGCAAGATTCCTTCTTACTTCTGAAAGATAAAACGAAATGCTAATAGACAAAGGTATTAACATTCATTTAGAAAGCGATAAAACTTAACATCATTAACAAAAGCATAGATAAACATGATGCGTAAATGATATTATTAGAAATGCAGTTTCATTAATCATAGGATGTTCTGAAACTGTTCAAGAAATACACATAGTGCTGTCACAGAAAAATACATCATCCGACAAAGGGGTTTTAGCAAGTATTTGTATTCATATGCCTAAAAGTATGGTCTTTCAATACAATACAATGTAGCTCTTGAGTCTTCCCAAAAAGAAAAAGCCCCTATTACTTTCCCCGTAGGGAGTTTTATATCACAAAACTTGCCCTTTGGGCTTCCCGACTTTTCGTCTGCCTGCCTGTTGAGTTGCCTCGCAACCTTGAAGAGATTGCGACCTGTGACTTGTTTGGTATGCGCAACTTGCGACCTGGATAGGCAGTGCGACCTGTGACTTGTCCTGTTGGTGCGACCTGCAACCTGGTTCTAACTGCTGCTCATGACTTGCTGCTACCGGGCTGTGGAGAGGGACGCGCAATGTTGATGTCAGGGGCGTCAATCTGTTGCTCCTTGAGAAAATCTTGCCATGTTCGGTACTCTGCCGCTATGGGGGAAACCAGAGGGACCTCCTCCTTCAATCGATGCATGCATTCCAAAGCATTTGGTACTAAGGTTTCCCTTTTCTGTGAGATCTGATTTGAAAGCGAGGCAAGCTTGGTATAAATCCGCGCTGGAGTGGCAATAAACTGACTCAGATGTTCTTGAGATGCTGAGGGCTCTGGATCAGCAGCGGCTTGCTTGATAGGCTGCAAAAATGACTGGATGTCCTGATCCACTTATTCCCAGGTTTTCTCTTCATTCAATGCCCAAAGCGACGGAATGTGGTGCAAAGTGTGCATCGAGTCGATGCCGCTGATCAGGTGGTTGTATGAAGACATTACTTTTTCCAAGTCCTTAGACAGTTTGTCCCTAGATTGTATTGCCATAAGGAGCTGAACCTTAGCATCCTGTGTGTGAATCCAGTCCCTCTTGGGCAAATTTTCAGGTGCCTGAGGGTATTGTACTATCCAACCCATCATCCTGTCTAAGGCCTGTGAGGCCTCTCTGAGCTGCTCGTTCTTTTGCTTGGTTTCTGCTCGTGCTCTTACCAGTGGGGCGACTGTTTGTTTGATGGTGAACATTTCTCCATACACCTGCCTCATGGTTACTTCCAACACTTCACACTCCTTGAAAATGGCCAGTGGGACTTCATTTACCGGTGGAGTCTGGTTTCGAAGTTGTTGAACTTCTGCTTGCAACTCTGCTTTCTCCTGCTCTGCTCTTTTCTCGCGCTGCTCAGCTGCTTGTAGTCTATTTTGTAGAGAGACTATTTCTCTACTCATTCTGGTTATGTTCTCTTCCGTGGCTACCGCGAAAGCAGTACCCGCCGATGCTATCATTACAGGATTGGTCCTGGTATCAAGGACTATGTCTTTGCCTGTTGCAACCGTGGATGTGGCAGAGGGACTTTGCGCCAGCGACCTTCTTTTCTCTTGTCGGATTTTGAAAGAGAATTGATCGAATGTGAGTCTGGTAAGATCAAATACATCCTCTTCCTGTCCCTGGGGAGACCTAACATCAGAGAGCTTGGTACTGCCCTGAGGTATCTCGAGGGGAGTTACCTCGATGTCTTCTAGCATGTCATCCTCCCTTTCTTCTATGTCCTTCTCTTCCTCTTCCTTTTGTCGGCGTTCAGCTTCTGCTGCTGCTTCTCTCCTTCCTCGCTCTCTCTTCACTGCGGCATCCTCGTTCGCCTCTTTGCGCTGTTCTCCGCTTTGTCCGCTTGCCCCTTGAGCGCCGCTCCGCGCGCCCAGGCCTCCTTTCCCTTCTTCCCATGGCCTCCTCCGCTCCGGCTTCCCCGTGTTGTCAGCGTTGCACCTTTCCTCGGCGTGCTTCCTCATCTTCCTTTATATTCTTTTCCCTTTCTTGTTGGGCTTTTGCTTCTGCTTCCTTTTGTTGGATGGATATGGTAAGCCCTGTGTTGGTCCGAGATTTCTTGGGTAAAGAGGAAGAGGAACCTCCTAGCTGACAACTTCTGTCTTCTAGGTTCTGATCATCTGGATCTTGTTGGACCACGTCTACTCCTGGAGAAAATTGTATCTCCGCATCATACCAGTTCTTTCTCTCATCTTCTTCTGGGCGCTCAATGTGCTGATAAGTCCATTTGAATTTGGCTTTCAGGCAGTGCTTAGGAACTTTTCTCTCTGGGTCATATGTTCGGTGCTCTAGCGCCCCGAGCTGATAACTTCTCATTACTTCTGCCTCTGCTGCTACTTCCCTGAAGTCTTTAACTGTGCATGCGCCAATGGTTAGGGGTAGTGTGGGCCACCGCTTATTTTTGCCGTTAGAAAGAATGCTGGAGAAGCCGTGACACATTTGAAAACATACCTCCTAAATAAGAATTTTGTCTGTGACAAAGCGAGGCATAGCATGTGGTGCCTCGTAAGTTCCAAAAACTCAGATGAAGGTGTACCCACGGAAAGGGAACCAGTGTGCCACTTTGACTAGAGTTTCCTTGGCCCGCCAAGACATGTAGGGGGCGTCCTGGCCAAATAAGTGTCTATATAGAGAGGGGATAAATATTTGGGAGATCTGATCTATATCCTGTTTGTATTTGGACTCCCAAAATACCCTAATCTGTAGATGAATTGCACGCGACTGCTCGGAATCCCAGTTGTGTGCCCATCCCTCAAAGTGTACTCTTGCACAGACAACATCCAGTAGGTAAGAGGCCATGTAAAATTCTGCGGGCATTCCTTCATATGGGGCCAATGCCGCGTTCAAGTTGGTCTGCATAGAAGTCATCAATATACCGGCCCAGTTGAAACGGGTGCCATGTGTCGTCACATACTCCATGATGGTAGCCCAACTACTGCCGAAGGTGGAGCAATCCGGGCGCCCGTAAAGCCTGCACAGCATGGCGGCAACCAATTTATAAACCTTTCTCAGGCTAGCCACCAGGTACTCTTGGTATTTCTTGACCTTGAAGTTCTTGGGTTCCTCCCACCATTTCCTAATTGTGTCAACTATCGGAACATCGTGAGCAATGGCCCATTCTGGAGTGAAATACTCATCTGGGCGAGGAAACGAGTAATAAACGTGGGCATCCGCGCCTAATAGCGTAGCGAAAGTCCTACCTTCGTTGTCCCGGATCACAAACTTCTTGGGGTCCGTCCTTTGTATGATCCAGTCTATGACCTCCGGGCATGTAAATATGGCTGGATGCGCCCCTGCCAGATGCAACTTGGACTTTTTGACTGCGAAGTATACTTCCCGGTCTGGGAGATCTTCTGGGAATTCTTCTACTAGTGTGGCGAACTCCTGATACACTTGGAACCACCTCATGCTATCTTCTTTGGAAAAGGTACATAGTGTATCTCTATATATTGGGGGTGGGGATACCACTTCCAACTCGTCAATTTCTTCCACCACCTGCTTGTCTTTCTTCCGAGATAGCGGGGGTGCCATGTCACTAGAATCTGATAAAACAGGTATGCACTTGATGTCTTCTTGAAGTTCACCTGTCAAATTCATAAAAGAATCCCAAGATAAGAACGACATCATGATATAAAACCAGTTACAGTTTAGTGATGAAATTCAGCTGAGACACATGTAAAACTGGGTTACTGGGTCGCAGGGTCGCGAATTGCAAGAAGGGGTTTAGGCGCGACCTTGCGACTAGGTCGCAGGGTCGCTGAGTCGCAAATTTCGAACACAGAGGACGAATGCGACCTTGGGACCTGGCGACTAGGTCGCTGGGTCACTGGGTCGCAGATTACAGAAAGTTGCAGAAAACGCGACCTTGCGACCTCGCGACTAGGTCGCTGGGTCGCTCGGGTCGCAGTCGCGGTAAAGATTGGGCCGGGGTTTTCCGCGCGCGGTCGGCGTGAACTTCCTTTTCTCCTTCTCTTTGAGGATTTACAAGCCAGCTGGGTCTAGGGGGGTCGAGAAAATGCCGAGACAAGGACAAGCATTGCGGGGATTAAACCGGAAATGTGGTGAGGTTGGTCATTTGTGGAGCAAACAGATTCACAAAACACTTAAAAATATAAAAGCTTAGGCAAATGGCAATTTAAAGGCCTAAGGGAACATGGGTTTGGTAAGAAATGCATCATAATGGAAACAGCAGGAGGAAATGGCAACTTACCCGGGAAAATAGCGCCAGTCGAGCTGTCAGAGGCGTTTTTTTTCAAATCGCTGAATGTGTAAAATGCGACCTGGCGACCTCCCTTATATAGAAAGTCGCACGTGCAGGCAATAAATGCGGGTCGCTAGGTCGCAAATCGATTAATTCCGGAGTTTTGCAACCTTGCGACCTTGCGACCTGGCGACCTGGGGTCGCGGGGTCGCAAGGTCGCTGGGTCGCACTTTTCATTAAAATTGGATAATTGCGACCTAGCGACCTGGCGACTTGGCGACCTGGGGTCGCTGGGTCGCAAGGTCGCTGGGTCGCATTTTTCGTTAATTTTGGGGATTCGCAACCCTTGAAACCTCGGCGACCGGTCGGGGTCGCAAGGTCTCTATGTCGTTAAGCCATCAACCGTTTAACTTTGCGACTTGGCGACTTGGCCACTTAAAAGTTTCTCTTTAGTTTTAAGGGGATCCAAAAATTTGAAATGGTGGTCTTTTTTGGAGGGTGTTGTAGGGGCTACAACAAATGGCGATTCACTGGACGAACTCAGAGTCTCTGCTGATGGTTAGTCTTGGCAGGGGGAGGGAGGGGCCTATGCTAACTGTTTTCTATTACCTTGTGGTTGACATCTCCTAACTTTTGGCACCTAGCTGGGTTGCTCAATCTGCTAGCCTGTTTGGGTGCCATTCAACAAAATTCATTTCGCCAGGTCTCCGGACTGGAAGGGTTGGAGAACTTCAGTTGGCTACAGGGTATGGTACAATTATTTTGTCCTCATCGTGTTGCTCCGCTGCCAGCGAACCTCTCGGTCTCGGTGGAGTCACTGCCTAGGAATCGTGAACGTTGCTCCGCTGCCAACGAGCCTGGTCAGTACCCCGGCGGAGTCGTTACATCACCTCTCTGCGCAGGAAGCCTTTCTCAATCCTTTACCCTTTATTAGTGTGCTATTGCACTTATTTTGAATGTGCTTGAGGCACTTATTTAGATGTGCTCGTGGCACTTATTTGAGATGGAAATTTAGCCTGGGCGGATGAGGGATCCCGACTTATTTTTCTTGCAAAGAGGTTGTTCCTGGTCTGGTATGAGGACTTTGGTTTTTCCCAGATACCCTGTCGTAGCATAGAGTGCCTCTTTTCCCTTCTGGTCTGGTTACCACTACACTGCATTTTCTTTTGCGGACACCCTGTCAGGCTGGCGAGGTAAGCTTCTCGCTTGATGCCTCGAGTTCGGTGATATGCCGCCTTCAGGTGCAGAGAAAAAGCCAGCTTTTGCCGCCTTTGAGTCTATCGGAAAGGGCTTTCCATCAGCATAGAACCTATTGCAGTGTGCCAATTGTGTGGCTCTAACAAATCTTTCCTCAAAATATTTTATTACTATATATATATATATATATATTTTTTTTTTACAAGTATGAGAAAAGAAAATATGGTACAAGGATAATGCAGCCCTCTAAGGGCAGCTAGGTGAAATAATGTTTGAGGTCATGCCCATTTACCGGGAGGACCTCGACTCATCCATCAAGGGTTTGCAATCTAAATGTGTGGGATCCTATCTTCTCATTAATTTGGAAAGGGCTTGTCCAAAGTGCTTGGAACTTGGAATGCTTCCCCTTTTCCTCATGGGCTTTATCCCACTTGAGGACCAGGTCTCCTACTTCAAAAAAATTTTTCCCTGCGGACCTTTTATGAAACCATCTTTTGATTCGGCTCTGATGGATGGCAAACTTTTCCCGGGTCTTTTGCCTTTCTTCCTCCAATTTCAGCAAGGTGTCGATTCGAGCCTGCAAGGTAGGGCACGGGGTACCATGACATTCTTGGGACAGCTGGAGGGCCGGGAGAGATAGATGAGGAGGGAGAACAGCTTCTTTTCCATACACGAGGAAAAATGGGGAGGTGCCTAAAGAGGACTTGGGAGTGATACGGTTAGCCCACAGTGCATTGTGAAGGGCATTGTGCCAGTTGCACTGGTGGGATAACAGGGTCTTTTTAATAATACGGATAAGATTCTTGCTAGTGGACTCAGCTAATCCATTTTCCTGGGGATAGTAATTGGCAGAATGTTTCAGAATAATACCATTTTCCAGCGCAAAATCATATAATTTAAAAGATGAGAAATAAGTTGCATTATCGAAAACTAAAGAAGTTGGAACGCCAAACCTGGTAATGATGGAATGCGTGAGGAATTATATTACCTCCTGATCGTTGATTCGGCGTAAAGGCGTTGCTTCGACCCACCTGGTGAAGTAATCAGTAGCTGTAAGGATATACCGATGTTGTTTAGAAGAGTGAGGTGTGATTTCACCAATTACATCCAAACCCCACTGTTGGAAAGGTTCCTCTACTGCTACTGAGAGTAAAGGGGTGGCTGGCCGTGCTTCTCGGTTGGCGAACTTCTGGCACTGAATGCATTTCCGAACATATGCATGCGCATCTCTAAAAAGAGTAGGCCAATAGTATCCTGCGCGCATTATCTTATGGGCAGTAGTATCTCCGGAAAAATGACCTCCAGCTGGTCCGTCATGCAACTCAGTTAAGATTTTCTGCGCTTCGTCAGTTTCCAAGCAGCGTAACAGGACCCCATCATGGTGTTTCTTGAACAACTTACCTTGGATCAGTTGGTGAGATGCGGCTTTGAGTCTTATGGCGCGTTTCTGTCGGGCAGTAAGAGCAGGGTGCATGGTGCCTTGGGCCAAATATCTTGAAATGTCAGAATACCAAGAAGGGATACTTTGCTAAGGCACATGGTCGCTCTGATACATGTCGATCTCCTATCCCCAACATTCCTCTTCAATTTCACGAGTACTTGCAGCCTTCGCGGCCATTTGGCATAAGCCCTGTCCTTTAACGGTATGTGCTAGTTTAAAATCTAAATCTTATTCTTGCAAACACGCCACCCAGTTGCCCCGCCTCTCGCCTAGCTCTTGCTGCACGAAAAGTGAGCGGACCGCTAGGTGTGGCATAAAA
Organism: Pinus albicaulis; assembly: GCA_034641835.2. Lineage (NCBI taxonomy): Eukaryota > Viridiplantae > Streptophyta > Pinopsida > Pinales > Pinaceae > Pinus > Pinus albicaulis. The sequence continues at coordinate 560,143,122 of CM076580.1, read as the reverse complement.
ACCGTGACATGATTTTTCAAGATGTAGGGCCTAAAATGTTTTACCGCCTTGTAGACCGCATAGGCTTGCTTGTCAATTTCTGGATAGTTTAACTCAGCTCCCTGTAGACCGGTGCTCATGAAGGAAATGGGCCATTCATCGTTGTTGCCATATTTCTGCGTAAGGACGGCCGCAAGTGAGGAATCTGAGGCAAAAGTATATAGGATAAAATCTTTGCCAAAATATGGACTTTGTAGGGAGGGAGCCTCTGCTATAGCCTGTTTGATTTTGTCAAAGGACTCCTTTTCCAGCAGGTTCCACTGAAACATCGCATTCTTCTTTATCATTCCCTGCAGTGGCCTAACTATCTGGGCGAAATCAGAGATGAATTTACGGATGAAATTTATTTTCCCCAAGAAAGATTTCATCGCTTTCTTGCCATTCGGGGGGGGAATCTGAGCAATGGCTTTCGCCCGTTCTGGATCAACTACAATGCCTTGCTTGGTTATAATGTGGCCTAGCAGGTTACCCTCCACCACAGCAAAAACACTATTTTTGGGGTTAAGCGAAATTCCGTACCTTCTGCACCTCTCGAATATTTGTTTGAGGTGGCGTAAATGATCGCCCCTGCATTTTGAAAATACAGTGACGTCGTCTAAATAGACCACCACGCTCTGCCCTATCAAACCACGGAATGCTATATCCATGTCTCGTTGGAAGGTTGCCCCCGCATTGATCAATCCAAAGGGCATGCGCCTGAAAGCGAAGGTTCCCCATTTGGTCCGGAAGGTAGTTTTCAATCTGTCCGGCTCAGCTACCAGTACCTGGTTATAACCAGAAAATCCATCCAATAGGGAGAACATTTCAGATCCAGACACTGCTTGCAATATCTGTTCCATGGGTGGCACCGGGTAGTTGTCTTTGTTCGAGGCCCGATTCAGATTACGGAAATCTACGCACAAGCGGATCTCGCTAGACTTATTCCGTACTGGTACCAAATTGGACACCCACGTGGAGTGGCGAACTTTGAAAATAATGCGTGCATCCAAGAGTTTCTTGAGTTCTTTCAGAATCATTGGTTCCAAAGCTGGATGCACTTTTCTGAGTTTTTGTTGAAAGGGCTTAACGCCTTCCTTTACGGGGATTACGTGCTGAATGATCTGGGTATCATATGTACGTAGGTCTTCATATGTCCAAGCAAATACATCCCGATACTTCCGAAATAATTGGGTGAATGCCCGTGTCTCTTCATCACTACAGCCTTTGCCGAGGTTAACGAACTTTGGGTTCTCCTCTGACCCCAAGTTTACTTGCCGATGTGCCAATATGGAACTTTTCACTTTGGTGTTAGGGGGGCCGCGAAATCGGCTTTGTAGATCGAAGATATTTTCCAAAGACACCACCTTCTTGGGCATGGAGTTCTCTTTTCGTTCATCGTGTTCTTTCTGCAAAGCATGATCATGCTTTGCTTCATCTATCGCTGCGTCTTTGAATATCTCAGTATTGAGCATAAAGTCCAAGATCTGTTGATCATCGTCAAAAACGCGCAAGTTAGTAATGTTATCTGGCACAGAGGGTCTATATAAAACTTCAATAGAAAAACCGTCCCTCAACGGGGTAAACCTAGCAGTAGCATTAGCCAGAGTATCAGCTGCTGCATTGTGTATTCTAAGAACAAATCTAATTCCAAATGCATCAAAACCAGAAATCAATCGCCATACCTCTTGTTGATACGTCTTTAAATGTGGAGATAAACAGTGAATAGTGTTGCATACCTGGCGAGTGATAATCTCAGAATCTCCAATCACCTGTAAGCATTTCACCTGCAGATCCAGCACTTTCCTGAGTCCAAGGATTAATGCTTCGTACTCAGCAGTGTTGTTAGTGCACTGGAATTCTAGTCGACATGAGATTAAGTATTTATTCTTGCGAGGGTCAAGCAATATGCAACCAGCACCAGCTCCATCATGGGTCTTTGAGCCGTCATAGTACAAGGTCCACATGTCACTTTCTGGCTCCTTCGGGGTAACAGGTAGTGGAGGGGTTTCTGCCGGGTGTGAGGTAGAGGTGACTTGCTCCTCAACGACAAATGCTAGTTCAGATTGGACCTCGGGACCTATGGAAGACTGAGGGGGTTGGTAGCATCCGAATATTGCTTCCAGAAAGCACATGCCAAGCTCTTCTTGTGCAAAGCTGATGGGTTCATTAACGGCATCCAAATCAGTGACGGTGTGTTTCATATAAGGTTCACTTTCTACCCTGATTTGATTATTCCGCCCCTTGTAAGGAAGCCACAAGTGGGACCAGTCGGTGGCGAAGTAGCCTTGTAACTTGCTGGACCAATCCCTACTAAGCAATAGGCCGTATGCTTCTGGGATATCAACAATCACAATGTCAATGCATTGATGGACCCTAGAGTCTGATGACAAGCGGATAATGACATTGTTCAATTCTCCTACGGCTGGTACTTGTGATCTATCGAGTTGTATTATTTTTGCATCAGTTTTCTCCGGGCGAATGTTAAGTTTCTTACAGACAGATAAAGGCATGACGTTTGTAGAGGCACCGGAGTCGACTAAACAGTTGTGGACATTGAAGTTAAAAATCTCGAAGGACAAAAGGAAAGGAGGTGTGGATCCTCTTGAGTTGGTATTGATGGCGTTTACTATGGACTGTACATCTGGTCCGGCTTGCGCAGACGTGTTGCTCACAGTCTTCGTAGCTGAAGTATTTGCGAAAGCCTTAAGAATGAGCTCCTTTTGATTAGTAATGCGGGCCAACTCATAGAGAGAAATGTTTGCTCTTGTTTTCTTCATATCTTCAACAATGTTATAGCTGGACTCTGGTTGAGGGCTAGGCTCGGCGGAGGTCTTAGAGGATTCTGTCGGAAGTTTGCTCTTTTGAATCGCTCGGGTAGTGTTGTTGGGGTGCTTCTCCGGGACAGATTGTTTCCCGTTTCCTGGGGGCAGGATTTTCCTTAGGAAAGCCCTTTTCTTGTCTTCATAGGATTGCTCGGGAACAGGTCCTTTGCTCCTGAGGCTATAATTCCGCACGGGTTGATCTTTGGGAGCATCTGCCATGTTGATATCAATGGAGGTAAGGTTGTCCCCACCTCGGATTACGTCAAAAGCAAGGATAGAGGATCCTGGTTCTTCGTTTGAGGGTGGATCCTCATCGTGATCTGAAACATCATCCTCCGTCACATCCCCTGGAGTTTGGTCATCTAAAAGTTGATTAACTACTGCTGTCATGCTGCCAATCCATTGAGGGCACGTTTTTTCAGAGTGGGCAGCTTGGTGGAAAGAACAGAAGTTATCTTTCCCTATCTCTTCCACATTGAGAGCAGTATTTGTGTTAGACGGAGGTCTGTTAGTGTTGGGATTACTTTTTCTGAAGAAAGGTTTGGGTGGTTTAGTGCTAGTTGTGGCTTCTGTGCCCTTTCTCCTTAGGTCAGTGACTTCATTCGTTAAGTGCTTGAGCGTTTTTGCCATGCTTTCAAAATCAAATGCATCTCTATCCCTATCGGTGGTCTTAGGAGTGGAGGACTGACCTCTTTTTGTGTTAGGCTTGTGATCATCTCTTCCTTCGTGATCGATAGCCCCTATCGACAGCATGTCTTTCTCCACAGCGAAAGCAGCCTCATAATTAGCCGTAAGGGTAGCGCGGGCTTCACGTTTGACGAAAACGGAAATGTCTCTAGGGAGAGCCTTGGTATAGTAGTCAATGGTGATTGAGTCATCCAACGCCAGGTTGGGGGGAAACTTCTGCAATATGGTAGCGAAGCGCTGGTTGAAATCCTTAACCTTCTCCTTTTTATGACACTTGATCGTGCTCAATTCCGTGAGAAGCATGGAAGGAGTTTTATCTTCTGAAAACTTCTGCAGGAATATGCGACGGAATTGGTCCCATGAAGTGATAGAGGCACTGGGGAGAGAGCGGTACCATGTGGCCGCTTTGTTTTCGAGGGTATGGGGAAACAGTCGACATGCGACATCATCGGACTGGACTCTCATGATTTGCAGAGACAAATAGAAGCTACTGATAAAATCTTCAGCTAAGGTGCCTTTCTCAGGGTCGAACTTGGGGAGGTGTTTCTCCGGGTACCTAGGAAGATCTTGGAGTGGGCCCAGAAGATTTAATGGGGATTGAGCCATCCAGGCTAGGGGTTGCACTCTCCTAGCCCTCTGGTGTTGCCTAAACTCATGTTCAGATTCACTTCCCGAACCTGAGACTGATGCTTCTGACTCATGACGGGAGTGTTCGTCTTGGTGCCTCCCCCGATGAAGAAAATCTCTAAGGTATCCCAAGTTGTGGACAAGAGGCCTCATTGGGTTTGGGTGACGGTTGCGAGCTTGGTTTCCTTGGCCTCGGCCCCTATCTCCTCTACCTCCGGCCCCTCGGCCTCTATTTCCTTCTTCTTCATTTCTGCGAGCTCTATTCCTATCTCCTTCATTTCTACGAGCCCTATTTCCCCCATCTACATTTCCTCGGCCTCTGTCTTCCTCACCATCCCTGGGTGGGGGGTGTGCCTGGTTGTTGTTTTGCCGAGTCTGGTTAGGCTGGGATTCGGGGAAAGGTTCGGTGTCAGCAAATTCTTCGCCCTCTTGGAGAATCGGGTCATTTTCCTCAACAGCATTTGCGAGGTCTTCCAACATGAGATTTACGAGCTCGGGTATGGTACTCGCAAGGGCACCGTTTCGGGTGATGTTCTCGGGAGGAGTTCTAGTATGGGCAAGGTATTCCATGATTGGAGTAAACCGTAAGTTGTTGATAAGATCGCGGGCAGCTGGGCGCAAGGCTCTCAACTGCGCCCTAGTGATTTCAAAATATCGAGTCTCCCTCTCTGGAATATCTTCTAGAGGAGGAGGGACAGTTTCATTGTTTATGACCTCCCCTTGGGGAGTTTGTGATGGAAAGTTCGTTGTGTGCTGGGAGGCTGCCATCAGGCCCTCCTTCTAGCACCAAATCTGTTGACGGGAAAATTTGTCCGGCCAACAGTAGGGGATCTCCCCGGTAGAAAGTCCCAATTAGACCTTGAACCGTTTGGAGTAGGGATCCCGTCCGGGGTGTGGGTCCGGCTACCACTTAAGACGCCTTCCCTTCGGTCTCAAAAGAACCTGATTGAACCTGCGGACACACACTTATTCAGATGATACATAATACATGACTGATGCATTAGACACGAATAAAACACTATGCATAGCGAGGCAATAAATAAAGCATGTACGCCTAAGGAGATGTTGTTAGCAACACGTCTTTGGGGTACTGCTTGTAAGGTAGTCTGACCACAACAGAAATAGTTCTTTATGGCGAGATGTCCCTTTAATTTCTGAAAGATAAAATGAAATGCTAACAAAATAGTTCATTAACATTCATTACTAGAGCAGATGGTAAACTGAACATCATCAATACAAACACAGATAGCCATGGTGCATAAATGATGCTATAAAGAGGGCAGCTTCATTAATCAAAAGATGTTCTGAAACTGTATGAGGAAATACACTTAGTGTTCACGCAGTAAAACACATCATCCAAACAAAGGGGTTGTAACAAGTATCTGTATTCACATGTATAACAGTATAATCTTTTAATACAATGTAATGTAGCTCTCTTGAGTCTTCAAAAAGAAAAATCCCTTTACATTTTCCCCGTAGGGAGTTTTATAGCACAAAAATTACCCTTTGGGCTTCCCGACTTTTCGCCTACCTGCCTGTTGTGTTGCCACGCGACCTTAGAGAAGTTGCAACTTGCGACCTGTCTGGTATGTGCGACTTGCGACCTGGGTAGACAGTGCGACCTGCGACCTAGGCGGACAGTGCGACCTGCGACCTACCTCCAACTGTTGTTCATGACTTGCTGCTACCGGGCCGCAGAGATGGACGTGCAATGTTGAGGTCAGGGGCGTCAATCTGCTGCTCCTTGAGAAAGTCTCGCCATGTCTGGTACTCTGCTGCTATGGGGGAAACCAGAGGGACCTCCTCCTTCAACCGGTGCATACATTCCAAAGCATTTGGCACTAAGGTTTCCTTTTTCTGTGAGATTTGGTTTGAAAGCGAGGCAAGATTGGTATAAATCCGAGCTGGAGTGGCAATAAACTGACTCAGATGTTCTTGAGATGCTAAGGGCTTGGGTGCAGCAGCGGCTTGCCTGATAGGCTGCAGAAATGACTGGATGTCCTAATCCACTTGCTCCCAGGCTTTCTCTTCGTCCAGTGACCCGAGAGACGGAATGTGGTGCAAAGTGTGCATCGAGTCGATACCGCTGATCAAGTGATCATATGAGGACATTACCTTGTCTAGGTCCTTAGATAGTTTGTCTTTAGATTGCATCGCCATACAGAGCTGAACCTTAGCATCCTGTGTGTGAATCCAATCCCTCTTGGGCAAATTTTCGGGTGCCTGAGGGTATTGTGCTGTCCAGCCCATTATCCTGTCTAAGGCCTTTGAGGCCTCCCTGAGCTGCTCATGATTTTGCTTGGTTTCTGCTCATGCTCTTGCCAGTGGGACGACTGTTTGTTTGATGGTGAACATTTCTCCATACACCTGCCTCATGGTTGCTTCTAATACTTCACACTCATTGAAAATGGCCAGGGGGACTTCATTTACTGGTGGAGTCTGATTTCGTAGTTGTTGAATTTCTGCTCTCAACTCTGCTTTCTCCTGTTCTGCTCTTTTCTCGCGCTGCTCAGCTGCTTGCAGTCTATTTTGAATAGAGACTATTTCTCTCCTCATTCTGGTCACGTTCTCTTCCGTGGCTGCTGCAAAGGCAGTACCCGCCGATGCTATCATCACAGGATTAGTCTTGGTATCAAGGACTATGTCTTTGGTTGTTGCAACTGTGGATGTGGCGGAGGGACTTTGCGCCAGCGAACTTCTTTTCTCTTGTCGGATTTTGAAAGAGAATTGATCGAATGTGAGTCTGGTAAGGTCAAATACATCCTCTTCCTACCCCCGGGGAGATCTAACATCTGAGAGCTTGGTACTGCCCTGAGGTACCTCGAGGGGAGTTACCTCGATGTCTTCTAGCATGTCATCCTCCCTCTCTTCTATGTCCTTCTCCTCTTCTTCCTTTCGCCGGCATTCATCTTCTGCTGCTGCTTCTCTTTCGGCCTTCTTCTTCTGCTCAGCAACAGCAGCCTGTTCGGCCTTCTTTTGGCATTCAGCCTCTGCTTTGTCTAGTTCTGCCTTGAGTGCACGTTCTGCTGCGGCCTCTGCCTCCTTTTCCTCCTTTTCTTTCCTGGCCTCTTTAGCCTGCTTCTTCTTCTGTGTTGCCGTTGCACTCTTCTAGCGTGCTTCCTCATCTTCCTTTATCTTCTTTTCCCTTTCTTGCTGGGCTTTTTCTTCTGCTTCCTTCTGTTGGATGGATGTGGTAAGCCCTGTGTTGGTCCATGATTTCTTGGGTAAAGAGGAAGAGGAACCTCCTAGCTGACAACTTCTGTCTTCTAGGTTCTGATCATCTGGATCTTCTTGTACCACGTCTACTCCCGGAGCAAATTGTCTCTCAGCATTATACCAGTTCTTTCTCTCATCTTCTGCCGGGCGCTCAATGTGCTGATAAGTCCATTTGAATTTGGCTTTCAGGCAGTGCTAAGGAACTTTTCTCTCTGGGTCATATGTTCGGTGTTCTAGCGCCCCGATCTGATAACTTCTCATTTCTTCTACCTCCGCTGCTACTTCCCTGAAGTCTTTAACTGTGCATGCGCTAATGGTGAGGGGTAGCGTGGGCCACGGCTTCTTTTTGCCTTTAGACAGGATGCTGGAGAAGCCGTGGGACATTTGAAAGCATACCTCCTAAATAAGCATTTTGTCTGTAACAAAGCAAGGCATAGCATGTGGTGCCTTGTAAGTTCCGAAGACTCGAATTAAGGTGTATCCAGGGAAAGGGAACCAGTGTGCCACTTTGACTAGGGTCTCCTTGGCCCGCCAAGACATGCAGGGGGCGTCCTGGCCAAATAAGTGTCTATATAGAGAGGGGATAAATATTTGGGAGATCTGATCTATGTCCTGTTTGTATTTGAACTCCCAAAATACCCTGATCTGCAGATGAATTGCACGCGACTGCTCGGAATCCCAGTTGTGTGCCCATTCCTCAAAGTGTACTCTTGCGCAGACAACATCCAGTAGGTAAGAGGCCACGTAAAATTCGGCGGGCATTCCCTCATCTGGGGCCAATGCCGCGTTCAAGTTGGTTTGCATAGAAGTCATCAATATATCGGCCCAGTTGAAACGGGTGCCATGTGTTGTCACATACTCCATGATAGTAGCCCAACTACCGCTGAAGGTGGAGCAATCCGAGCGCCCGTAAAGCCTACAAAGCATGGTGGCGACCAATTTATAAACCTTTCTCAGGCTAGCCACCGGATATTCTTGGTCTTTCTTGACCTTGAACTTCTCGGGCTCCGCCCACCATTGTCTAATAGTGTCAACTATCAGAACAGCGTGAGCAATAGCCCATTCTGGAGTGAAATACTCATCTGGGCGAGGCAATGAGTAATAAACATGGGCATCCGCGCCTACTAGCGTAGCGAAAGCCCTGCCTTCGCTGTCCTGGATCACAAAATTCTTGGGGTCCGTCCTTTGTATGATCCATTCTATGATCTCCGGGCATGGAAATATGGCTGGATGCGCCCCTGCTAGAAGAAGCTTGGACTTTTTGACTGCTAAGTATATTTCCCAGTCTGGGAGATCTTCTGGGAATTCTTCTACTAGTGTGGCGAACTCCTGATACACTTGGTACCACCTCATGTTGTCTTCTTTTGCAAAGGTACATAGTGTATCCCTATATATTGGGGGTGGTGATACCGCTTCCAACTCGTCAATTTCTTCCACCACCTGCTTGTCCTTCTTCCGAGATAGCGGGGGTGCCATGTCACTAGAGTCTGATAAAACAGGTATGCACTCTATGTCTTCTTGAAGTTCACCTGTCAAATTCATAAAGGAATCCCAAGATAAGAACGACATCATGATATAAAACCAGTTACAGTTTAGTGATGAAATTCAGCTGAGACACATGTAAAACTGGGTTACTGGGTCGCAGGGTCGCGAATTGCAAGAAGGGGTTTAGGCGCGACCTTGCGACTCTGCGACCAGGCCCAGTGGTTGCCGAGTCGCAAATTTTCGAACGCAGAATACCGCACCGGGCGACCGCGACCAGGCCGGGTCGTTGGGCTCTAAATCTCGCAAATATTGGGACATCGACCCAGCGACCTTCACTAGGCCGGGTCGCCAGGTCGCTGGTCGCGATGGGGGCTCGTCGGGGGGAGCGCGCACGCGTGGCCGTGAACTTCCTTTTCTCCTTCTCTTGAGGATTTACAAGCTAGCTAAGTCCAGGCAGGCCGAGGAATGGTTTTAAGAGAAAAGGGACAAGGCCGCGATTAAAACCGGAATTGCAGGAGGTTGTCCATTTGTGGAGAAAGGAACATTCACAAAACAAGCTAAAAATATAAAGCTCGTACAAATGGCAACGAAAGGCTCAAGGAACAAGGTTTGGTAAGAAATGGCATCATAATGGAACAAAGTAGGAGGAAAAGGAAACTTACCCCGGGAAAATAGCGCCACGTAGCCGTCGAGGCGTTTTTACAAATCGCCGAATGTGAAAAATGCGACCTGGCAACCTCCCTTATATAGAAGGTCGCATGTGCGGGCAATAAATGCGAGTCGCTGGGTCGCAAATCAGTTAATTTCATAGTTTTGTGACCTTGCGACCTGGCGACCTGGGGTCGCTGGGTCGCAAGGTCGTTGGGTCGCACTTTTCATTAAACCCGATAATTGCGACCTAGCGACCTAGTGACTTGGCGACCTGGGGTCGCTGGGTCGCAAGGTCGCGGGGTCGCATTTTTCGTTAATTTTGGGGATTTGCGACCCTGCGACTTGGCGACCTGGCGACCTAGGGTCGCAAGGTCGCAAGGTCGCGGTTTTCATCAATAATTTAACTTTGCGACTTGGCGACTTGGCCACTTAAAAGTTTCTCTTTAGTTTTAAGGGGATCCAAAAATTTGAAATGGTGGTCTTTTTTGGAGGGTGTTGTAGGGCTGCTGGGCCATCTAACATTTATTGATTTCCAGTTATAAGAAGAGTAAAAATTATTCTTAACTATTTATAAAAAAACAAAGTTCAATCTGTACATCTTTTAACCAAAAAACTTACATAAGAGAAAGTATTCACACAGAACTGAATCCATTTGCTAAACCACAAAAGGATTTTGTGCTCTCATATCATATAGATGATGGATGATCCATTATATATATTCATGACTCGGTCATGAAACATTATATGTCTTACAATAAAAGAGTACAAGTAAATGCTAAATATATAAGTAACTAATATTAAGAAACAAAAATCAAGGCTGAACACTTCTTAAGGTGTTTCGTCAACAAGCAAGCCGTCCATGTATGGTCTGTGATAATACTGAAAATTATCATTAAATTGTGTCTCACTAGTTACCCAAAGATCTTGAGTCATACGAACGTCTTTAACCAGTGCAAGCGAAAACCTAACTTCTTGAGCGACTTTAACAATCCTGGTCTTCCTCTTCTTTTTTGCTGAAAGAATGCCCACTTGAGAAACCAAGGGATTAGGAATGGAAGTGCCTCTTAGCTGGTCTACTTCCTCTTGCAACAAATCTCCACTGCAAGGATTTACCGCACCCCCTTAGGTATGTCAAACATTTTTCACATCCACAGAAAAATTGTCGTGAACAACAGAGTTGAGCATGTTCGCCGCACCTGACCACCCCGTGCTGCACTACTCATCGCATATAATATATTAACATTTCATGGATTGATTTCTATCATATAAACCATATCATATAATAATACATGATTATTATGTATTTATGCCGATAGGAATTCTATTATGAAATTCTTTCTAGTGACATTGTTGTTGAGATTCGTTGTACTTAATCGTTGTCTCCCAAATCTCAACCATGTCACTCAATTGACTCATCTCTTGGATTTTCATTCCTCGCATCTCCCAAATTGTCATTAACGTTGTATTTATATTTCCTGACACGGCTGAAAGGGCGGTGATCCACCTGCGGGCTTAGCTGGTTGCACCACAGCAGCCTGCAATATTTCCCATAACATCCCAGAATTCCTCTACGACCAATTCCGTTGCCAATATTTCTCCACCGGCTTGTGCAGCGCTGCGTCCTTCTCTAGGCTCAACGACCCCTTCATCTGCTCCGATACCACCATTTCCACTGCCGCTTCATCCTTTTGAACTCCCATTGTTTCAGCATGATGTGATTGAAAGTGTAAATCAGATTCAAACTGTAGACCTTCATCGGTTGGCCCCTCTCTTTCTCTCTGAAATATTAGAAAACATTTTTTTTATTTGTTGTTTAGTCGAGCTATTGGCGTGAGAATTATTGTTGTGGTTGTTGTTTTTTCCCCTGGAACGATCAAAGAAATGATTTGAGTTGGATGTACAATCATTCATATTATAATCTTCATTGAATTCATCTTTAGGCATAAAATTGGGGGAAGCATTGTGGAGAATGTACAACATTTCAAAATTCTTGCAAATTCCTTTGACGTTGTTCTCGACCTTAGAAACTTCTTGGACCCGGGGCACAACATGGTATTGTCTAAGCTGTCTCAAAACATGTGTGACAAAAATTCATTACAGAATCTGTGAAGATGTGTCTACACTGAAGCATCATACGAACCCTATGATTTTCAATGTATGTGATCTGACAAACTTTTCATTGTTTTGGCATTTCGAATAAATTATTATCTCTTTTTGAGAAGGATGAAATCAAGAATACAGATACTGTAAATTTAGTAACATTCGAGAAGAATGATGAACTCTACTAATAATAGAGAACTGGGATCATAACCCCTCTTTGTCAGGTCATTAAATCACATTTCTTTCCTTTGTGGATCCATATAAGAGTCCATTAGATTTTACGAAGACATCCTCGCCTTCATTCTTGTAAAAAGACCTGGATCGTTTCAGTTTGATGGAGCCTGGTCAGTAGATTGATTTATTTTTTCTATTTACATTCATCTATTTGAAAATGAAAAATACCTAAATCAGAGAAATGTAGCAATGAAATAATTTTTCTTCTAAATCTCACAAGCCAAACACCACCTTGTCAAGCTGTTTGTAGTTTATAGTTTTTGGTTTTGACTATCGTAAGTTGTTTAATTACAAAATAGGCATCCACTTGCTACAATATGGAGAATGTACCCAAGAAAATTGAAATAAATGCAAGAGACAATCACATCTCAGGTATATTATTCACCTATATTATCCTTTACATATAGATATTTATAGCTACATGCATAACTGGTAATTACGAGTCAATTTTCTTGCTGATTTTTGCAGATGACTATACCGAGTTTCACCATGTGTTTGGAATTGCAGTGCGACGATGTGCAGGCTGTAGAGAGAAAGTTTCAAGAAATGAACATCAGGTATGTGAAGAGAATCGTGGAGGAAGATGGGATTTATGTGAATCAACTCTTCATCCATGATCCTAATTGCTATATGGTTGAGGTCTGCAACTATGGGAATCTTCCAGTGGAGCCAATCGTGGGGTCTGCATCGTCCTGAAATCTGAAATTGCCTTCTAAGTCGTGGAATCCACTCACAGGCATTCAAAAGAAAGAGATATGTACGTAAATTCAGTCAACAGTGATGGAGCAGATGATTCTTGTGAGTGCAAACCCAAGACAACGGGAGTTTGCTGTGTAAATTATCAACCTTGCAGTCGACAATTGTTTTTCAAACTTATTTAAAGATTTGTTTGGATATAATTTTAGAACAAAGATCAATAATAATGTCGTGGCAGCGTTATTTCACATGTGATGTGAGACTTGTTATACACAGTGAAGGTCGATGGAGTGCTCTAGCCAAGGTAGCAGGAACGCTTGCTCCAAAATTAAATTAATATTTTTATCTATATACCCTCCTCAATTCAAATTAAATTATGTAGTTCTTGATTTAATTGTGAGTGGCATAGGAAGAAGTTTATATGGAGATCGAGCTGAAAATTCATCCATTTTTCTTTTCTTCACAACTATGTCACGGATGCTTACTTTTTCTTTCTCTTTGGTTCGATATTCTTAATACCTTAAAATATGTATGTCCATTGAGTATTTTAAATTCATTTAGGATAAGATTGAACTATAAAATGAGTGTTGGTGTCTGATTAGTAGAGACAGAGTCTGATATTTCATACATAGCCTTATTTTCAGTCTTCTAATTAGCTATAATTGTAAGCTTTTCAATTTTGTATATTGATACAAAGTCTTGTATTCTAATAGAGAGAGAGAAACAATAATTATGGTGGGTTGGTATTTGATCATTCAGGGCTCAGAGATGCGGTAAAAGTTGCAAACTGAGATGGGTAAACTATATCCGGACAGATCTTAAGCGTGGAAATATAACTCCAGAAGAAGAACAAGTGATAATCGATCTACATGCCCATTGGGGTAACATGTATGGTAACTATTTTTGCACTATTTATATGGTTGGATGGGGTGATGATCATGGCAGATGAAAGTGAATCATACTCTAATATTTTTTTATTAACTACGAAATGTAAATGTGTGTATTGTATTTTAGATGGTTGTTAATAGCAGAGAAAATGCTCGGTCGAACAAACAACGAGTTACATAATTATTGGAGGTGTCATCTAAAAAATAAGCTTCAACATATAGCAAACAACACCATTTCTTCAACACCAACAGGAGAGGCCAAGATGTTATAAAATTCCGAAACTGGCTTTAAGAAAGAGGCCCCCTCTCTCCTGGTTTGACTAATTTGTTGTTATTCGTCGTGTCATCTCCAAATCACCATAAAAAAAAAACAAACAAGGAATACAAAAATGTATGAAGGCTTATTATGGCAGATCCAGGACTTATAGTTAATTGATGAGTCCCTTCATGTGGATCCCGCTACAACATGATATAATATAAAAAACTTCATTAAAAAAATCACTTTATAAAAGAATATAAACTCATTTTGTTTGGTTAAGAGTTAGAGTTTGTTTTCTTAGCACATAAGGAAACATGTTAGGGGATTTTTTCCAACCACCACTAATAAGCCATTACAGGTGGCTTGATATTCTTTAAATAACAGTAATGAGTCAACTAAATTATATTAAATTTTCTACATTTAAAAAAATTCTACTTTGGAAAAAATAGCTAGAACTGTATATGCAGTGTACTTCTCCTTCGCTTTTTTTTATCACTAACGTTAATACTTTCGGCATGATTCAGCTCCCTTGGGAAATGAGTGCAGGTTCTGAGGCTTCTACCATCGTTGGCTGAAATTATAAGCCCTTCAGACTTGAGGAATAGATGATAGAAGTATGATATATTGCACCTATAGTAAGAATATATTATGTGATAGAAATCTGGTATATTGCAGATTCTATAATGCACTTTTACCCATTTGGAAAGCTATACTTTACCAATACTTTAGCCTCCTCATGCCTTCCACATACACATCATTGTTTCATGCAATTCTTCCTCTACCTCATTCTACATTCATCTACACTTTTATCGGCATGTCTTTGCACCCTTTTTGGTGCAAATGCTAATATAATTTAAATATTATAAAGATTTTCTTTAATTATCCTTACTCTATATTTGGTATTTTACTTACATTGTTGAGAAGGTTTTGAAATCCCCGTAACATTTCAAATGAAAATGTCTTTTAACTTGTTTGTAAGTATTTTTTTTTTTAAACACTAATCCAATATTGTCTCTAACACTACCATATTATGGATTCTAGATATCCTTTTACACTAATGAGGAGCTCGACCATCATAGTAAGCTAAGGCATCTTGTTTCGTTAATGAGATTGGGCTTAAGGATTACATGATTCTCTCTTTTACAAATAAAATTGTTTTCTTTTACATACCTTTACAAGATGCTTTGGGCACTATGTGTTCTTCAGATAACATCTAGTTCTAAAACAAATTTAATCGAATCTCTTCTAATTTTAGATTTTTTTTCTAACTATGATAATTAAGTAGTTTAAAATGAAACCTTGCATGTTACTCTTGTAATATATATATATATATATATATATATATATATATATATATATATATTCGGTAAGTTAGAGAAACATCTTATATTATGATAACACAAAAATTTACATCATAGTTTGTTGGTCTGCGAGACTGGAAACTAGACTAGCTGCATTAAAATAAAACCTTGTTCCAGAGTCTAACTGAGCTTTCCCATAGGATCTTCTGTCTATGATATCTACTGGGCTTAATAACAAAATTTACATGCCTGCTGCTCCTTAAACATTTACAACTTACTGGAGGTATAAGCGTAAAAACATCTTTCAGATCCAGATCTACAAACCTTCTACTTATTCTATAACTATATTTTGGCCTTGCTAGCCAATCACCCAAAAACAAAAAAATTAAACACATACAAAAATTCATTTATCAAAGGAAAATGGAGGGGTTTCCTCCCCACTTGAACCAGATGTAGGTGAAACTATCTCAGTTGAGGTTGGAGTCGCTGCCGATGTCGCACCTACTCTCAGTTCTGCTGGTGGCTTGCCGCTAGCTCCTGCTACCTCTTTGACCTTATACTTTGTCAGCTTGTCCGGGTCCACAAGTCCCTTTCCCATTGTGTTATCCAGATTTTGGATATAATTAAGGTAAATAGAGAAACTTTTGATCGTGTCCCCAATGTGGTCGTCCTGCAGATGTTCAATATTGATTACCCTATGGAGTGCCTCCTCCACTCCCTTAAGTCTTTTCTCAATCGCTTTCATCTACAGATGGTATTCCATTTGTCTCTTGATTCTCTCTTTTACTGCCTCCGCCTGCAATTTACCCACCATCGTTTTGACATGCCACACTGTTTCCAACATTTTCTGGTAGACCGTTTGTCTCGAATGAGATTTCCCCGTATCTATAATCCAATCAACCTCCTCTTCAATTTTGTAATCTGGGGTGATTCTTATTTTCCTTATGACTTCATTCTCCCAGAACTCTATGTTTCATTTGCCTTTTTCAGGAACCGTTTCATGGTACTTAAGGGTTGCTTCCTTCGTCACCTCTTCAAGTCTTGTTCTCTTGCCTGCAGAGGGGCTTTCAGCTTCTTCTCTTGGCCTCCCCCTTGGCCTTTCGGCTCCATTCCTTGCCATATTTCTTCTGATCGTCGCACTTTGCCTATACCCAGACCTTTTTTTCCTGCTTCTCTTTGTCTCTTCCCAGATTATCACTATACCTCCCATGTAGTGACCCTCCTTAACATATAAAGGAAAAATTCAAATCCTTGCAGTCCTCCCCATACTTTGGGCATCCTTGTTGGTCAATTTTGGAAACTTTCGTTTGCCGATGCCATTGTCATGCAATCATGCGAGGATGGGATGATATTCCTCCTGATTCATCTCTGCAAACGATCTGTACATGCTCATTATGGTTGTGGTATTGTACTATTACTTTTTCACCCCAAGATCCATCCTTCTCCACCTTCTCAACCATCCATTCTCATTAATGCTACCTCCTGACAAATGATTTTTTGCTTCTGGCTTCCACTTATTCCTTTTCGTTGACGTCATGTCCTCCAACTCTTGCTGCCATCCTTGATTTTTCCCACTACCTTCTACTTGTCCCTTCATATTAATTAAACAACATTTTTTTCGTCAGGTGGGTTGATTCCATTCTCCTGGCCCACCCTGTGTCCTTCATGCTGCTCTTCTGACATGGTTAGATCCCTTTCCTCTAGCTCTCAGCAGTTTGATTTGAGATGTCCTTCCACCATTTCTTCCCAGGTCATTTCAGTAAGGACTCTAGTGCTTTCAACCCCTTCATTGGCCACTCTGTCTGCCAACACATTCTGAGTGCTTGACTAGATTGAACTCAATCATCTTCAACTCTTCTAGGTGAAACTTAATCTGGTGAATAATTTGGCTAAGTCTCCATTTTGTTGTGACTTTGTTCATAGGGGTTCCACATTGCAGTCTTCGAGCTTCCTGAAAGGCTAGAGCTGAGTCGCCTTCTACTATTACATTAATCCATTGTTCCTGTCGCAACGTTTCCAAACCTTGTTCTAGCACCTAGAACTATGTTTCATTGTTAGCTCCTTGTCCCATGTTTATGAAGTATAGCTTTTGTATTTTCCCCATCCAATCTCTAATGATACGTCCCACACCAACCTTTCCTGGGTTACCTTTGGCCACCCCGTCAAAGTTCAATTTCTAGAAGCCTTCATAAGGTGCTTGCCAGACTGTTGTGCCTGTCCTGATACCATTTTATTTTGGCTTGAGGATCTCGTCACCTAGGTAATTCAAGTAAAAAAAATTAAGATTTCCTGAAGTGATGACTTTTCTTCCATTATTTGAAATCGCTTACTACAAATGGTTTCCTTCATCTAACGATGAATTTCTTCCATCAATTTTGTTACAGGGAGATTTTTATCTTTGAATATTATTTGGTTGAGTTCCTTCCAGAGTGACCATAGGATGAACCTAGGGATCAAGTTGCAGTTTGAATTAACCACTTCATTTTTGGTATAGTGCACCAACCATTTTTTAATTGTGTCTTGAATACTTTCTTTATGCATGTTAGTTTGTCGATATATAATTTCCATCCATTCCCAAAGGGCTTCCGAATATTTACAAGTGTTCAAAAAATGGTTGAGATTTTCTTATTCCTGCTCACACAAGTATCACCAGGATGGCCCAATCATACCTCTCTTTGTGAGATTCTCCCAAGTTAGCTCCTTTCTATGAAACAAAATCCATAGGAATGTCTTGATTTTCAGCCAGTATGCAGCCTCCCACAATTTTCTCCAAGCCTAGTCCCGAACTTCGAGGTTTTCATCCCTGAGATAAAACTTGGCTTATTTGAGGTTAAAGTCACCTCCCTCATTTTTTCCCCATTTAAGTTAATATTTGTCTTCATCCACCATTATTTTCTTTTTGTTTAGCTCTTCTGTGATATCTCATATTTCTGCATTGCTTAGATTAGCTTGTCGGAGAATGTTTAAGTTCCATTCTCTCCACTTGTCATTGAGAAATTTCAACGACCAAAAATAGTGGAATTTTCTGAGTCCCATTCTCTTTGTGGCTTCCTGTAGACATCTCCATTCTGATTTATTTAATTTCGGTAGTTGTTACTTGGAATCGCCCCAAAATAGGTTGTTCTTTCCATCTCTAACTTCTGAGATGTTGTGCTTTTGTATAATTTCCCTGTTGGACTCTGCTAAAGACCAGATCTTTCACCCCGAGATTAAACCAATGAGCATGATGAAGTTTATATTTTGACAATTTGGGGAATATTTTTCTTTCTACAATTTTTCCCAAGGCGTCTCCCCTCTCGTTAACCATTTCCACCACAACGTTGGACCATTTTCTTTGTTGATTATCTCAAGGTCCTGAAGGTCCAGACCTCCTGCCTTCTTGGAATTATAGATCATATTCCAAGCTATGCCTATTTTATTTTTTCCTCTGCTCCTCCCTGCAAGAAATTTCTTTGTATCTCCTTTATTTTTTGTAGTACTCATCTGGGCATTGGAAGGACATATAGCATGTATCCTAGGATGGCTTGGAGCACTGCCTTTACCGGCACCAACCTGCTTGATAGGTTCAATGATCTTACTATCCATCTCTTGTCCTTATCTTCAAGGCTGGATATTATTTTATCCCAATTGGAATTTTTCTAGGCTTGAGTTATTAAGGGTACTTGAAGATATCTGGAAGTGAGGGATTTTCTCTAGAAACCCAGGATAACTACTAGTTTTTTTTGGATAGTACTGTGAGTGTTGAAAAAGAAAATCATTGATTTAGACAAGTTTAACTCCATACCTTATACCTTCATGAAGGTATTCAAAATGTTTTTGTAGCTATAGGCCTCCTTGAATGTAGGTACACCATGCAGCATGGTGTCATCTAAAAATTGATGGTGAGTGGTTGCTTGAATGTAATCATGTAGCTTCAACTTGGTGATAGTCCCTTATCTATTAGCTAATGTTATAGCTCTCCCCAACCCTTCCATCTTTAGGATAAATAGGAAGGGATACAAAGGGTCCCCTTGCCGAATACCCCTGGATGAGAAGAAAGGTTTTGAAGGGGCACCATTAAGGAGAATCGAAAAGCCGGGTGAGATACCATATCCATGATCCAACTAAACTAGTCATTGTCAAAGCCAAAAGCTCGTAGAACTGCTACCATGTATTCCCAGCTTATCTTTTCATAGACCTTAGATAGGTCCAACTGCATTATCATTCCAACCTTTTTCTATGTATTCGATGAGTGAGGCACTTCTTGTGCCAGGATAATATTGTCTAAGGTCTGCCTTCCCTCCACATAGATCGATTGTTCTTCCGAGCTCAGATGAGGAAGAATTGTTTTTAAACTATTAGCAACAACTTTGGAAATAATTTTATATATCACATTGCAAAGTTCTATAGGTCTAAATTTTTTTGGGGTACTTTCCAGTTCTTCCTTAGGGATTAGGGCTATAAATTTTGAGTTTAGAGCTTTGAGAATTGTTTTTGATTCTTGCGAGTCAGTTACCACCTCATAAATGTCTTCTTTGACCGTTTCCCAACAGGATTTAAAGAAACTTATGATGAATCCAGCAGGTCTTGGGGCTTTCCCATTCACCATTTCATTAACTGCTAGAGTCACTTCCTCTATAGAGAGTGACTTGTTTAGGTTTTTATTGTGCTCCTCAGTGAGTATCTTTGGGATTTGTCTCGCTATAATTTGAATATCTTCCCTTCTCTGCACCTAGGGATCTTCAAATATATTTTTAAAGTGTTGCACCATGACCTCCTTTATGTTCTAGTGAGCCTGAAAGATTTTCCCTATGTCATCCTTTATTCTGAGGGTTCTGTAGGAGTTTCTATGCTATATTTTTTATCGGTGAAATAATTTTGTGTTTTTCTCTCCCTCTTTTAGCCATAACACTCCATATTTCTGTCTCCAGAGGATTTCCTCTTCTTTACATATTTCCTCCCATTTCGTTAGTAGCTCAATTCCCTCTTCTTTTCTTCCCTCTGAATAGTCTTCTAAGATTAAATGTTGTTGTAGGACTTCCATTTTCTTTTCCAAATCCTTTTTCTCCTAAAAGATGTTTCCAAAATCTGATTTTTTCCACTGCTTTACTTTCATGTTGATGTGTTTTAGTCTAGATCATAGGGTAAACATCTTAGATCCTCTGTAAGGGATGTCTTCTTTCCACCACATGTTGATGTTCTCTCTGAAGTTAGGGTGCCAAAACCAGAATGTTTCAAATATGAAGGATCTATTTTAGGAGTTCCTACCATTTGAATAATTAATAACATTGACCAATGGTCTGATCCCCCAGAGGGTAGAATATTTTTTGTTGCATCTACCCCTCTCATTAGTAAATCCTTCGATATCAAGAATATGTCAAGCTTGGATGCCACTTGATGCTTCCCTTTCTACTTATTACTCCATGTGAAGCATCCATTTGTTGTTTCCATGTCTATGAGTCTGGTTTCCTCTATGAATTTCTTGAATGCTTATGAATCTTTGTATGTTCTTCTTTGTCCCCTTTTTTTTCCAAAAGAGGTTATCATATTAAAATATCCCTCGCCATCTAGGGGAGGTGTCCTTTCCTTATTTTGATGCTTCTTAGATTTTGTAACAACTTAATATTTTCCTCAAGCCTCTGAGGCTCGTATACATTAGTGAAAACCATTGTGCCAGGTTTTCCTATGACTTTCATTTCTACTGATAGATATGCCATGTTTGCTTCATAATCAAGAAGAATCATGGATTGAGGGTTATAGAAGATTTCCAAACCCCTAACCGAGTCCTATGCTTCTACTTCTAATGAGTCATATCATCTTCTTAGTTTCTTGCATAATTCACTTATTTTTCCTACATAACATTTTCATTCCTAAATAAAAAGGACATCGGGTTGTTCCATTTGAATCTTTTTCTTCAACAACGTTTTCTTCTAAGGCTACTAATGCCTCTTATATTCCAGTATAGAACTTTCATGATTAATGATGGGTGGAGGAGGGCAAGCTAAGAGCTCTCATACTACTTGAATTAATTAACATAGCTTCCAACTCCTTTAAGGCGACACTATTCAAATTTCTTCCTCGCTTCTTTTGGATTTGCTAGAATGCTAGCACTATATGAGAATCCATTGATTTAACTCCTAGATGAGACCCCTTTGCAGAGCCTCCCACTTTTTCTAGATGTGGTATTTTCTCCCTCTTAATCTAGTCTCTTCTTTCATCAGGTATAAATAATGGATTCTCTTTATTTGATCCTCATTAATTATTTTTATGCCTTGATTCTTTTCCTATTCCACCAAATCCCGGAGGTCGATTCCTTCCCTTTCAATTAAATCCTGTCATTCTGGATCTTCTGTTCCTACCTTATTGGGTGTCATATCCGCATCCCCTTCAAAATATTTTGATAGATATGGGATATCCCCTTGCTGCTCATAGTCCTTAGTTGGTCGCCCCATTTCCTCCTCTCTACTATCTTCTTTGTTCTCTATCTCTTCATCTTCCCTCCCTTGATCCTCTAGGTTTTCCTTAGTTAGAATTTCAAAGTTTTTTGTCTGAGTTCTTCTTCCCTGATTACTTTGTTGTTGTATTTTGTTAGGTCTTCCCCTTGGCATAGGTCTGGTAAAACCTTCTACATCTCTTTGATCTGTCTCTTTGGTTTTTTATTCCACTTTTTTTTATGGGAATTCCCTTATCATGTGGGCATGTTCGTGGCATCTCCGACATTTGAAGGGGATTTTCTCGTAGTCCATTGGTTGCAACCAAAACTCATCCCTGAATTCTAGCTTATCTGCTTCTGGCAGGGCTCTAGAGACATCCATTTCTACAAAGATTTTGGCATATGTTGTGTATCTTCCTTGTAGCGCTGCTTTTGAGATTTTAATGAATTTACCCAAGGAGTCCCCTATTACCTTCAAGGTTGTAGGAAGCCAATATTCCAGGGGAAGGGAATACAGCCTAAACTAGACATGGACATGTTAAGGTTTCCTTCTCTGGGGTGAATTTTTCCATCCACAGATGCATATACAACCCAACTGATGCAAGGAATTATGGGTCATCGTCAAAGTTCTGGTCTCTGTATTCCAAATTAGCAAATACCATTCTGAAGAAACATTTTGACCGTAAGTGAAATTATATTCCCCCCTTGGTTTCCAGTGATGCTTGATCCAATCACACAACTCTTTTTTTGTGGGCGAGAGCCCCATGAATTTACATATGACCTCATATGTCCTCATGTGTTCTCTAAAGGCTTGGGTTTCAGGATCATTGATTAAAGTCATAGGGATCACCACCATTTTTGGCTTACATGGTCCTGTGGTTCCTGTTGACTTCTATTGTTGTTGTGGGTCAGTTAGCTTTCCTGTTGGGCCCCTTTCTGCATTGATTTTGTGACCTTTGTCACCTGCCTTTGTTGACCCCTTGGTTTTCTCTGGCATACCATTTGCATGCGCTTGTGCTCCAAAACGCAATTGGATCCCTTTAGCTCTATCTGTGACCACATTCCCATAGGAGGGAGCCCCTCTCCCTCCTCCTCTGGTGTTCATTCAATACAAAACCTAGTTTATATTGTGTATATTGCCAGGAACACACTCTCCCTCTCCCTAAAGTTGAGGTTTTCTTCATGTTATTCATGTAATCTTCATTCTCATATATAAGTTTTCAATTTTCTCAATAAAATTTCTACTCAAATCCATTCTTGTAACACCACTTATACTGTCTCTATCTTCACTCTTCCTTATCTTTGATTAAGATTAATAACTATAGTTCATATTAAATGAAGAACAATAGTTAAGAAAAACATAAACACAATTATGAAAAAAGTTAATATATAAAAAAGTTTTGGATTTTCAAACTTATTAACAAGACGTTGAAGGGAAAAACTTCGACCATCTAAAAGATCTTAAGACATCTAAGGACATTATAAAACTTTATATTTAATTTAGGAAAGATAAATGGAAAACCAATAGTGAGAGTGAAATTTCAAAATAAAGAGAAAAAATAATATAACAAAGTAACAAAAATAAAATGAATATATATTATATATAATTTTAATTATATATAGTACGAAAAAATCACAATATTCAATGTTATCAACATAATTTTTATTAATATACCATTAAAATCAAGATATATAATGACATTTTTATGTGTAAAACAAAATATATTCACTTATAATTTACTATTAATTTGTAAGCGATAGACTTCCAATTTTCATTCTTTTAAGATATTTATAGATATTAGGTCAATTCTTGACGAATCAAAAGCAATTTAACGTTTAATTCCGAGACAAAATACAATTTTAACGAGTCAGTAGTATTCGATAGGCAGTGAATATCCCATTTGATCATCGTTGTAGCTACCAAAAAAGGGTGCCGTGGTATCCAAAAACACCTAAACTTAAACATCATGCGTAGATACTAAAAGCTAATTGTAATTTAGACTTATACTTAAAATGAATGCATTGCTACATGAAATTGCACGGCCAAATATTCTAAATTTTGGTATCTTCAATTAGTATGAATGAATTTAGTTATTTTGAACTTAAAATGAATGCATTGCTACATAAAATTGCACGGCCAAATATTCTAAATTTTGGTCTGTATAAAACTTCAATCAATATGAATGAATTTAGTTATTTTGAAATTAAAAGAGATTTTATTATGATATTGCAAAGTTGTGTCATAATTTCTCCAAATGAAAAAAATGTTTTAGAAAAAATATTATATATATATTAAAAGGTTGATTTAATTAATTGTTGTTAATTTTATAGTATATTTAGTTAGTTTTATATTGATAAATTTTTGGTACAAATTTTTTTCGGTTAGGCACATTAATATATCACGACATCTAATGACATTTATGAATGTGGGAAATTATTTGGTGGGTTTCCCTATATATTCATGAATATGACACTTGTAGTAAATTTGTGAGTGTAGACTATTGCACTTCATTCAAGGGGGATTTGAACCAGAGATATAATACTAGTGAAATGCCTAGTAACATTGGCGAGAAAATATCTCTCTATATAGCAATGGATAGCTCAACTAGTGGTCACTTATGTGTGTGTGTGTTGGGGGGGGGGGGGTGGTTAGCTCAACTAGTGGTCACTAATGTTAGAGGATATTTTCTAGTTTTACATTGATAAGTGCTTAGTTCAAATCCACTTGGGTTATGTTCACTAGTATATGTCAATAGATTTACTAGGGAAGACATCCTTGAATGTAGGGAAGTATTCCTTGGTTTCTCTAGGATATTTGTTTCCAAAGAAAACCTTGCTTGGAAACAAACCTCGGAGATGGTTCCTTACATTCATGGATGTAATCCCTAGTGAATTTGTCCACATATATTATAGTGCCTCATTGATGTGATTAAAACCAAACATTTATCAACACAAAACTATTCAAATGGTAAGTAATAATGGCAACGATCATTTGAATTAATTCCTTAGACTTTGTTTGTATATACAATAGAAACTAGCGTACTCAACTTAAATAGTTTTAAACCAAAAATATATGAAAACTAGTCAAATGTCCAACAACATTGACAACCATAAGTTGAATTAACCATCATAATTTCAAATCACAATATCTTGTATAAAAATATGAACTTTTCCTCTAAATTTTATAATTTAAAAATAATTTAAAATCTTCTCTCTATTTTGGAATAGAGCTTCTAGAATTTTAATTTAACTATCAATAATTATTAGACGAATTTCAAAGATTTAACATTCACATAAAAATAGTCTAAATAATATACATAAATTGAAGTTTGAGATTTATCTACAAAATAATTATGCTTATTTTTCTTTTTCAATTAAATTAACTAATTAAAAAAATATCATATGAATATCAGTTATGAGTTATGATTTCTTTCCATAAAATGAAATATTGTAGCCGGTCTTGCCAATGTTTTTAAGTAATGAGTTCTGGACATTCCCGAGCACTACCATGGATGAAACCATTGTCAGCGCGTTTGTATGAAACGTCGAAATCTTCTACGCTTTTGTAACTCAAGTTGAGCTATATTCGATCCTTACTGTGTCAACAGTTCTTGCTCTGGGATCGATCCTGCTTCTCTATCTTATTTCACAGATCGACCCTTTTATGTGTGTTTATGATATTATGATGTAGATAATGCTGGTATCTTACAATTTCCTATGCTTTTTGGAGAGTGTATTTCTTTCAGGATGAATTTGCATTGTGCCTGCCTCCTGTAGGAGGTATTTATGGGATGGATGTATACTGTAGCATGTTTTTTTTGTGGTCATGATTCGGTTTTTTTATTGATGTTATTGGAATTTGTAATGACTATTAATATAAACAGTGTTTTTTCTGTTTTGGAAAAAAAAACTCAAGTTGAACTTGTATTTTTAATTTGTGAAATTAGAAATAGTTTTAAAATTTCATAAAAACTAATTAACACAATTACATTTAACAATGTGGTTGATATATCATTAACAATTGTTAAATATATTTTGTTAAAAGTTAACTATTTCTCAATATTAATATTCTATAAATAATAATAGCCATATTAATTTTTATTTATATAATTATATTAATAGTTATTTTTAAAAGCTAAGTCTAACTTATAGATAAAATAGTCTTTTTCACAGGAATTCATCAAAATCTGGTAATTCAATTTCAAGAGTTTTGTTATTTAAAATACATTTTTGAATGCATAAATGGATTCAACACCTTCAAAAAAGTGGCGAACAAGAATTATGGAGATTAAACAATTTACACTCAATTTTTTAAAAATCTCTATCGGATTTTGATTAAAATTAACCAGAAAAATGGTCATGAATAATCTCTAATACCAAGAATAATGTTAGAATAATCACTTATTAATATGGACATTCTTAATAGAATAATGTTACTAATAATTGTAAATATAAAAATAAATTTAATAATAAAAATAATAATAACAATATGAATAGTATTAGTAGCTCTAATAATAACAATATGAATATTAATAATAGCTCTAATAATAAAGTTGTCAATCTCTCCAGTTTCTCTTTTGATACCTCTGTTTATAATTTTTTAGAGAAAGGCTTCAATTTTGCCTTTGCCCCGAGGAAAATCCCTATTCATTATATTATTTGTGACATAGAATTTGGTATTAGAGATTTACCGGATTCCTCCAAGGACATCATTAGACAAGACTGTACGATGATCTTAAGGAAAGCCAAACCCCCCAAGAGTAACCTAAGTAAGCTCGAATTTGAGGCTTTCAAATCTTTAAATAATAATAAGGATATTGTTGTTCTTAAAGCTGACAAAGGTGGTGCAGTTGTCATCCTTAATAAGGAGGATTATAGGAAGAAAATGTTAGATCATTTGGAGAAAAGTGGGAGCTACAAGAAACTTGCCAAAAATCCCTTAAAAAAGGTCTCAAAGGCAGTTGTTGATGCTATTAAATCAAACAGCATGGTGAGCTCCTTAAGTAAGAAGTTGATTGAAAGCAACCCCCTTACTCCAAGAATCTATGGTCTTCCAAAAATCCATAAGGATGGTGCTCCCCTCAGACCTATTGTTAATACAATTGGGGGTCCGACTTACCTTCTCGCCAAGTTTTTAGCCCTTAAACTTAAGCCCCTCGTAGTTCTTACAAAATCCTTTGTTAAGGATTCCTACTCTTTTGTTAAGGATTTGAAGGAAGTTAAGTTGGATATTGATGATAGATTTGTTAGTTTTGATGTTGTTTCGCTTTACACCAATATCCCCATCAATGAGGCTATTGATGTTATTAATCGCATTACTGATCCAGACACAACCCATTTAGTAAAACTTTGTTTAACCTCCACTTTCTTCAGTTTTGAAGGTGAATTCTATGAGCAAACTTGTGGTGTTGCCATGGGTTCTCCCCTTTCCCCGATTGTTGCGAATCTGTTTATGGAGGACTTTGAATCTAGGGCTCTTTCCTCAGCTCTTTTCCAGCCAAAGTTATGGAAAAGGTTTGTTGATGATACTTGTGTTGTCTGGCCTCATGGCAAAGATAAGTTAGATCAAATTTTCCTTCATCTTAATAGCCAATCTAGTTCCATAAAATTCACCATGGAACATGAGGTGGATGGTAGCCTTCCTTTCCTTGATGTCCTTATCTCTAGAAATGATGATGGTTCTTTCTCCCATCAAGTTTTTCGAAAGAAAACTCATACTGAGCAATATCTTCATGCTAGCTCCCACCATTTCCCTGCTCAAAAATTAGGCGTCCTTAGCACCTTAGCCACAAGGGCGCTGAGAATCTCTCATGAGTCTCACCTTGAGGGGGAAAAGACCCATCTATTGAATGTCTTTTGCAATAATGGTTATAGTATGTCGCAGGGCCTCAAAGCTTTCCTCAAAGCGGAAAAAGGTCCTTCTGTTAAAAATAAAAAAGAACCTAGTGAATGGTATGGCAGTGTCAGCCTTCCCTTCATCCAGGGTACCACTGATAAGATTGCTAAAATCCTTAAAAAGCATAAGGTATCCTCTTATTTCAAGCCCCTTAATACAATTCGTAGTTCTCTAAAATCGGTTAAAGATCCGATTGACCCCAGGGATGGAAAAGGTGTCTACATCATTCCTTGTTCCTGTGGGACTCCTTACATTGGTGAGACGGGTCGGTCTATTAATCAAAGGATCTGTGAGCATGCTGCTAATATCAAGCATAGAAGATCTCGCTCGTCCGCCTTAGCTGAGCATGCAGAAAAGACTAACCATCATGTTTGCATAGAAGATGCTAAGGTCATTGCTAGAATCGACCATTTCCATCATCGTAAGTTGAGAGAGGCCATTGAAATTGAAAAAAGGCCCGTTAATCTCAATAGAGATGACGGTTGGAATATTAGCAGGTGCTGGATTCCTGCCTTATATTCTTGACATTAATTACTTATTTATTTTTATTTTTATTTTTTATATTTATATTTTATTTATTTATTTATTTTTATTTTATTTATTTGCTTATTTATTTTTATTTTATTTATTTTTTTATTTTTATTTTTATTTTTTTAATTTATTCAGCTTTTTATTTATTTTTATCTATTATATTTTTATTTTACTTCTGATTTATTTATTCATTTATTATTTCTATTTATTTATTAAATAATAATAATAATAAATTAATTAATTAATTAATTAAAATATTTTATTTATTTATTTATTTATTTATTTATTTATTAATTTATATTATTATTTTTTATTTATTTATTTATTTATTTTTATTTATTTATTTATTTATTTATTTTATTTATTTATTTCTTTCTTTCTTTCTTTATTTTTTTTATTTTTTATTTTTTATTTATTTTTTTTTAGTTATTTATTTATTTTGACTCTATGTTTGACTATTTGATAGATGGTTTGTTATAATTAAATTATATGAATAAGAATTAATTATATTTATTAATTAAAATAATAATTGATTATCATATAATTTAATCAATTAAATTAATAAGAAAAATTTACATATATACACCACGATTTGTTAAATTACTTACCATTATAATAATTAATGGGTTAATTAGTTATATAAATATATTAACGGTTTTATAAATAAATAAAATAATAATAATAAATAAATAAATAAAAAGTAATTAAATAAATAAATAATGGAATATTTACTTTTTCAAAATCAAACTAGTCGTTATCCTAACGGCTAGTTGAGCCATTTCTACATCTATTTATACTTAATGTCTGGATCTGATCTCTCACATAGTCCTGATGATGAACCACACTGGTTGGTTCGAAACGCGTTGACCACGTTCCTTTGCATGTGATTATTACCGAAAGAATTTCTACTAGATTATAAGAGTTATTAGATAAGGTACACATGTAATTGGATGGACCAGTCGTTGTTAAAGCACAAAACCCACAACCTTCAGTACAAACTCACAAACTTTATCATTCATATCCAAGCAACTCTCTAATATGTTATTCCAATGCAACTGGATTATTCCACCACAAATGTTACTATCACCAGCTCCAGCAGCAACAGGTATTGCACAACCATCCTTAGGTTGTCTATTCTATTTATCATTGTTAATAGATAATGTAACCCCATTTGCTCCTCAACGTCCACAAGATAGTCGTATAGGTTACGTAATTCTTGCATCTTAATTCATGTATCAGCATTTGAAGACAAGGCGGTTTTGAGAATCTTTCCAATCTCCTTTTCCATCATGAATTTAGGTCTAGCAATAAAAACGAAACTTAATTACTGGAGTGATCGGACCTTATTCAAAGAGTTACTTATTCAAAACAACATCAAGGTAATGCTCCATAGTTACAAGGTTGGGTGATGTCAAGATTCTGCCAATTAATTTTTAAGAAGAAACAATCACCAACTTTTACACAAATATTCAATGGAACATTGTTGAATCTAATAGTTCAAACTATTTGCTTATTATTATGGATCAATTGAAATGGGTTTTTGGGAATGGGTCTAAAATTCTTATTGGAAGCAGGATGATGATGGGGATGGGTGATTTTCAGCCACAAATAGAGGACCTAGTACTTTTGTTAAATCGAAAGGGGTGTTTTTTCATTCACCAGATTATCAAGGAATGGGTTGGGGAGATCCCGAGATGGAAGGATAGTGTTGAGCTGGGGTTGGATTTGAATTGGAAAGGGAAATGGGTAATGTATACGAACAGGTTTAAGTCTTTGGGTTTGTGCAGGCTGGCTAAGGGGGACCGACTGTTATGGGATGGTAAGAACACAAATGAAGGTCTGAAATCAAAGGAAATTTACTCGGCGCTGATAAAAAACAAGGTTGCTTTGGATACCGAATGTTGGTTTAAAGCTTTATGGAAATCTAGAGCTCAGATAAAAATGATATTATTCTTATGGCTTGTATGGAAGGATAGAAATTTAACCTGGAGAAATTTACAAAAACGAAGGTGGCAGGGTCCTGGTATCTGTTTGCTTTGTGGGCTTGCGGAGGAGGATAACATCCATTTGTTTTATTCTTGTCCCTATGCACTTAATACTCTGACAATTTTTTGTGAAAAGATTAAGGTTAGCACACCGGATTATCAATCGACGGAGGCCTATTTGAGGTGGTGGCTGGGAAGAGGGGAACAAGTCAAGTCTATTCCTATTCTTTTCCACTGGCATATCTGGTGTACTCGAAACAGAATTATTTTTGAAGGCACACTTTGTAATCCAAAAACTACTGCTTTTCAATTTATATGCTCATGGGAACACTTAAAGATCAATCAAAAGCCTCCTTCTGATCTATCGAAGCGTTTCTTCCCCCATGAAGACTACTACCCTGTTATTTTTTTGATGGGGCCTCACAACAATCTATCTGTGGTTGTGGGGCATGGTTACTGATGTCTCCTAAGTGCCACTATAAAATTACTGGAATGGTGGAGTTGGAACGAATATGAAGGTCGAAGTCCTGGCTCTCTGGGGGCTATTATGGTTTGCCAGCCAGCTGTACATGGATAAGATTTGGATTATCGAGGATTCAAAAGTCTTAATTGACCATATGAACCAGAAAATTTCTATAAATTTGGGTTCGATTGCTCATTGGTTGGAGAGAATACATATTCTAAAAGGTTCCTTTTCTGTTATTTCTTTCCACCATGTATATAGAGAGAAGAACGTTGTAGCTCATCTACTGTTAAAGAAAGGGCTGGAGGGAAACTTCGGGGAAATGCATTATTAGCTACATATGTCGGAGGGTCATGGAGCAACTGGAATTGTGAACTTCTTGTGAGATGGCTGGTTATATCTCTGTTTTCTGGAAGTTATCTATAATACAATGTTCATGATAAAAATTTTGTTTCCAGTTTTGTTTTGATGTAAGTTGTAATTTTTTATGGGACTGTTGATGCAGTCGAACATATATTTTAGATGGATAGGTTTATGAGCGTGCCCAAGATCTCAGGACAGTGCTTGTGTGGATCGCTTTGCGAGAAACTAAGAAAGTTTTTGTAAACTGTTGAAAGTTTTTTTGGTTAGATAATGTTTGTTTCTGGTACACTAAATAAAACCAGAGTATTTTTCGTGTTGAAAAAAAAAACTATTTGTAAATGAAAAAGAATTAGAATGTAATTTTGTTCCAAGATCTCTATTAGCACCATAAACTTCGCTCTACCAATGTATTTTGTATGTAATAATAGAACTGAGTTATCTATGCTATGTCTTCTACAAACAAATATAAATTTTCAAAACAATATTCAATTTGTGAACTTCTAGATGCAATGATAAAATTCAACTCTATATTTTACATGTTGCCACTTCCACAATTTTATGCAGAGTTTATCGTCATTGATTTCAGGTATTAACTTCAATGAAAAATGTTTAGATCTTTTGTATGATGCATTCATTGTTGATTGAAGAGACAAAAGGAAACGTCTTAATCAATTCCATAAGAAGAATCTCCTTGGAAATTCCATGATCCAACCATTCATTTGGATTCACCACATGACCAAAGGAACTCAATCTCTATCTCAATGTGCAACATTAGTATTGAATGAATCTTGTAGATTTGTAAATATTCTGGTAAAGACTTGGAAATTGGATTGTAAAATACATTAACCTAAAATTGTCTGCACTTATAGTGATTTGATAAAAAAAAAAATTGATACAATGACTGCAAATTCATAGACTTAGTTTTATTGCTATTCTTTGACATCATCAATTGGAACGGTAGTCCACCTTCTTCAACAATGCCATGATCTGATTTTAGAGAGCTCAGTGGACCAACTCTAATAAGTATAGATCTGAATCACAATTTGTATGTTCGCTACCAATTATAATATTTACAAACAAATAGTACTCTTTTGATCCAAATCAATACCTTGGCTTTAATATATGTAAATTGCAATAAGATAATGTTTTGTTCAATCTACAAAAAGAAAGAAAAATAATATAAGAAATATCACCACAACAATAACAAAATTGACCATGTAAGGCAAGAAAATGTTTTTGTATTTGAATATGTATTCATTCAATTTGGAATAATAGGAAAAAAATAAATGGTTTTAATGAAAAATTCAATCAAAATCTTTTTAAAATAACGAAATTGTAATAGTCAAAATTATACAATTTAATTATTATAGAATATTAAATGTTCTTTAAGTCATTTTATAAATAAAAATAATTATTTTATTAATTTAAATTTACAATTTTAATTACCAGTATTGAAATTTTTGTATTTAATAATTTTTTTCTATTAAATTTATATTAAAAATATTATTTTTGTTTTTCTAATTATTCTGATATATTGAAATAAAAAATCATTATTATTTCATGTTGTCTGATTTTTGTGTTGATCTATATTCATCTACACTTCTATCGGTATGTCTTTGCACATTTTTGGTGCAAATGCTAGTATTATTAATATTAGTAAGGAAATAGCATCATCTTTAGGTTATATAGCTTCTTTCATAGGAATTGACTGAGCAACTAGACTTATAAAAAGCCCCTAACTTATTCCACAATTCCTCGGTTGTAACTTCTCCTAAAACATTTAGTAATATTGAATCTAAGAGACATAACCATATTGTCATTTTTTCCTTTTGGTCTGACTTGGGCTAGTCTTCTATTGACATTCTCATTAATGTTGTAATATCCTAACTTGGTCCCCTAATTGTAATGTATATGTACATTGATACTTAGGCTAGGAGTTAGTACATGCTAATTGGATTGGTGAATCAAGTTTTGTTGGGGCCTACATGCCTCTATGTGTATAAATGTGATAGGTCATTGGGTCATTGTACTAATGTGCTTTAAGGCCAAGGTACCTATGTGGTCGGGCTAGAGAGCCTATGTGTTAAAACAACCAATGAGTCTGGTAGATGTAATGTGTAAATCACACATGTAATAATAAATGACACCACGGTTGTAAATCAAAAGAGAAAAAGAGTATGAGAGGCTAAAACTCAACAAAAAGAGAAAAGCAAAGTAGTGGAACCCAAACATGGCTCCTAAGACAAACAATTATTTTGGGTATAATATTCCTAAAAGAAACTTTAGGAATAATATTAGAATATTATAATCCTAAACTATAAATAAAATGTAAAAGGAGGGGAATAAGATGCATTCAACTTCCCTTTCCGTCGGAGACTACCAGGGGTTGACTATGGACCTAGTTATAGGGAGAACTAGAGGATCCTCAATTACTATACCCCAAGCAGCCTAGGTGGGTCTAGGCAGAGTGCACTTCTCCTCAGGCTAGCTAGGGGAAGGTTGGAGCTAAGGAAAATTTTAAGGATAGAAATATATCTGAAAGTTTAGAAACCTTGGAGAATATTACTAGTCCCTAATATGAAAATTGTAAAATGTTTGGCAACACTTTTGTAAAAAAATGTAATGATTTTATATAGTCTCTATAAAAAATGGCGATTTTAAAGGAAAAATATTTCTATACTATAGAATTTGAGTGAATCATTTTCAGAAGAAAAAAAATGGAAATTCATAAATCTATTTTTTTTAAAGGATGGAAAATTATCCCACTTGTTAATATTATCCCCTAAATTTTCCCTGGTTGGATCCCTGGAGGGAGAAATTTATAGATAGGTGTCTCTATATGGACCTAGAGAACTGTGAGGGAAACAAGAACTCCTAGAAGCCATAAGGATTTGAGACATCCCTAGCCAAGCCAAGCTAGAAACACTAGAGAGTAGTGGCACAACCAGATGGACTATGAGTGCAAAGAAGGGGTTGCACTACCTTGGATTGTGTGGGTTGATAGGGGATGTGAGCCTATTGGTTAGAGGCTACTTGGGTTTGGTACCTTGACCCTATTCATATTTGGTATTGGACACGTACCTAGCTTGGATAACCATTGGCATCATGGAGTCATAAGTCCAAATCAACGGTGACCCATCATTGAAAGAGCTACAAAAGTGTGGTCTATGGTTGGGTGGTATATTCAAGGTCTACAACTAGTCGATGGTTTTATCATAGAAGCATTGAGTATACTTTGTTGTTTATGTTTTATAACTTTTTATGCATATTATTATCTATTTTGGTCATGTTATACATATGTAGTTGGTTATGTTATGATGGTATTGGTATCATTGAAAGTCGCATCGCCCCAATGGGATGGCTATGGGGTGTTATAAATGCATTAATTGGATCTACAGTGATCCACTGATCCTTGCCACCTAGATATATTCCATTTTGAGCTTACACAACTCAAAACTGTACCAATTGAATTTCTCGATCTTTATCATTGAATTCCTCACCATTTCCTTTCACCACAAGAATTGATACCTCAAATCTCTAACCATAATAAGGTTTTCCATAGTCGCAAGCCAAAATCCTTAACCACAAAGGCATCCCCTTCAATCCAAACCACTCTGATAGCAAATGTAGATTTTAACCATGTACATTTAAATGATGCAAATAGATTCTTAATAAAAGTAGAAAAGATGCAATGGCACACACATACACACATATTTAACATAAAAAATTTACCTTGGAAACCCAAAATTGGGAAAACTAGAAAGATTCAGTATAGTATATCTTTATAATATTAAAATACAATATGTATAACCTGCAACACCCATAAACCTCCAATCCATTAAGCTTGGATTATTCTACAACCATAGTTCCTTAACCAAAATTACATTACCATGAACCACAAATTCTTTCTTACAAAATTACATTACATGAACCACAAAATTGTATTTTTCTATTACGTATGTAATTTCAGCTTCCTAAAATTGCCTCTTTCATTTTATTAATTGCAATTTTCACATTATTTATTTTTGACAACTAGATGACTTTCGGTACATTGTGAAGATTTGTCATGAAAATGTAAGTAATAAAAAAATTGGGATCCATTTAAAGAATTTAGATTTATATCATTTTTTTT
Source organism: Pinus albicaulis (assembly GCA_034641835.2). NCBI lineage: Eukaryota > Viridiplantae > Streptophyta > Pinopsida > Pinales > Pinaceae > Pinus > Pinus albicaulis. The sequence continues at coordinate 560,108,357 of CM076580.1, read as the reverse complement.
AAAATAGATATTTGTTAGGGTAAAGTTGGTTGGTTCACACAATAAATTTATCTTTGGTAATTTATTAGCTCAAGTTTTTTTTAATCTTGGAGTAAATTTGATTAGGTTATAGAGTTAATTTACTAGGGTAAACTTTATTTAGTCATAGAGTTAAATAATTGTTGGCAGTTTATGAACTTGATGTTTTTTTTTTTTTTTTTAGTTTGGTTCATGGTATTCTTATGTAATGTAGCTTATTTAAGGTTATGATGACTTCATTATAATTTGCTTTTAGGTCATGGAATAATAGATCTATTTTTTGGAATTGGTTTTCCTCCAAGGGTTTTTAGGATATTTTATGGTGTCCATGTATCATTGTTGTTATGTATTTATTATGTATGTATTTCTCTCTCTTTTTTTATAAAATTTAGTAACAGAGCCAAGGGATCATGGCCCATAAAAGGAGGGAGTGGTTACAAATGGCACTAGATTATACGAGGTTGAAGCTAACATGGAACTCTAATTGGAATTTGATCAGTGGGCATTAGATCTACATGAGAGAGTTGTGAAATAAATCACAGTGTAGATATGATCCACTGGAGAGAGGCATAACCCGACTAGCTGCAAAAGTAGAGTAAAAGGTTGGGTCAAGGTTAGACAAGAGTCGTAGAAGATTTATGATTGGATGCAAAGTATAAAGGCGCTCAAAAGCATGAGTATATAGTGAGAGAGATGTTACATAGTTGCATGGATGAGAAAACATAGATAGAGTCAATAGTGTTGAGGTCTAGCGAAGGAGTCAATTTGTTATAAAGAGTCTTATTAGTGTAGGAACACCTTAGAGTGTTTGATCCAAGTTGTAAATCTGAGCCATATGTAGTAAGTATTCCCCAAGGTTATTGTAAGGCATGTTGTTCAAGCATACATGTAGTGTGGTAGCACATGATGTGATCCCTCTCATGCATAGAGAGGATGGAGGATCAAGTTGTGGAATGAACCACTTGAACAAGTATGAGGACTGCTAGTGTACTTGTATGCTAGCTTGAGGTTAGTTTTTTGTAAGACGTTATTTAGGCATACATGTTGTAGTGTTGTAATGCAGGGATTTATGTATGAGCAAGTTATGGAATCGGCCACTTGAATAGGTATGAGGGTGGAAGGTGTACTTTATGCTAGCTTGAAGTGGGAAATGTTAGACCTTAAGACGTGAGATGGTTGATGAACCATATACAGGAAAAAGTATCCTAGAAAACTGGCAGAAACAACTAGTTACCCATGTATTCTGGTAGATGGTAACTTTTTTATATGAAATTCTGAAAAGATATTGGGACCAATTTAATCTCCCCAAGTCAACTTTAAGGGGAGATTGTTAGGGAAGTTAGGGTAAACTTGATTGAGTCATAGATTCAATTTATCGTTGGTGGTTTACGGGGTTGAGGTTTTTGTAACCCATGGTTTTTCCCATGGTATTCTCATGTAATGTAGCCTATTTAAGGGCATGATAACTCCATTGTAATTTTCCTTTGGGCCATGGAATAATATATTTATTATTCTAAGTTGTTTTTCTCGCAGAGGTTTCCAGAATATTTAATGATGCCCATATATTATTGTTCGTGTTTTTAAACAATGAATGTGATGATTATATAAACAAAATCAGTGCCCACGATAATGCAATTTACATATAGATTTTGAAGAGTGGCTTTCCCCAAGATAATTTATAAAGATTCTAAACATTTCCACTCTTATGTACCAAACATTTATAACATACATCCAGAAAATTCTAAAAGTATACAATTAGTAAAAGATGCTTAAAATTTTACAACTTTTAACAAGCATAAACAAAACTGAAGATTAAGCCATGAGAGCCAATCATCAATAATTATTCTAGTATCAATTGAGGATTCTTGGTTCACGTTTAGGAGTCCTACTACCACATATTGTGCGAAGTTGGAAGATCAAATTCCAGCCTGGTTAGCTAGGTCTCCTCCTTGTTAGATTGCTTGAATTGTGATACTTGGGATTTTACTCTCTAAATTTCCTTATGGAGCTCTTGGATTTGGATCCTCTAATTAGACATAATTTCTAGCGATTTGTCCATTTAGGGTGTCATCCTAGCAAGTTTTAATCTAAGTGCTACAATTTACTTTTGTATTTTGTTTTCCCTGATATATTCCTCCACCCAAGGGATATTTTCATGTCTGTGAGTGTTTTCCATGCACTGACAACAATATGTTTTGGTAAAGGGTCTAACGATCCAAGACATTCATGCATAGAAATTTTAGAGGAGAGAAAGAATATTTTTGTTGATTTCATAGGAGATTCAGGTGGCAAGAAATACTCCACCTCCACCTTACAGAGCCATACTTGAATCGAGATGGAATTAGGTGGTGCATGTGTGAAAATGTGCCTAAACCATAACAAATTCACATGGTCCATCATACCCTTCATCCCACCTATGGGTTTTTTTCCTTTGGAGCGTGGGATGAAAATGGTGAGGCTTGATTCAATGATCCTCTCCTCTCACACAAGATCGGCTTGGAATAACACCTGAAACATCATTTGTGTGTGCAAGGGAATGTCATTTCGCTAGTAGATGACATGATTATGATCAAAAGGATTCCTATATTGAGGAGTTAAATCAAATATTCAACCACACTTATTAACCTGTGGGTACTTCTTTTGTTGATGGTTGTGTGCTTGACATGTTATTGATGGGATTAGGTTTGGTGGTTACATGGGTGAGTCTTATGGAATAAGGACCTTCCTCATGGATATATCTACAAGAAAGGTTCCAAGTGCGAGAGAGACTATATGATTGGCTATATAATATGCCAATGAAGTGATCTGTCTCAGGACATGTTTCGTCTATATCTTAGTGATAAAGGATAAGTGGGCCAAAATTCTCTTGTATAATGAATTTATCTTGATGTTATAAGGAAAAGTGCCCAAGATGAGGTGTCTAATAAGATTTTTGAGTCCCCTACTGTGATCAAGGATTTTGGGGAAATGAATTAACCAAAATTATTTCTTGGACAAAGCCATATAGTTCTTCCTAGTTGTTAAAGGCTAGACCTAACCTCTCAACAAAAGATAATTCAATTTGTCCTCTAGGGCCATATAACACCCCCCTACACTTGCCACCCCTAAAATTTTATTGAAAGCTCCATCAAAACATAGGATGTATTCATTTTGTGAGTAGTCCAATGCTTAAATTGGTTTTTAGAGGGGGATAATTTCCATGAATGGTTTTTGGTTAGAGGAGGAGGAGATAAATGTTGTGAACAAAACTGCATGGTCCATCTTTTTTGAATGAGCCTAGTTGTTGACGTTTGTATAGCTTTCGTTGTTTGGATATGTTCTAGTAATATATACTTGGCTATACCTGCTACAAGTTTAAGAATAGTGGATATGTCCTAGAACACTACTTTGTTTTTTTCAAGCCATACTTTCAAACATATACTTTGGTTGAGCCATCCAAATGCTTTTGAATAATGGTTTTCCTTTAAACTATGTGGTATAGAGTTTTTTTTAGGATTCAAATAACTAATGAACAAACTTATTCCTAATCAATCTTAGAGATAATTTTTGAAATGAAATGATCTAAATCTAATTGGAGAATTCACATTCTAGGAATAATGTTTTATTGTTATGAGATTAGATTTTCACAACACACATATGTAGGGGCCTTATATTCCCCCTATTTGATAAGTTATTAGTTGCGAGGCTTCTTTTGTGGGAGAGAGTCCAATAGAAGAAATTAATTTTAGGGAGGCATTTAAGATTCCATATATTGGACCAAATGTGGGGGAGTGGGGGAGAGATGTCAGGGAAGATTAGATATTCATATCCTAATTTAATAATATATGCCAATCTTCCCCAACCTCTGATATCCTCATCTAAAACATACCTTGGGTCACAATTTTCTAATGTAGATAGGAGGACAAGGGAGAGGTAGAGAAGGTGAGGTAGGATGAGGTTGAGATCCCAACTAATTCAACCTCTAACTTAGTTCCACCTTAAGGTATCAAACAAGAAGCACTCCCCTAGCTGAGAGAACCAAGGCTAAAGGGGGGATCAGGATGGAGAGTTCAACAGAGGAGGATATCCCATAATGATATATTTCCAAAGGTTATTATTATTTCCATTGGATATGAACTATGTGAGCTAATTCTAGATAACAAGGACTATTGTTGCTATTAATTTCCATATTTAGTCCCACATCTGCTAATGAGAACTCGATATAAACAATAAATCCTTTATATAGCTAGATATTTTTTGTGTAAGGCTTACTTCCGCCAATCATAGTTTCTTGTCACAAGTCTCCACAATAACTTCCCTCCCATTGCTAGATTCATGTAGGATGAATCTTTCACACTAAGGCCACCATTATGTATGGGAGTATTAACAATTGTAGAAATTATTACAACAAGCATGTATATATTGGATTCACCCGATCTAACAATGTACTAAATTTAAATACTAAATCGCTTCTACAAATCTTTTGCGGAATTAAAAACACAATTACTAATCACATGAACATGAAGAAAGATCAATCACACACAACATAGATAATTTCCCAGGGAAATATTACAGCAAAAATCCCCATTATCTTCTATTGTATATTAAGCATGGATCATAAAACAGTTACATAAAAAACTCTTCTCACAAGATCCCTCAGTACATCAGCTAATTGTCTCACGTTGTCATATGCAAAACTGACCAACACATAGCCAATTCTCAGCCTCCATACAACTAGTCTTACTTGCACAAACCCTGATGGTAAAGATCCCTAAAAGATAGGAATTATTGCCTGCCTTGACTGCGCAAGTATCATGGGAACTCCAATGGGTGTTTTCCTGCATATGTGCAAGCATATAATCCTACAACTGATAGTCAATCTCCCTTTCACCTAGAAATCAACTGGGTCTCCACTGGATCTGACATCCATGCAACTAATAATAGTAAATCCTTAGTTGCATGTGAGATCATTGATTGTGAATTAATTAATATTTAATTCACTAGATCTCTCATTAGTGTATCTTTAGTTACAACTAGCACAATTGAGTTTGTCTCACTTAACTGAGTTAAATTGTTTACAACTTGCACCAACTCATGCACCACTGCACTTCAGCCTCTGTTACAACTATAATTACTTTGCATGTCCCACCAACCAACCTCTAACTGGAAATACACTAGCTAACTGAATTTATCACTTTCAGTTAACTCATTCAAGTCCACATTGAGAATAGATTACAGTTTAATGTCCATCTAAATTAAGGGATAATAAAAATAGACATGTACCCAAAAATAGCACTGTGGGCCCCACCCTAGTCTGGGTGCTTAATGCAACCAGGTGCTTAATGCACTAGGCATGGGTGTTGAATCTCAATGCTCCCTCTCAACAAGAAATGGATTATCCTTCACCCCAATCATGTCTCTATGGTATTCGAATTTTCTCCTGGTGAGTGCCTTCGTCAAAATATCTGCATTCTGATCTTCCGTGGGAATGCACTGAAGCAACATGATCCTTCTTTGCACAAAATCTTTGAGATGATGGTACCGGATATATATATATATATATATATATATATATATATATATATATATATATATATATATATATGCTTGGACCTATCAGGAAACACAGGATTAATCGAGATTTTAATGCAACTATGATTATCACAATGAATCACTGTTAGATCCATCTGAGAACCAAACAAACCAACCAAGATATTTCTCATCTAGATAGCCTCACATGCAGCTTGACATGTTGCCATGTATTCTGCTTCCGCTGAAATGAGTACCACGGATCGTTGTTTCCTGTTGTACCAAGAAATTGCTATGGATCCAATGCTAAAGATCCCCCTGATGTGCTCTTTCTGTCTGATGGACTTCCAGCCCAATCTGCATCCATGAAGCCATGCAACTTCACTCCATCCATCCTTCTATACCATAGACCATACTATGATGTGCCCCTCAGGTATCTCAGGACATGCTTCCCCGCCTTCCAAAAGAGCTTGGTAGGCTTAACCATAGCTTAACTCAGTTGGTTAACTGCATAGAAAATGTCTGGTCTCGTGTTCACTAGATACATTAGTGAACCCACTAACTGTCGATAGACAGTAGCATCCACTACCTCTCCAGAAGTAGCATCCTATTTCATCCAATTTCCTGGAAGAGGAGTATCCATGGGTTTACAACTCTCCATGTTAAACTTACCCAGTATTTCCTTTGCATACTTGCCTTGAGACACAAAAATTTCACCATCCCGCTGCCATATTTCCAATCTAAGGAAATAATGAAGGAGTCCCATATCCTTCATTTCAAACTCCCTTGCAAGATCCTCCTTGCATGAGTGTATCAGCTACTCATCACCAATCAAAATTAGATCATCAACATAAAGAAAAATGATCAATAGCTTACCCTCAACCATAATCTGGTACAAGTTTGCATCTACTTCACTTTTGGTGAAGCCTAGTCCAGTGAAATAGTTGTCTATCTGAGTGTACCAAGCACAGGGTGCTTGCTTCAGGCCATAAAATGATCTTTTGAGTCTGCACACATGAGAGTCATTGCTGAAGATCTCGAAACCTTGAGGTTGCTCTATGTACACCTCTTCCTCAATTATCCCATTGAGAAACGCAGTTTTCACATCCATTTTATGAATTTTCCATCCCATCTGCTCTGAGAATGCAAGGATGGATCTTATGGAAGAGTACCTTGTGACGGGCGCAAAAGTCTCATCATAATCTAGCCCCTCGATCTGTGAGAAACCCTGGACCACAAAACTAACATTGTATTTCTCCACACTCCCATCAACAACTTGCTTTACCTTGTAGATCCATCTCGATCCAACCACTGATTTGTCGACCGGTCTTGGGACTATCTCCCATGCATTGTTCTTGAAAATGGAGTCATAATCCTCCACCATTGCATCAACCCAAGTAGGCTGCTGCACTGCTTCCTAAAAGGAAGATAGTTCAGTCACAATACATTTTCTCATAAGAGCCATGTATCCATTAAATCAGTCAAGTGACTGTCTTTGTCTACACTGTGAAGTAGGGGCTCCTACATTCTGTGCAACATCAAGTCTCAGCCTATCAGCTTTCTTGGTACGCCTTCTTCCATTTCTGATGGATGGCTCTGCATGAGTGATTTCCTCCACTCCATGAACCTCCTCATGGGGCTGATCCACATCTTGAGACTCATCCCTAGGAACCAGCAATTCCTCCTCTGCATGCAATTCCAGTTCCCTCTCAAGGGACAACCGCATGGCTTTCTCCTCATCAACTTTGATATCCTATCGCACAATAGTCATTCTGATGTTTGGAAAATACACACGATAATTATGGGGTGTTTCTGTGTACCCCACAAAAATCCCAACTTCAGCAGTCGATTCCATCTTCTTCCTGGCGTCCTTAGTCACATGCACATAAACAGATGAGCTAAAAATATTAAAGTGTGAAACATCAGGTTTCTTACCAGTGAAAGCCTCTTCAGGTGTACTCATGCCAAGTACTCTATGAGGACAATGGTTTTGCGCATGTACCTTTGTATTGCATGCTTCCACCCACAGATTCATCGGTAGGCCTTGATCATGAAACATCGCTCGTGCTGCACCCAAAATAGTTATGTTCTTCCTCTCCACAACCCCATTCTGATGTGGGTTATGAGGCACTATTAGTTCTCTTTGAATTCCTTCTTTTGCTACATAATTTCTTGAATTCGTTAGAGATGTATTCTCCATCATTATCGCTCCTAAGAGCCTTCACTTGCTTCCCCGACTCTTTCTCCACCGGTGCCTTAAACTCACAGAAATTAGAGAATGTTTGATCTTTCTTCTGTGTGAAGAAGATCCAGCACTTACGAGAAAATTCATCAACAAAGATTACATAGTACTTGTGTTTTTTTGTTGAAGAAACCGAGAAATGACCACACACGTCTGCGTGAACTATCTCAAGGATCCCCGAAGCTCGGTTTTCCTTCTCATGAAAGGTGGCCTTTACATATTTTCCCATAGTACATCCCTTTTATGTGTCTGACTGCGCAAGTGTACCCATGGGAAGACTAGTAGAAATGTGTTGCATGACTTTCAAGGCTCCATGGTGAAGATGACCCAATCGCTTGTGCCATAATTCACCCTCATCATGGCTCACCACTTGATCTTCCTTTCCCATCATTATTGTGCAGCCATCTACCTCCAGCTTGTAGATATTCTTAACTCGAATCCCTATCCTCTTGGATTGACCCGTTGTTTTATGTCACAGGAAAGCTTTTCCATCACTAAAAACAACGCCATAGCCTCTATCCTCCAACATTACGACTGAGAACAAATTTTTCTTCAGACCTGATACACGCATTACATATTTTAATTGAAATGGTTTACTAGAATCCCTCTGAAAGGTAATGGTACCAATATTGGTAGCACTGTACCATCTGTTGTCACCCATCTCAATATGCATCTGGAGATATTTCTCCTCCAAGTCACTGAAAAGTTCCTTATCTCCCATCATGTAAAAGGAAGCGCCACTATCCAAATACCACATAGATCCCAATGCATTGGACACCATGCATGCGATCAATGAGAAGTCAAGCTCAAATTGTGAGGCAAGGGCCTCACCAGCTGCTGATCCAGTAGCCTTCTTGTTCTTCTTCTTTTGTGGATAGTTAGTATCAAAATGCCCATGTTCGTGACAGTGAAAACACTTCACCTTGGACATGTCCTGCTTCTTACCATTCTTGGACTCAGATTTTGAATGGAATTTCTTCCCCTTCCCTTTCCTCGCCTTGGTAGCCAAATCACAATCCTCTTCATCCTCATTCCTAGATGAAGATCCATATCTAGTGTTCTGTCTCAACTCCTCCTACACCAAATCCGACCATAGTCGTTCCCAATCTAGAAAATTTTCCCTTTCGTTGACAGAGCCTTGATAACTATTCCAACTCTTAGGAAGTCCTAGGAGAGCCAAGCTCACCAAATCATCATCAATGACTGTTATTCCCACACTCCCCAGTTCATCCCAACATTGGACAAACTTCATGAGATATTTTGGAATGGTGTCGCCCTTTTACATCTTGATCTTCCTGAGTTTATCTCTGAGCGCCAATTTCCTATGGTCGTTGCTGCTTTGGAATAGATCCGTCAAAGCCTTCCACATTGCATATGGTGTGGCTTTCCCATGGAGGCTTGAGACAATGTGGTCTCGTACTCCCTCCAACATGATCCTCCTCGCCTTTGCCACTTTCTTTTGCCATGCATCAAGATTTGCAGCATCTGCAACATCTGGCTTAGGAACATCTTTGTCAATGAATTCCTTCAAGCCATTTTATTCGAGTGCTGCCTCCATCCTGTCCTCCCAAGAAATTTAGTTTGAGTTGCCCTCGAGTGCATACACTAACCTCAAGCCATTGAAAGCCATTTCGATCTTGAATCAGTTGTAGCACCAAGAAATTCTTTCTGTAAATTAAAATTCCATCTAGTCACAAACTCAGCTCATGCTTCACTTCTGCAATTTCCTGTGCTTTGATACCATGTAGAAATTATAAAACAAGCATGTATATCTTGGATTCACCCAATCTAACAATGTACTAATTTAAATACTGAATTTCTTCTACCAACCTTTTGAAAAATTAAAAACACAATCGCAAATCACATGAACATGAAGAAAGATCAATCACACACAACACAGATAATTTCCCAGGGAAAGATTACAGCCAAAAACCCCACTATATTCTATGTATATTAAGCATGGATCATGAAATAATTACATGCAAAACTCTTCTCACAAGAACCCTCAGTACATCAGCTAATTGTCTCACACTGTCAAATGAAAAATTGACCAACACATAGCCAATTCTCAACCTCCAGACAACCTGCCTTTCTTGCGCAATCCATGATGGTAAAGATCCCTAAAATATAGGACTTATTGCCTGCCTTGACTGCGCAACTATCATGGGCACTCCAATGGGTGTTTTCCTGCATGTGTGCAAGAAGATAATCCTACAACTGATAGTCAACCTCCCTTTCACCTAGAACTCAACTGGGTCTCCACTGGAGCTGACATGCATGCAGCTAATAATAGTAAATCCTCAGTTGCATGTGAGATCGCTGATTGTGAATTAATTATTATTTGATTCACTAAATCTCTCACTATTGTATCTTCAGTTACAACTAGCACAACTGAGTTTAACTCACTTAACTGAGTTAAATAGTTTACAACTTGCACCAACTCATGCACCACTGCACTTCAAACTATGTTACAACTAGAATTACTCTGCATGTCACACCAACCAACCTCTAACTCGAAATCCACTAGCTAACTGAATTTATCACTTTCAGTTAACTCATTCAAGTCCACATTGAAAATAGATTACAGTTTAATGTCCATCTAAATTAAGGGATAATAAAAATAGATATGCACCCAAAAATAACACTATGGGCCCCACCCTAGTATGGGTGCTTAATGCAACCTAGTGTTGAATGCAACCAAGTGCTTAATGCACCAGGCATGGGTGTTGAATCTTCTTTTTGAATCTCAACAAAAGTTTTCCCATTGACTAAGTGAAATATCTTAGAATTTTTTTTTCCACCTTGGCAAAGAAATATCCTTAGTTCCTTTCCAAATTCATTTCAGACTCCCATAGGAGCTAATGTGGTAGAGAATTAGTAGATGGGAAGGGTGGATAAAATAACATTTATAACGACAAGTCTTCTAGTTTGGTTAAGCTATTGTGCTCCCGATTTGGTGAATTTTGACTTAATTTCCTTGAGAACTGTCTACCGAGACAAGAGGGAGGAGGATTTAATATTGATGGTGAGGCCAAGGTATCTCAAGGAGGAATATTTTCTCTAGGGTGGGATTTGGATAATTCTCTGTATGGAAGGATTTATGATGTTATTGATGTTCCAAGATATTAGAAGAGATTTCATCTTATTCATTAACCCTCTTGAAACTTGTATAAATTGATATATAAAATCATTATATCTAGTTGAAATTATTGTTTAAGCTCCTCCCAACAGGAGTGTTTCATCTATATATTGACTGTGTTTAACTTCCTTGACCCCCATGGCAAGTGAAATACTTGGGAGATTTCTAATTATATGTTCATGATCTAGTTCCCTTCTTAGAGAGCTTACTAGTAGGATATACAAAGAAGAGAGAATAATGGACAACCTTGCTTGAGAACATGATAATATCTAAAAAAACTAGTAAAACTACCATTGATTGAAGGGGGTATCAAAGGAGAGTTGATGCATGCTGAAACCCACATGATGAATTTGGTGCTAAATCCAAAACTGAGGATTACTACATACAAGAAACTGCGACAAACCTATTCAAAGGTGTTTTCCTTATCTAATTTGATGATCATTATTTTTTCACCCCATTCTTTTCTAGAGTGGATCACTTCCTGCACTAGAAAATTTTTGACCATTATCTGCCATTTCTGAATGAAGCACCATCAGTTCTCGAAGATTAATTTTGGGAGGAGGAGATTTAATCTTCTTGATATGACGTTGGAAATTATTTTAAATGAGACACTACATAGAGAGATTGGGAGAAATTTATGAAAGGACACTAGATTGGCCTCTTTGGGAAAGATCACTAAGAATGTATAATTTATGTTGAAATGACACCCAAAGGGGGCTTCTGATTTAATTTTCGCTTAATTAAATTGGAAGAGAAATTTTAATTTCATCTCATGACAACTTGTATTAGTTAACTAAGTCAGGAAGACTTAGTTAGCCTACAAATTCGAGTTGAGGGTCAGAGAAGAGGCATGTAGGCATGTAGAGTTCTCCCATGATTTTAGGGGGTCCAATTACAATTATTTGTGAGCTGTAATTAGTTAACTCAATTAATTGAGCTAAAATCGGTTTAATTAGTTCTAAATGGGAGATGGGCTAGTAATAGGTCTAGTGAATTAAATTTGATTTAATTCACAAGTAGTGATCAATCGATTAACTTATAATTCACTATAAATAGTTGTTGCGTGTCAGTTCTAAGGAAGGCCTAGTTGAGATTAAGGTTAAAGGGAAGATAACTATCATTTATATAATTAGAAAATTTTACATGTGATGTATGAGGTCATTAAGATTCCTTGAAGGAATTGTGCAATCAATTCTTAGGAATTTCCTATTTAATAGGGCCACAATTTCTCCAAGAATGTGTGAGCAAGGCTAGTCAAATAGAGGCTGAGAATTGGTTAAGTATTTGACTGATTTTTCCAAGATCAAAGTGAGACAGTCAACAAAGTGCAGAGCTTCCTCGATGAGGGAAATATCATTGTATTATTTCATGGTCTTGAATTTATGCAATATACAAATAGCATGGTTTTGAGCAGTTTATTTCCCTAGATACAACTTTTGTTGTGCGATTGATAATTTCTTTCTCTTACTTGTTAGTGATTGTACGATTGAATTTGGTTTCCGCAAATTTGTAGAAGTATTCAATATTTTGTTTTAGTACATTACAAGATAAGATTGAATCCCTTTGGATAATTTATACATGGTATCACAATATAAGATAAGAACCTGAGTTTTTTTTGAAAAGGTACATCAAATTGGCAGATTTATTCTTCAGGACCAGCAACAGATCAAGATGTCTTTCAATGGATTGAGACTCGAATATGCCCTTGAGGAAAAATAAAATTACATAGCATGGAAGGACAAGATGGAGACAGTGCTCGAGGAAAATGGACTAAAGCCATTCATAGAGAGTGATATTCCTCAGCCCGCAGCAACATATTCTCAACTTCTTGATGCATGGAAGAAAAATGTAGAAAAGGCTAGAAGGATCTTGTTAGAGGGAGTTTGAGATCATATTGTCTTGAGCCTCCATGGTAAGGAAACTCCATATGCTATGTGGAATGTCTTGATAGATTTGTTTCAAAATATCAGCAACCATAGGAAGCTAGCACTGAAAGACAAGCTCAGAAAGATCAAGATGGAGAAGGGTGACACAATCCAAAAATACTTGACGAAGTTCACTCAATGTCAAGATGAGCTTGGAAGTGTTGGGATAAAAATTTCCTAGGATGATTTAGTGAGCCTAGCTCTTCTACACCTTCCCAAGAGCTGTAATAACTACCAAGACTCTGTGAATGGGAGGTAGAAGCTACCAGATTAGAAGCGATTGTGGTCCGACTTGGTACAAGAAGAGACTCAGCGAAGCACCAGAGATGGATCCCCATCAAAGATTGATGATGAGGAGAACTGTGCCTTGGTTGGAAAGGTGAAGAAAGGAAAATTGAAGGCGTCCCATTCCAAATCAGAGTCAGATAAGGCAGGAAAGAAGCAAGACTTGTCAAAGGTAAAAAATTTAAATTGTCAAGAGCATGGACACTATGTCACAAATTGTCCACAAAAGAAGACCAACAAGAAGGCCTCAAGAGGAGAAATAGGTGAAGCACTTGCTTCACAATTCGAGTTGTATTTCACTCTCATTGCATGCATGGTGTCATCGGTGATGGGTTCTGTGTGGTACTTGGATAGTGGAGCTTCGTTCCATATGACCAAAAACAAAGAATTATTTAGTAGCTTGGAGGAGAAGGATCTCTAGATGCACATCGAGATGGATGATGACAAGAGGTATATCACTACCAGTGTAGGTATAGTTACCTTTCAGAGGGATTCAGGTAATCCACTCACATTAAATGATGTCATGTGTGTTCCTAGTTTAAAGAAGAATTTAGTATATTTTGCTATGTTGGAAGATCGTGGCTATGATGTGATCTTCAGTGAAGGAACGCCCTTCGTACAAAGCCACAGGACAAGTGAAAAATATTGGGGTTTGAGTAAATAACCTCTACAAACTGGATGTACAATATTGTGTTGCCTTGAGCATGAAAGAAGAGAAGGTGGAGAGCCGATACATCGATGAGTTATGGAACAAGATATTGGGCCATCTACACCATGGCGCTTTGAAGATCATGCAACATATTTCTACAGGACTGCCAAAGGGTGCAGTTGCGCAGAGAGATACATGCAAAGGGTGTACATTGGAGAAGTATACCAAAGCCATCTTTCATGATAAGGAAAGCATACCCAAGGCGATCCTTGAGAGAGTTCACTCAGACGTGTGTGGACCATTCTTGATAGCTTCCATAGAAAAACACAAGTATTATGTGATATTTGTTGATGGTTTTTCAAGAAAATGTTGAATTTTCTTCATGCAAAAGAAAGATCAGACGTTCTCCAAGTTTTGTGAGTTCAAGGCACTTGTCGAGAAAGATATAGGGGAGAAGGTGAAGGCTCTGAGTAGAGAAAATGGTGGAGAATAATATTTAATGAATTCAAGAACTTCCGTTTGGTCTCAACCTAGTCTCCTAAATTTAGTTCATTTAATTCTCAACCAGGGTTGGTAAACTGCTGAAGTGAAGTGCACCGTATGTGCCTAGGTGTTTGTCTCTTAATGCGTTGTGTTTAGTGTTTTATGACGTTTTTGGTATTTTGTGATGATTTATGATGTTTTTGGTCTTTTGGTAGTTTTATGTTCACAAGGAAAATGACTAGAAAGCTAGTGGAAAGAAGCTAATGATTAAAACAGAGTGAAGCCTAATTGGTTGATGACAAGTGACAAATGCAAAGGCAAATACTGAAACAAAATCAAACCTAAACTATGACTAAGCAGAATACCAAGCTTGATAATGACTTTAAGGAAATGAATCAAAACATAAACTTAACTTGTCCAATTCTTTCATCAAAGGTATTTTGGGAGAGTTTTGAGAAATGGTCAGCTAAGTATACAAATTCTTCTAACTAAACAACTAAACAATCAACTTATAATGAGACAACATTTTATCCATGATTAAAGATTTGTGGAAACATGTTTGGAGAAAAATATTGTTGACATCATAAGATCTTCTACTCTAAGACTAGCTCCTAACTCTATTCTGCAATTTAGTTTGACACCTCTACACTTCACTCAAAGGTTATAGATTTTTTAGAATAGTCTTTTGAGGAAAGGTTTGTTTGTGAGATGATAAAGGAAGTTGCAAAAGTACCTCAGACCTTGGAATGATACTGTCTTCTGTTCATATGGTTATGAATCAATTATAGATTTGGAACAAGAAGAGGTTTTGTAAATAATGAAGGTTGTTTGGTTAAGTTTAACAACTGAAGTAATCTAATATGCAGTGGATGACAACTAAATGTGGAGTGAAAATGCAATGAGTTAAGCTAAAACTGAACTTAAGATGTCACTAGCCTAAAACAGTGTTGAACTAACAAGCCATTATCAAACTCAAAACAAAATAACAGAGCATGAGTTAAATGCAATTAGACTCCGGAGTATCCTAACTAAGTTATCATGCATTAATCTATGGAATTATACAACCCATTTTGTCCATCATGATTGGTATTTTGGAAGAGTTTCTTAGAACAATCCTGACTGTACAATTCAGTGCAAATGCAAACATAAAGACTGAAAGGCAATTTAAAAACTAAGATATCACAGCTGTCTCCTACCCATCATTATGATATTTTGGAAGAGCATTTTAAGAGCAAGGTCAGCTATGTTACTTAGTGAAAACAAAACAACTAAAACATTCATTATCACAGTCATGCCTTAGACATCATAAGGATTTTTTGGAAGAGTTTTCTTCTTTTGGAAGAGCATTTAGAACAAGTATAACTGTGATAGTGAACAAAAGAAATTACAATTAAATCCTACAACACTATAGCCATTTCCCATTCATTATCATGATCTTTTGGAAGAGTTTTTAGAACGAGTATAACTATAGTGGCTAATGAAATTAAATATGAACTCAAACTTCAAAAACGTAAAGGCAACTAAGATACTTATCTAAATTACGCAAGTAAAACCGTGCAGGAGGCAGGGGCCCTCTACCACCAGACGGAATCTAACTCCAAATCAAATCAATGCTTTCAAAACAATGCTGTCTTCTTCATTAAAGGAGAAATAACTTGAACAGAGCAATCTGCGTCTTCATAAATGTAGCACAGAATCTAAGCAAAATCTAGAGTAAAATCTAGCCTATCTCTCGGTTTCCCAAGTGTTTTTATAACAAATGTACATAACAGAACTTGCAACAATTCGAGGATCATTGTCTTTCCTTATCGAAATCATACTAGGGCTCTTAAAGTGGCAGCGTAAAAAGGAAAAGGACATCTGGACTAAGACAGTCCTATTAGAAATCTGCTTCCTTAAATGAGTTCCCACGTACCAAAACCATATCCAGAATTCGGTTTTTCCTTCATGGTGAGCAATGAACAATGTAGACATGACGTGGAATATACCCATATGTGGTTTTTCTTGAGAGGCCACCTGGAACATGCCTAAACGTGAAGACAGCTGCAGAATTGCCGGTTAGCTACGGAATGTCTGCATTCTGCAGCTAGTTCCGATCAAAATGCATTACAATGACAAAAATCACAAAACTTAGCAAGTTAGCCATGTTCATCATTCTAAAAGTAATTTTAACTAATTTCATTGATCAATTGGGTCTGGGATAACAATGGAAAAAGGAAAATGAGGTAAAGTAAGATGAAATAAAGCACAATCTTGAGGCTCAACATACCCCCACTGCTGACTTCTTGCATGTCCTCATGCAATTTATTCCATAAACTCAGAGGCTTCTGCAAGAACATCTAATCCTCTCCTTCTTCTTTGCCTGGAAGCTAAAGATATTCTGGGTTTTCTGATGACAAGTTTGAACCTTAAGTTGATAAGTGCCCTGATTAGCTTCTTGTTCCTCTTTTTCAACTTTTCATTAGTCTTTTCCACTTTGTCCATATGTAGAGATAAGGTTGAGTTCATATTGGTTTTGAGTTTGACTTGTTCCTTCAGAATATCATTCTCATTTTTGATGTGTCTATTAAGTATTTCCAGCTCATACCTATCCTTTCTTAACACATCTATTTCGGACGGTGGAGGACTAGGGGTTCTATCTCTACTCTCTGAAGCTTTCCTTTCCAAAGTTTCAACATAGTCATAAACTTCTTGCTGAGCAGGGTCAATTTCAGGGGTTCCTTCATTAAAATCCTCTTCAACATCTTCTTCAATAGATGTTTCCTCATCTTCTATATTTATCACCCCTGTTTGTTTGATCTGAGTTTTCCTTAGTTTCCCCTTTAGTCTATGGCTTCTTCTTGGCTGGGAAGATCCCTCTCCTCTTTCTGTGGCAGATTTTATGATTACCTTCTCTTTCTTAAGTTGTCTCTTAATTTGAGTCAACTTCTCTGAGATTATTTCCTCACTACTTTCCTGGACTGTTTTGTCAATTTCAATTTTAGAAGCTCTCCATTTTCTGCTTCTCCTTGTAGGCTGTTGTTTAGGTGAGGGCTCTTTTGGCTCTTCAAAATGATTTCTTATCAAGAAATTATCCCAAGTATCATTTGTTTTGGCTAAATGGTGTTCAATTAAAATCTTAACCAAGCCATGATGGTATAGAGTTGTCTCTAAGAATTGGACCCTTCTTTGAACACAAGAAGCCATCTTTTTCAAAATTTGAAGCAAGAAATAGGGTAAGTTTAACTCTTCCTCCAGAAAATGCATTATCAGTCTAATATGGTAAACATAAAATGTGCCATATCTACCTTCACATGTAATAAATTTTTGCAGAATAAGCAATATATTTCTCCATTTATTTTTCAATGCAGAACTTGGAATTCCCTTCTTAAACACAGTGACATCCATACCTGGTGATTTTAGAATTTTCTTCCATGATTCATTATGGAATTCTCTGTTTTTGAACCATCTCTCTCCATTTCTAAGCAATCCTGTTGCTTCTGCAATGAAAACTTCAGTGACAGTGAATTTAACATCTCCCACTTCAACCTCAGCTCCTTGAAATGACCTTGCAAATGTTTTAGTGACTTCTTTGTGGAAGCCATTAAATTTCTCAAGAAATTGTAGCCATCCTACCTGTTGTAACATTTCTTTACATTGAGGGTATCCTTCCAGGTATTTTGTACCCATTGGTTCGGTTCTTACAATAAGGCCCATAATTGCTTGTTCAATGTTCAGATTAATACTCTTTCTGCCCATGGAAACAATAACTTCCACCTTCGAATTGATATACCTCTGGTTCTCGGTGACAATGGCTTCAAACTTCGGACTGATATTCCTCTGGTTGACAGTGATAATGGCTTCAAACTTCGGACTGATATGCCTCTGGTTGACAGTGACAATGGCTTCAAATTCCACACTGATATATCTCTGTCTCTCGGTGACAAATGGCTTCAAATTCCACACTGCTATACCTCTGCGTTTACAGTGATAATGCTCAATCTCTGCTCACGGTGATAGTGCTTTAATCTCTGCTCACAGTGATAGTGGTTTGATATTCAAACTGATATACCCTTTGCTCTGCTCACGGTGATAGGGATATCTCTGTTTTGCGGAATGAAATGATGAAGGGTTGGCTACAGAATGGAGTGATGGAAGTAGTTACGGAATGAGTTAATGGAGTGAGGTGGAGAAAACGAATTAATGAGTGAAAAGACTGCGGAGATTTTTACAACGGAAAAGAAAATCATCATTGAATGATTTGGTTGGGTGACGTGAAGAAATCAAACACTTCAGCCTTTTTAACCGCTTAAATGATGTCGGGTATAGAATTTGAAATGAGAGATTTTTATCCAAAGTTTGTGGAGGGTATATTGGACATGATCAATAAAAATAATCAAAACAACTTTTTCGAATGATTCATAACTAAAACTATGCTAAAGTTTATGATATGCCATTATAATGAAAAATTGTTACCTTTGCTTTTCATTTGCTTTTTGTGGTCTTTGTCTTCTTTGTTCTCCTTTGGAGGAGTCTTCATAAACCTTCTTGATTCTTCTTATTCATGGATATACTGGATCATCTTGTTGCAATTCAAATGTCTGTTGATTAGTGTCTTCAGGATCTGTAGCTGCGGAATGACTGTCTGGCTGCAGAAAGTCTGATCAGCTGCGGAATGTCTGTTTAGCTGCAGAATGTACCTATAGAGCATTTTAATCATGGAATGGAGTGGTTTGGAATACAAGTGAAATGTTATATGGCATGAATGAAGATGGATGATGAGACATGATATGTATGAAGTGGATGATGAAATGGAATGGATTCAATTTATGAAATGGAGTGGAAGAACATAAGAACTGCCCTGCAATCCATGACATGTGTTATTCATTTGCAGCAAGACATCAAACTTTGAATTTTGACATGGAAATGAGGTGGATGAAGTATGGAATGAGATGAATGAAATATGGAATGAAGTAGAGTATGAATGAATGAATGAAATGGAGTATGGATGGATAAGTGAATGGAATGAAATGAAATGAGATGGATCATAAGTACAATGGATCTGAACTTATGATTTTGTAACAGTTGCTTGCAAAAACAAAATGGAAAAGTTAGAGTGTCAGAGAGACTCTGATTTTCACCCTATCTTTTCTGTATAAACATGCCAATCAATGATTGGTTTTCATGTTTATACTTTTATTTTTATTTTTATTTATTTTTATTTATTTTTATTTTTCAAAGAGAAATGCTTCAGAAAATTTAATCAAGTTGATGAAGAAGAGAGATTCTTCTTCATTAACTTCACATCACTGCTTTCTTGGAACTTCTTGACAAATTCTTCTCTTGAGAGTGGTTTGTGATACAACTTCAATCTATGACCATTCACAAGAAAAGTGACCTCTTCTTCATCTATTGTCTTGATTTTTACTGCTCCATTGTCAAAAATTTCAACAATTTCATATGACCCAAGCCAATGTGTTTGAAATTTACCTTGAAAATCCTTGAATTTTGAATCAAACAAGAGAGCCCAGTCACCTTCTTTGAATTTCTTCTCTTTGATGTACTTGTCATGCCATCTAGTCCTTTTTTGTTGGACTAGACTTGTTTTCTGAACTGCATCTTGTCTGATCTCATCCAATTCATTAATCTGCTCCAATCTATGCTTTTGTGCCTCCATTAAATCAAGTCCTAACTGAACTGCCATTTTGAAAGTTTGAATCTGGAACTCTATGGGAAACAAAACTTGCTTTCCATAAACAAGTTCATAAGGAGTATGGTCTGTTGTGTTTCTCCATGTAGTTCTATAGGCCCACAAGGCTTTAGGAAGCCTATCTACCCAATCTCTTCTATGTAAATGAACAGTCTTTGTTAGGATTCCTTCAATGACCTTATTAGTAGATTCCACTTGACCATTTTCTTGTGGATGATAAGGAGTAGATTTTCTATGTCTGATTTTGTACTTCTCCATCATTTGCTCCACTAGCCTTGATGTAAATTGAACTCCTTGATCTGTAACAATTTCCCTTGGGACACCAAAACGAGTAAAAATATCCTCAAAAAGAAAAGTAACTACAGATGCTTCATTAGCCATAAGTAATGGCTTGGCCTCTACCCATTTGGTAACATAATCAGTGCAAACTAATATATATCTCTTTTGTCTTGATGGAGGACTAATAGGTCCTACAAAATCCAAAGTCCATTTTTCAAAAGGTTCAATATGTACCTGAGGTTGTAATGGCATCTCACCTGAAGGAGAAGGTTTCCCTACCCTTTGGCAACTGTCACACCTTTTGACATACTCTTTAGCATCTTTAAACAAGGATGGCCAATAATATCCTAAATTAAGGATCTTATAGGCTATCCTCTTATTTGCAAAGTGTCCGCCACAAGGTTCATCATGACATGCCTTGAGAATCTTAGGCATCTCATCTTCACGAACACACCTTCTAATGATCAAATCTGGACCTGTCTTGTACAACTCATTAGCAACCCATGAATATTTTGCACTGTCATAAATGATTTTTCTTTTATCTCTTGCATTCATTATTGAAGGAAATTTTCCTAAAACTAAATAATTAGCAATGTCAGCAAACCAAGGAGTTTGGGTAGAAATTGCAAAAAGATATTCATCAGGAAATTGATCTTCAACTGGAGTGTCATCTTTGATGTTTTGGAGTCTAGATAGGAAATCAGCTACTGTGTTTTGTTTTCCAAGCCTATCTAGAATGGTAATGTTGAATTCTTGTAAAAGCAATAACCATCTTATGACTCTTCCATTAGTAATTGATTTGTTCATTAAATATCTAATTGCAGAATGATCTGTGTGAACAAAAGTTTCATAGCCTGTTATATAGTGTCTGAATTTGTTTATGGCATGAACAACAGCTAAAAACTCTTTTTCAGTTACAGTATAGTTTAACTCTGCAGGAGTCAAATTTTTACTAGTATAATAGATGGCATAAGGAATCAGGTATTTTTGTCCCAATACTGCTCCTAGAGTTGTATCAGAAGCATCTGTTGATATATGAAAAGGTAACTTCCATTTAGGTCCCCTTAATATAGGTGCTTCAGAAATTTTGGTTTTCAGGGTCTCAAAGGCTAACTGGCAATCAGAATTCCACTTGAATTCACAATATTTGGTAAGTAATTTGAAGAGTGGAGATGCTATCTTAGTGAAGTTTTCTATAAATCTCCGATAATATCCTATAAATCCTAGAAAACTCCTAACATCTTTTTGACAACTTGGAATAGATAAGTTAGAGATGACTTCAACTTTTGACTCATCAACTCTAATCCCATCCCTGAAATGTGATGTCCTAAAACAATTCCTTCAGTAAACATCATAAAACACTTCTCATGACTAAGTGAAATATTTGCTTCTTTACATCTCTTTAAGACTTTTTCCAAGTTTACTAAGGCTTCTTCAAATGTGTTTCCATAAACTGTGAAATCATCCATATATACCTCTACACAATCATGTATTAGATCTGAAAAAATTCCTAATACTGCCCTTTGGAATGTTGTAGGTGCATTGCATAATCCAAATGGAAATACTCGGTAAGCATAGGTACCCCAAGGACAAGTAAATGTGGTTTTGTCTTGATCTTCAAGTGCTACTTGGATTTGGTTGTAACCACTAAACCCATCTAGGAATGAGAAGTACTTTTTGCCAGCTAATGTATCTAACACTTGATCTATGAAAGGTAAGGGAAAATAGTCTTTAAGAGTAGCTTTGTTTAGTTCTCGGTAGTCAACACATACCCTCCATTTACAATTTTTCTTTGGCACAATTACCAAAGGAGAAACCCACTGACTATCTGAAATGGGATAGATGAAATTGACATTTAACAATTTTTGCAATTCTTCTTTAACAATTTCCCTAAGATTTGGATTCATCCGTCTTTGAGGTTGTTTGATTGGTTTGCAATTTTCCTCTATATAGATGTGATGAGTACAAGTCTTGGGGCTTATCCCTTTCATGTCAGTGTATTCCCATGCATATGCAGAAGAATGTCTCTGTAATACTTTGACTAACTCTTCTTGTTGAGATTTTTCTAGGTTCTTGTTTATGTTCAAATTTTTGCCTGGGAAAATCTCACTTGTAGAGCTGCCAAATTTGTCCATAGAATGAAGAGACATCTGCCTTGATGACAAAAACTCAATATTGGATCCCTCTTGAAATGATTCATGTTTGTGTTCTGGAGAGGATTCAAAGTTTTCTATAGTATTCAGAATTTGATTATCTTCACTAATTTCTGAAATTGTGAAGAGTGGTTGTAAATATTCTTCATCCTCTATCCATTGAGTGTCATCTAGATCTGTAATTGTCCTAGTTGGAGGATATAAAGTGAATTTCTTTGTTGAACTTCCATCAGAAATATACATATCACCGGACCTACAACTAATAAAAGCATCAGCTGTAGCCAACCAAGGTCTTCCTAGTATGACAGGATGGCCTCCTAGATTATTCTTGGGTGTCAGGATCATGAAATCCACGGGGTACTCCCAAGAGTCTAGGGACACTGGAATGTCTTCTATTACCCCATCTGGTCTGATCACAGATCTATCTGCTAATTGTAATAGTGTGGGTGTAAAGAGAAGATTCGGAAGTTTCAGTTTGTCCATGATTTGTCTACTCATGATATTTATTGCTGCTCCTAAGTCAATGAGTGTGTTTTGAATTTCAATTCCATTGATGTGAATTTTGACAACTGGATTTCCTAGGTCAAGATACTTTGGAATAGCAATCTTGCCCATCATAATGTCTGCTATTTTTCCTGCCAGTTGAATTTTCTTTGTTTCTCTTATTCTTTTTCTTGTTTTCTTCATACTCAACTCCTTTATTGTTTTGGCTAAAATTCGAATTTCCTTGATGGCTTGTAATAATGGAATTTTAATGCAAACATTTCTCAGCTCATCTAGGAAATCATAATTAGGCACCATGATTTGTTTTTCTACACCTCTATAAATTTGTAATCTTTCCGGAAAGGGAGGTATAGAAGTAGATGTAGATGGTTGCTCTAATACAGGAGTTGAATTTATTGGATCTTTTTGTTTTAATTTTTCAGTGTTTGGGTCTTGAAAGGATGTATCTTCCTCAAGACTTTTATTCACCCGTAGAGAGTCTTCCTCAGAGTTATCTTGTTTTTGTATGATCACAGAAGGCTTCCTCTTTTCAAGTATTCTTCCAGACCTAAGTTGAACTTCACTAAGGTCTAGAGGAGTAATTAAATAAGTTGGAAACTGTTGGCCTTCTATCATGTATGTATTCTGAGGGTTCTTATTATTGGGGTTTGGTATGGGTTGAGCAGGTAATTGATTTGATTTTTGAGGGAATGGTAATGGAAGTGGTTGATTTTGATGTGGTTGGTTCTGATGATGTTGTTGAGGATTTTGTTGAAAATTTTGTTGAAGATTGTGAGGAAAATTTTGTTGAGGATTTTGAGGATAAAAATGTGGGTATGGTGGATAGGATGGTGGATACTGATAGTATGGGGAGTATCTTCCATAGGGACTTTGTGATCCTTGTGCCCAAGTTGGAGATTGATTTTGAAATTGAGGCCAAGGTTGCTGCCAAGAATTCCAAGGTGGAGGTTGATTATACATTTGATCATGGAATCCTTGTGTCTGAGGTCCTTGCCAAGGCCTTCTAGATACAAAATTGAGAGACTCTGTGGAATCTGTAGGAGTTTCCTCCTGAAAGACAGCTTTGAGACCCAGAAGAGAAGGACAATTCTTGGTCTCATGTTTTTCAGAACAAATGACACAGGTTTCTACAACTTTTACATCCAAAGGACACTCTCTCAAGGCATGTTTCTTTCTACATTTGGGACAAAAGATTGCCAAGGCATCAGATTCAGCCTTTTGCTTGTTTTGTATCTTGAGGGTGTCTATTCGTTCACTAAGACTCCCTAAGATGTTAGATTTAAAATCATCAGGCATGTGTCCTATTTCTGATCTACTTACTGTCCCAGAAGCAAACTTACTTGCCCTTGCAAGAGCAGGATCTCTTGGACCTTTGAAAATTTTAGATTTCCCTCTTGAAAGGTTGATACATAACTCAGATATTTCAGGTAATGTGAGTTGTGATATATCCCCTTTTCCCATCATGTTAAGGATATCCAACCATTCATCCCTAATTTTTTTCAACAAAAGAGCTTTTAAGGTGTCTTGATCTAGGTTTTCCATGTTTGCTCTTTTGATGTTGTAATGAAATCTCTCCAACAAATCTTCCAAGTTTTCATCTTCTTTTTGTAACATCTTAAACACTTCTTCCTTATGATTGACCAGCATACAATAATCCAGATACCTCTCTAGAAATGCTTGTTTCATGTCTTCCCATGTCCTAATATAACTATTGATCAAACTCATAAACCACTTCAATGCTGCTCCTTTCAAGGTTGAAGGGAATAATTTCAGTTTTTGAGCATCTTGTAAGTAGTCATAAGTTCTACACAGAACTTCGAATTCAAATAGGAAGGTTTTAGGATCTTCAGTTTTAAGTCCATAGAAGTTTGGAAGGACAGAGGGTGAAATGTTTTTCATGGTTGTATTGGTTTCTTCATCAATTATAGGGAACCCAAAAGAGCTTCTTATTTCTCTTCTACCTCTTCCTCCATCTGCACCTCTACCTCCTTCTCCTCTACCTCTACCTCTACCTCCAAATAATGTGTGTTCTCCATTAAAGACTCCTCCTCCTCCTTCTTCTGCCATGGTTGACTCTCCTGTGGAAGTGGAAAGGTTTGTGTCCCTAACAGGAGTTTTTAAATCTTCTTCTATGGCAGGTTTAGTGGATGAAGTGGAAGGTTTCTCTAATGGAATAGCTGACCTTAGATCTTCTAGAAGTCCAGGATCAGTAAAGGATGGAATGTGGGTCTGAGTTGAAGGTGTACTAGCTCTGGATCTAGGTGAAACAAGTGGTGTTCTAGGAATCAAACTTCTGCTTCTACTGCTTATGAATCTTCCCCTTGAATCTCTCTCTCTACGCATATAATTGTTTTTGGATGCTAAGAAACAAAGGTTACCTAGTTTTCACTTCCCCGGCAACGGCGCCAAAATGTTTGTGCTCAACCTAGTCTCCTAAATTGAGTTCATTTAATTGTCAACCAGGGTTGGTAAACTGCTGAAGTGAAGTGCACCGTATGTGCCTAGGTGTTTGTCTCTTAATGTGTTGTGTTTAGTGTTTTATGATGTTTTTGGTCTTTTGTGATGATTTATGATGTTTTTGGTCTTTTGGTAGTTTTATGTTCACAAGGAAAATGACTAGAAAGCTAGTGGAAAGAAGCTAATGATTGAAAACAGAGTAAAGCCTAATTGGTTGATGACAAGTGACAAATGCAAAGGCAAATACTGAAACAAAATCAAACCTAAACTATGACTAAGCAGAATACCAAGCTTGATAATGACTTTAAGGAAATGAATCAAAACATAAACTTAACTTGTCCAATTCTTTCATCAAAGGTATTTTGGGAGAGTTTTGAGAAATGGTCAGCTAAGTATACAAATTCTTCTAACTAAACAACTAAACAATCAGCTTATAATGAGACAACATTTTATCCATGATTAAAGATTTGTGGAAACATGTTTGGAGAAAAATATTGTTGACATCATAAGATCTTCTACTCTAAGACTAGCTCCTAACTCTATTCTACAGTTGAGTTTGACACCTCTACACTTCACTCAAAGGTTATAGATTTTTTAGAATAGTCTTTTGAGGAAAGGTTTGTTTGTGAGATGATAAAGGAAGTTGCAAAAGTACCTCAGGCCTTGGAATGATACTGTCTTCTGTTCATATGGTTATGAATCAATTATAGATTTGGAACAAGAAGAGGTTTTGTAAATAATGAAGGTTGTTTGGTTAAGTTTAACAACTGAAGTAATCTAATATGCAGTGGATGACAACTAAATGTGGAGTGAAAATGCAATGAGTTAAGCTAAAACTGAACTTAAGATGTCACTAGTCTAAAACAGTGCTGAACTAACAAGTCATTATCAAACTCAAAAAAAAATAACAGAGCATGAGTTAAATGCAATTAGACTCCGGAGTATCCTAACTAAGTTATCATGCATTAATCTATGGGATTATACAGCTTGTTTTGTTCATCATGATTGGTATTTTGGAAGAGTTTCTTAGAACAATCCTGACTGTACAATTCAGTGCAAATGCAAACATAAAGACTGAAAGCAATTTAAAAACTAAGATATCACAGTTGTCTCCTACCCATCATTATGATATTTTGGAAGAGCGTTTTAAGAGCAAGGTCAGCTATGTTACTTAGTGAAAACAAAACAACTGAAACATTCATTATCACAATCATGCCTTAGACATCATAAGGATTTTTTGGAAGAGTTTCTTCTTTTGGAAGAGTGCTTAGAACAAGTATAACTGTGATAGTGAACAAAAGAAATTACAATTAAATCCTACAACACTATAGCCATTTCCCATTCATTATCATGATCTTTTGGAAGAGTTTCTTCTTTTGGAAGAGTTTTTAGAACAAGTATAACTATAGTGGCTAATGAAATTAACTATGAACTCAAACTTCAAAAACGTAAAAACAACTAAGATACTTATCTAAATTACGAAAGTAAAGCCGTGCAGGAGGCAGGGGCCCTCTACCACCAGACGGAATCTAACTCCAAATCAAATCAACGCTTTCAAAACAATACTGTCTTCTTCATTAAAGGAGAAATAACTTGAACAGAGTAATCTGCGTCTTCAGAAATGTAGCATAAAATCTAAGCAAAATCCAGAGCAAAATCTAGCCTATCTCTCGGTTTCCCAAGTGTTTTTATAACAAATGTACATAACAGAACTTGCAACAATACAGGGATCCTTGTCTTTCCTTATCAAAATCACATTAGGACTCTTGAAGATGGCAACGTAAAGAGAAAAAGGACATCTGGACTAAGACAGTCCTATTAGAAGTCTGCCTTCCTAAATGTGTTCCCACGTACCAAAACCATATCCAGAATTCGGTTTTTCCTTCATGGTGAGCAACGAACAATGTAGACATGACGTGGAATATACCCATATGCGGTTTTTCTTGAGAGGCCACCTGGAACATGCCTAAACGTGAAGATAGCTGCAGAATTTCCGGTTAGCTACGGAATGTCTGCATTCTGCAGCTAATTCCGGTCAAAATGCATTACAATGACAAAAATCACAAAACTTAGCAAGTTAGCCATGTTCATCATTCTAAAAGTAATTTTAACTAAATTCATTGATCGGTGGAGTGCAGGATAACAATGGACAAAGGAAAATGAGGTAAAGTAAGATGAAATAAAGCACGATCTTGAGGCTCGGCAAGCACCTCGTAACCCATAGAAGAATGGGGTTGCAGGAAGAAAGAACAAAACTATTGTTGGAGTAGCATGAGTTATGTTGCATGATCAGGGCCTCCCATTGCATCTATGGGAAAAAGCATGCAATACAAAAATATTTGTGAAGAACATAAATCCTCATCAGATACTTGGGATGAGTACACCACAGGAGGATTTTTTAGGTAAGAGACCAGATGTGTCATATTTTAAAATTTTTGGTTCATCTATTTATTGCCATGCAATCAAATATGTCGGGAAGAAGCTAGAGTCAACAACAGAGTTGGGGATATTTTTGGGGTACACTAATAGACCACACAACTATCAGGTGTACTTTCTAGCACATAGGATGACAATGGTCAAAAGAGAGGTGAAATTTGATGACGATAAAGCCATGTGATTGTCCCTTGAGAGGGAGCTTGAGTTGCATGCAGTTGAGGAGGTCTTGGATCCAAAAGAAGAACCTCAGGATGTGGAGCAGCCACAAGTAGAGGAACAAAGAGTGGTAGAAACCACTCATGCAGATCCATCCACCAAAGATGGAAGGAAGTGATCTAGATCTTTGGGGAAAGCCCCCAAGATCTAAAAAATTGAAATGGATCTAACAAGATCTGAAAAATTAGAATTCTAGAAAAAAAGAGAGAACACAAAGAAAATAAAACCACAAAGAAACTTGTTTTATTAAAACAGAGAATAATTATAGAAGCTACATTGTGGTGGACAATTTGTCCTTTTACAAAATGCGACTTGTTACTTATAGCATTTTTTTGTTGCAATGCCACAGATAAATTCTATGGGTGGGTAAATACCATGGGTGGATCTCACTTACAATACCATGGGTGAATTAATACTATTGGTGGATGCCACTTACAATACCATGGGTGGATAGATACCATGGGTTGATGCTAATTACAATACCATGGGTAAATTTCATGGATGGATGGATAACATGGGTGGATGAATACCATGGGTGGATGCCATTTTCCATTTGGATCATTCCTCACTTCTTAAGAAGCAATGGTCCCCATTGCGTGAAGTTCCCTCCTGAGAAGCCTTTGTTGAATATGAAGAGCCACTGAAGAGCATGATTTTGTGTGGTTAACCCATAACCGTGATGAACGAAAATTCGAGGATAGAGATACCCTGTAATGCTTGTGACCAACTGTGATATTGACAATGTGCGACCTAGCAAATGGAATTCAATGAAGTGTGGGTTTGTGGATGACCCATAACCATGAAAAATGAAGATTTGAGGATAGAGATACCCTATAATGCTTGTGACCAACTATGATACTAATAGTGTGCGGCCTAGCAAATGGACTTCGATGAGAAGGATTTTGTGCGGTTGACCCATAACTGTGACGTTGATTATTGATGAAGTAGCAGGTGCCTACATGGCTTGGGGTGGGAGGACACATCTCTAAATAACCCAAACGGAATGCTGCTATGCTGAAACTGATGAATGTGAAGCAAGTGCCTACTAAAGTGGGGTGGGAGGGCACGTCTCCAAAGGGACCTCGCTCCGAATGTTGCTCCAGATTTAAAATGAGCATAAATCGGTCAATATAACTTGAAATTTTATTATAACCTATTTTTAGAAATGGAATGATCATTCTACATCTTCCTATGTGTTTGAAATTTCTATCTAGAGACTCTAGACTCTCAGATTCGCGCTGGAACTCTCCCATCGTCACAACATTTCTGAAAAAAATAATTAATTTTAAATCAGCGATAACTCCCTCATTCAGACTCCAATTCCACCGATTTGTTTTTGAAATTGGGTGATTTTTCAAGGGGAGCTCAGATATGTAACCATTTATCTGAAATTTCACACTGAAAACTGCAAGAAATGACAGGAGAGCCACCTTCCATGAATTGTCATGAGAAAAATTGTTGCAACCTTGCTGATTTTGAATCAGTGACATCTCCCTCTTCCGAACTCCAATTCGGCCGCTTTTTTTTTTGAATTTGAGTAATTTTTTCGCAAGGAATCCAGATCTGGTCTTTGTTTCTGTCAAATTTTCACCAAAAGTTTCAGATCTGATCTGCAAACTCGCCGCCCAAAAAAATCATGGAGTTTGCTAAAGATTGTTGCAAAACATTGAAATTGAAATATGCTTCAAACCCTCATTCCCATGGATTCATAACTTGAATCTGATACCATTGATCCAGATCTTGGGGGGAGGTCCCCAAGATCTAAAAAATTGAAATGGATCTAACAAGATCTACAAAATTAGAATTCTAGAAAAAAAGAGAGAACACAAAGCAAATAAAACCACAAAGAAACTTGTTTTATTAAAACAGAGAATAACTATAGAAGCTACATTGTGGTGGAAAATATGTCCTTTTACAAAATGCGAATTGTTACTTATAGCATTTTTTTGTTGCAATGCCACAGGTAAATTCCATGGGTGGGTTAATACCATGGGTGGATCTCACTTACAATACCATGGGTGGATGCCACTTACAATACCATGGGTGGATAAATACCATGGGTAAATTCCATGGGTGGATGGATAACATGGGTGGATGAATACCATGGGTGGATGCCATTTTCCATTTGGATCAGGAAGCCCGCCAAAGAGGCTGACAAGTTGTCGCTAGATGTGAGAGAGAATGTGGGAGCACCCACATCACAACGCAAGAAGAGAAGGTCCCTAAAGCGGTACATTGGATACATGGCTTTTATGAGCGAAGGTATAGAGATAGAAACATCCTATTTTGAGGAAGAAGTGTAGCAACTAGTGTGGGTTGATGCCATAGTTGAGGAGTATGAATCCATTATCGTAAACAATGTATGGAAAGTTATTCTAAGGCCAGTGGGGAAGTCAGTTGTAGGATCCAAGTGGGTCTACAAGGTGAAGCATGAAGCAAATGGGAGTGTGGAGAAGCATAATGACGGATTTGTGGCCAGAGGATTCTCTCAGGTGGAGGGGATTGACTATGATGATACTTTTGCACCAATCGCAAGGTACTCATCTATCAGATCCATCCTTGCACTCTCAGCGCATAGGGGATGGAAGATACATCAGATGGTTGTAAAGACAACCTTTCTCTATAGAGTGATTGAGGAAGAGGTGTACATTAAGCAACCAAAAGGTTTTGAGACATTACACAGGGAGTCGCATGTGTGTAGACTCAAGAGAGAACTATATGGGCTGAAGCAAGCACCTCATACTTGGTACACCAGAATCGACAACTATTTCACCGGTTTGGGCTTCACCAAGAGTAAAGCAGATGCGAACCTTTATCATATTGTGGTAGATTATAAGCTTTTGATTATTATACTTTATGCCGATGATCTGATACTGACAGGTGATGAGAAGCTCATCAAGTCTTGAAAAGAGGACCTTGCAAGAGAATATGAGATGAAGGACATCAGGCACTTGCACTATTTCTTGGGAT
Source organism: Pinus albicaulis (assembly GCA_034641835.2). Lineage (NCBI taxonomy): Eukaryota > Viridiplantae > Streptophyta > Pinopsida > Pinales > Pinaceae > Pinus > Pinus albicaulis. Next base: position 560,077,404 of record CM076580.1, on the reverse strand, counting down.
TGGAAATATGGCAAAGAGATGGGGAACTATTGGTATCTCCGAGAAATTATGCCAACGAGAACCTCAGGAAGTTCCACATGGAGGGAAACAAACCTATTAAGACTCCTCTAGCAGGAAACTGAAGGAAGGAGGATGATACTTCAGGTAAAGTAGTGGATGCTACTATTTACAGGAATTTTTGGGGTTTACTCATGTATTTGATGAACACATGACTAGACATATGATACACAATTAAACCGCTTTGTCAAGCTATGTCAAGCTATAGTTAAACCTACCAAGCTCTTTTGGAAGGCAGACAAGCATGTGTTGAGATACCTCAAAGGCACTACAAAGTATGGGATATGGTATAGACAGATAGAGGGAGTTAAGCTTCAAGGCTTCACCGATGCAGATTGGGCAAGGAGTCCATCTGACAGGAAGAGCACATTAGGGGGCATATTCAACATATGATCAACACTATTTTCCTGGTATAGCAGGAAACATAGATCATTTACACTCAGTTCAGTAGAGGCAAAGTACATGGCGGCTAGTCAAGTAGCATGTGAAGCCATACAGATGAGGAGGATACTTGTTGGTTTGTTTGGTCAAAAAATGGATCCGAAAGTGATTTATTGTGATAACCAAAGTTGCATCAAACTCTTGGTTAATCCAGTTTTTCATGACAAGTCCAAGCATATTGATATCCAGTATCACCATCTCATAGATTGTGTTCAGAGGCAGATTATTTCATTAGAGTACATTCCCAGAAGGAGCGGGATGCAGACAACTTGACGAAGGCGCTGGTAAGAAGAAAATTTGATTTCAACACCAACAAGATCGGGGTAGCAGATAATCCATTTCTTGTTGAGATGGAGCGTTGAAATGACATCCAAAGGGGGCTTCTGATTTAATTTTTCCTTAATTAAATTGGAAGAGAAATTGTAATATCATCTCATGACAACCTGTATTAGTTAACTGAGTCAGGAAGACTTAGTTAGCTTAGGAAATTCAAGTTGAGGGTCAGAGAGGAGACATGTAGAGTTCTCTCATGATTTTAAGGGGTCCAGTTACAATAATCTGTGAATTGTAATAATTAGTTAACTCTATTAATTGAGTTAAAATCAATTTAACTAGTTCTAACTGAGAGATGAGCTAGTGATAGGCCCAATGAATTAAATATGATTTAATTCATAAGTAGTGATCAATAAATTAACTGATAATTATCTATAAATAGTTGGTTTAAGGAAGGCCCACTTGAGATTGAGGTTAAAGGGAAGATAACTATCAGTTGTATAATTAAAAAATTGTACAGGTTATGTATGAGGTCATCGGGATGCCTTGCAGGAATTGTGCAATCAATTCTTGGGATTTCCTATTTAATAGTGCCACAATTCCTCCAATAATGCGTGATCAAGGCTGGTCAAACAGAGGTTGAGAATTGGTTAAGTATTTGACTGATTTTTCCTAGATCAGAGTGAGACAGTCAACAAAGTGAAGAGGTTCCTCAGTGGGAAATAACATTGTATTGTTTTATGGTCCTGACTTTATGCGATATAAAAATAGCAAGGTTTTGATCAGTTGCTTTCCCCAGATACATCTTGTGTTGTGCGATTGATAATTTCTTTCTCTTACTTGTTATGTGATTGTGGGATTGATAATTTCTTTCTCTTACTTGTTATGTGATTGTGCGATGGAATTTGGTTGATGCAAATTTGTAGAAGGATTCAATATTTTGTTTTAGTACATTACAAGATCATATTGAATCCCTTCGGATAATTTCTACAATTTATTCCTTCTCCGTTTTATTTATTTTTTAACTTTAACGGATATGATTTTGTATTTATGTAAAAAAGAGAGTGTGGGGCTTTGCCAGAGCAGCCCTAATTACATCATACATAGTCAGCTATAGTTGTTTTCAATCTTGACATTAGCAAGGGATTTCTACGAATCTGTCTTCATTTATGTAGAGCAGCCCCTTGTCCGTTCCGCTCCCTTTGTTGGCCATCGAATCCGCTTCGCTATTTGAGCTTCTAAGGACATGAAAAAATTTGATGGATGCAAAGGCGGAGAGGACTACTTTCAGCCTTTCCAATGTTCTGTTGAGACCTGCATTTCTGAATTGCTCTTCCGTGTTCAGCTTATTTATGATAATCTCTGAGTCTCCAAATACCTGTATTTCTTTGATCCCTTTTTCTCGGGCGATTTGACATGCTTTGAGGAGACTGAGAAGCTTCGCCTGATTATTGGTCTTCAGACCAAGACCCCAGTAGAAAGAGTCTCGGGTTGCACCATCTGGGGAATAAATGATCCCGCCGGCACCTGAGGGACCGGGGTTTCCTTTAGACGCCCCATCGAAGAAGATTGTATGTGTTTTTTGAGCTCTCCACCAGTGTTGAAATGTTTCATCGGAGTCTCTCTTTTTCCAGATTGGATGATCTGTTTGAGGAGCTAGGAGGTTCTTTCTGCTTTGAGGTTCAAAGGTTCCGAGCCACCTCTTCTCAACCGGCAGAAGAGATGCATCCACTTTGAGATACTGTTGCTGGGCTGCTTCAAGGAGGAAAGATCTGGCTTTTGCTGCAACTTGTAAGGGAGTGTGGTTCTGGTCATTGAAAATCTTCTGGTTGCGGGCCAACCAAATCTGCCAGCAAACGAACTTGGGCAGAGCATTCCATACTTTGCGCCAAAACGATTTGTGAGGTATTCGAGAAGGGTAAAGATGACTCCATTCTGCAAAAAGGTCTGCTACTGAGGACTGAGTGGGGGAGTTTATGTGGAAATCTTGCAGCATAAGATCCCAGACTTCCTTGGCGAACAGGCAATCAATGAAAAGATGGTGAGCAGTCTCAGTGTTGCACCTGCAAAGAGCGCACCTGTGAGGGCCAGCAATCTTTCTTTTTGCCAGATTGTCGCCGGTAAGAATCTTATTATGAATCACCGTCCAGAAGAAAAAGTTGACTTTTGGGAGTGCTAGAGGCTCCCAAACGTTTTTCCAAAACGCTGCACTGTGCTTACTGTTTCCTGTTGTCTGAAATGCTTTGAAGCCTTCTGCTGTAGTGTATTCCCCAGATCGACCCCATCCCCATCGGTCTTGCATGGCACGATGTATCGGTGCTGCGCCTTCCAACTGGTGTAGCAGATTGTTTAATTGGTTTTGCAAATGGGCAGGGGTGTCGTGTAGTGCCCAACCGACCCATTCATCTCTGTGGTCCCAAGCCGATATGTCATAAACGCTTAATTTGCCAGTTGATATGAGCCAGTCCCTTAAGTCTGAGATCTCTGCGTTTTCTATTAAAGGATTCCGCCCCATTATGCTATCGTGCCAGAGGCGTGTGTATTTACCATTCCCGGGGATCCTGTAAGCGTTTCGACTGAAGAATTTGCTGCTCTTATAACAGAGCTTCCATAGCAGCGTACTGTTGACAATGTTTCCCAACTGTAGGTTTCTGAAATCGACTTTGTTGGTATATTTTGATCTTAAAATGACACTGACAGGATGCTTTGGATCTTTAATCATTTTCCACAAGATTTTGCTACCAAGGGCGAGATTGACCAGGGAGGGGTCTCGTATTTGCAGTCCTCCTTCATCGATGGGCTTTTTGACAATGTCCCAGTTTGCCAAGTGTTGTTTCTTATCGTTGCCCCTGCCTCCTTGCCAGAGGAAATCTCTGAGAAGAGAGGAGATTTGATCCATAACATTTCTGGGGGCGAGCAAGAAAGCTGCTTGGTAAATTATTAAGGAAGACAGCTGAGATTTTATCAAAATGACCTTGCCTCCTTTCGTTAACCAGAATCCTCCCCATTTCGAGATTTTGGTTTTGAATTTGCTTATTATGTCGCTCCACAGCGACCTCTTGTTCACTCCTGAGATTATGGGGAGCCCGAGATATCTGATCCAGTCCCATTGGGAGTGCCCTTTGAATCCAAGAATATTAGCTATATTGTTAAGCTCCTGTTGATCAGTGTTCCAGCTGAAGACTTCACTTTTTTTTTCATTTACCAGAGCTCCTGAGACTTTGCAGTAGTTTCTTATGACAGTGTCAAAGGCCTTCGCTATTCTGGTTGAGGCACCTCCCAAAAGAATCGAGTCATCTGCAAAGAGGGCATGATTCAAAGGGTTAACTCTGCTGGTGGGTTTGAGGCCCGGAAGGGAGCCTATCATTCTTTCTGCTTCAAGTTTTCGACTTAGAGATTCAGCCAATAAGATGTAAAGAAAGGGAGAGAGCGGGCATCCCTGCCTGATGCCTCTCTTAGCTTGGAAAAAGTTCGCTGGCCTGCCATTAATGAGGGGGGCTATCCAAGGGTTATCCGTGCAGGCCTTTATGAGATTTACAAACTGAGGAGAAAAGCCAAAGGAGAGCAAGACTTTGCTGAGAAATGTTCTGTTGACTCTGTCGAACGCATTCGCCATGTCTAGCTTTATGAGCATACCTTTCTCTTTTCTCTGCTTACTTGAGTGTATGGTCTCCTGCACTTGAATGACGTTGTCCAGAATGTGCCTGCCTTCCACGAATCCTCCTTGGGGACTAGAGATAATCCGGGGAAGCAAGGGTTTTAATCTGGTTGCCAACAGTTTTGCCAAAATCTTGTAGGAGGCGTTGCATAACGATATTGGCCTGAATCTGGAAAAAGTTTCCGGATTAGAGTCTTTGGGAATCAAAGCTAAATAGGTTGAGTTGGTGCTGCCACCTACTTTAGCTTTTTTCAAGAATCCCCGAACCATCTTTTGTAGGTCATATTTTATGATGTCCCAGCATACTTTGTAGAAATGAATGGTGAATCCGTCAGGTCCGGGGGCCTTGTCAGATTCCATGGACCAAATGACTTTGATAATCTCTTCCTCCGAAACCGGTTTACAAAGATCAGAATTGTCCTCTGGTGAGATGAGGGAAGGGATGTGAGTGAGAAAATCAACTTCATCCACATCATCTCCATGGGCGCCCGAGCTGAAAATATTTTGGAAGTGTATTTCAGCTGCTTCTTTGACTTGTTGGAATCCCTTGCAGGTTTGGCCCTCCGATGTCTTTATTTCTGCTATGTAGTTCCTTGACAATCTGGCTCGGTACTGCCGATGAAAGAAAGAGGTATTGCGGTCCCCGGCTTTTAGCCACAAGCTTCTAGACTTTAATCTCCAGTACTCTTCCTCTTTTCTGAAGGATTGGAAGGCTGCTCTCTGTGCTTTTGTTTCCCTGTCCAATAGATCTGCACTGATGTTTTTGCTCTCCATATCGTTTTGAAGGGAATGCAGTGCCTGGACTGCATCGACTCTTTGGGAGGTGGGATTGGAGGCTGGTTTCTTAATCCAGTCCTTCAAAGCTTTTTTGGTAAGTTTCAACTTTTTCTCCCAAACGAAGCTTGGAGAACCTGAAATGGATGTGGCCCAGGCTGCTTTCACCGTCTCAGAGAAACCCTCCCTTTCGATCCATTGAGGAGAGAAGCGGAATGGAATGGGACCCAAGTCCTCTTCATCTTCTATACAGAGTTGTATGGGCTTGTGATCAGAGGATAGCTTGGGCAGAATTTTCGTAGTTATGATCTTCCTATTCATGAGGAGAGAGGTTTGCACTAGAAAGCGATCCAGGCGGGCAGAAATGTGTTCTGTCCCAGTTCGATTATTAGACCAAGTGAAGAGTCCTTGGATTGGGTTGAAATCCTGCAGATCCCATTGCTGAGCGAGCTCTTCCACTACAGCAACCATGGGATCCTTGGAATTGATGCCTCCTCTTTTCTCTTTGGCTTTCAACACAATGTTGAGATCCCCAGCAAGGATGATATTGTTGGGGGTTTCCTGCTCTAGAAATGCTGCCAGGGAGTTCCAGCAGTCTCTTTTTTCAGAATAATTGACAGGCACATAAAGATTTACAAGAGAGATAGTCAACTTACTTGCAAGATGGATTATTTCTGTGAATATCCAATGTTGGGTCTCGTGGGTTTTGATCAGCTGAAATTTATCTTCGGTCCAGAGAGTTGCCAGTCCTCCCGAAGAGCCCCGTGCGCTGATCGCTATGCCTGAGCTTTTCTTCCATTTTGTCTTACTGATATCTAACAGTGCTTGTCCTGCTATCTTTGTCTCTTGGAGCAAGAGGATTTCTGCAGGTTCCGACTTTAATAGGTCCTTTACTGCTTCTATTTTTGCGTGGTTCCCCAATCCTCTGCAATTCCAAGAGACTAGCTTCATTATTTACCTGTGAGCGGGGTGGAGCCACCCTTGGCTGGCCTGGGCCTACTATTTCTTCCGATCGTCATTTCTATTGTGGACTGGCTTCCTTGCGTTTTGAGCCTTTCTGCTTCTTCCTCTCTTTTTTCCTTGCGGGATTTCCTTCCGGCTCTTTTTAATGGGCGCTCAAAGATTTCTTCCTCTGAGGACTCTGAGCTTTCGACTGCCTTTTTCTTTGTGACTTCTGCATAGGTGGGGTTGGAGGGGCTGCCTTGGGATGCTTCAATCTGAATGGCGACCCCTCCCTCTTTGCTAGGAGGAGGGCCTTCTGCATGTTCCTGGTTCTCCTGAGCTTTATTCAGTGGTTCAGTTTGTACACCCTCCATTTCTTTTGAGATTTCTTCCGCTTCCTGGGTGGGAATGGAGGTGTTCACAGCTCTGTCTTGTGCTTTTCACTGTCTTTTTGCATAGAGTTTGTTCTGCGAGACTAGGGTCCCGCACGGTCCCCCGTATGTTTTCGGTGCTCTCTTGTCTCTTTTCGGTGTTTCTGGTAAAGTGGTAAGTAGCCGGAGTGTACGCATTTAAGGGAAATTTGTTCGTAGTCGACCTCTTGGACATGCGTCCAACTTTGCTGCAAAGGCTCGGTCGCTTCGAGCGATCCCTCCTCCGAGTCCACTTCAACGTCAAAGATGAAGCATGCATATTGGTCTTTTCTTACATTTTGATGTTGTGTATTTGCCTAGTGCGTTCCCAATGATGCGGAGCGACTTTTGATTCCGGCGGTGAAGAGAGCGGGATAGAGTCTCACCCACAGAAGCACGGCGGATGGGGCCGTCTTGGGAAGGGTCGAAATACGGAGTCCATTTGTTTAAGTACGAGCCACTGTGACCCCATGGTAGGGACCATTTACGGAATATTAGCTTAAATATTTGTGTTTTCAAACACAAATACAAAATATCCTTTGCCCACAAAGTAGCTCTTTATCGTCTTTATCAGGGTTTCCAATTTCTTTGCGTCCGGTCCTCACGGATTTGGGTGAAGGCCATAAGCACGTGAAGGCGCTTTATCGGGGCCACCTCTTTGTACGCCGAGGTTCGGTCTTGCTTTGCGGTGTCTTCCTCACAGCGAGAACCAGCGCGAGAATCGTATCCAATATTTTGATAAATTTCTGTTGAAATACGTGCGCTGCGTTTTGTTCGGATGCGATCAAAGTTACGAAGCTGTGACTTCGGGAGGCGGATCGGCGGGGGGCGAGCCCTCGGGGAATCTCCATCGATCGGCGGCGGGGGAGGGCGGGGTTTGTGCGGCCGGGCGCGGCGGCCGGGCGGCGATGTATGGCTCCCAGAACCCTGGCTTGGAGCGCGAGAGCGGCGTGCGGCCAGTTTTTCAATAATCCTCAGAGTGGGTTTTTTTCTCCAATTTTTGATGCTTAGAGGGCATACAAGATCATAGATGCTAGGTTTGTTTTTATGATAGGCTAACATACTTTTTAAAAGTGAGTCGAGAAGCCATCAAGGCATAGATCTCTATCAACGTCCATTAAAGATAATATGTCTCAAATTTCTTTGTCAATTATTTCTCACGTTAGGGCATCATTGTCCTCCTACGTGACTAGGTGATGAATGTGCTCTAACATGCTTTCTTCTACCTTTTTTCAGAAGCCAAGGGTGATTCTTTATAGAGGTCGAAATAGTGAGTTAGAGTTTCTTATTTGATTTGGTTGTAGGACTCTAGCACTTTCCCATTTTAAGTAGTAATATTAATAACATTATTCCTCCAAACTCTTTGGATTTTCTCGTTGAAAATGCAGCAAGAAAATCTAGTTTTGACTTTGCCTTGGTCAAACTAGATTAAAATTCGAATTTTAATTTCACTAAAATACTTGAAGGTAGTTAACTGAGGTGACATGGCACTTTTCACTTAGTTAACTCAATTAATTCTAGTTGGAGACACTTGATTTTAGTTCAATATGATTGATTGCTAATTTCTAGCAATCTATTTCTGTTAAATTGAGTTATTGTTAGTTAAAATAGTTCTAACTGCAAGATGAACTAGTGGAAGATCAAAGAGTGGAAGTGGAACTTCAACTCATTGTAGCGATCAACCACTTCACTAATCAATCAACTCAGAATAATTGATGCATGTAGAGAATTCGAGTTACCCAGTTGAGATTGGAGTTCAAGTTCAATGTACTATCAATTTTAAACTATTCTAAGTCGTATAGGTGGTGCATGCAGTCAGAGATTGGCCTAAAGGAATTGTGCAATCCAGATTGAGGAATTTCCCTAATTAATAGGGGCTAATTCATCAAGGAAAAACACAAGGAAATAGGAGCTTGGAAGGATGATAAATTGGCTAAGTATTGGCCTGAGTCAGTTAGTGAAGCAACAAGATAGAAGATACAAGTGCAGGTTGTGCTCAAGCTTGAACAAGCAATTGTATTCATCCAGATTCTTTGATTAATGCAATACAGATAGGAAGGGGTTTTGAGCAGTATCTTCACCCTAGATAAATATTTGTGTATGTGTGTTGAATCTTGATGCATGTTTATGGTTTTTATTCTCGATTGTAAATTTATTTCCGCAGATGAGTAGAGTAGATTTGAGTCTTATGTTTTACTAAATTACATGAACAGTTTTGAATCTATAAGGAATTTCTACATTTCCTTCCCATGGAGGAGTTTTGTATTCTCGTCTCTTAGTTTAAACTCTGTGCTTCTTGATTTATGTCTCTTTGTCTCTTATACTTCCTTTTGTAGTTCTTGTTGCAACCTCTAGTAGATCCAATTTTCCTTTGAGAGGAGATTGGTTGATGCAGGGAGGTGCTCTAATTGTTCTTATGTTTCTTGCAATTAGAGTTTGAGAGAATTTGTTTTTTCTTCAAATTTGATTTTATTAGCCTTTTCCATGATTTAAGAGCTTGCTTGATCTCTTTTATTTTTTCTTCCCATTTGAAGGTTGGAGAGCCATCTATCCATTGATTCTACACATATGATATTATTCCTTAAATGGTTAGGATCTTGGGACCATAAAAGGTTATATTTGGAAGGAATCTGGTCATAGTTCTCCAGGGAAGAGAAGGAGAAGGTTATATGCTAATGATCATAGCTAGACCATAGAAGGATTTGGGATAGGGGCATGATGTTTTCTTCAAGGACTGAGCTATGAATTGGGAATTTTCCAAGCCTGGCCATTATGTGTCTAGGTCCAAGCCATTTATTCAACCAAGTGAATTTTCCTTTGATATGTTTTAAATTTACCAAATCCATGATGGAAGATAGGTCTTCCATTTTTTCCCTAACAGGGTCTTTGACTGGTGATCCACATTTTTTCCTAATTGTGCATGGTGGTGTTGAAGTACCCCATTAGAATGTAGTTGGAATCCCATTCAAAGTATTTTAAGTCCGATAAGGAGGACACACATATAGGTTTGTTTGGGTAGGAGTTGGGCATATAAACATTGATAAAATTAACTATATTATCTAAGGGGATATGGAGTAGACTATTTGCTAGCTAATGAGCTAATGGAAGGGCCTAGATGAATTGAACATGTGATGTGGACAACATTATGCACAAGCCTCCAAATTATCCTCTTGAGGTAATTTCTTTTACCATGTTGTTTTTCTGAATTATATTGCTTTTGTGGAGGGAAACAAATTCCTCTAACTTAGTCTCTTGGAGCATACTAATTTGGGGTGTATATATTCTGATCAATTTTTTGACTTAGGTCCATTTTCCTTCCCTTCATAGAACTCTATATTCATATGAGATGGATTTAATCATTTATTAGATTTGGGGCCCTTTCCAAAGGAGGGACTAAACCACTTTTTTCATTGGAGATTTTGGTGTTTTGGTTAAAGCAACCTTCAATGGTGTGTTGAGTGCCCAATCCTTATCCCGACCAACTTGTTCCTCTCTTTTTCATTGTTGAATTTCCTTCCATATTTCTTGCTAGTCTTGCTAACTATTGAGTCTTTGGTTGCTTCATCCTTTAACTAGTTTTCTAACAATTCTAATTCAGGGGGAAGGAGTTATATGCCTAGCCTCGAGGTTCCTAAAATTTTAAAGATAGAGAGACTTTCCTCTTGGAAGTGGAAATAATGGTATCAACAAAGTGAAAAGGGGAATATTCTAGCTTAAGCATATCCCCTAATTTATTTCCTAGGTTTTCTTTAGGGTCAAGCTTCTTTGGGGGATCCTCATGAGAGAACACTTCATCACAATTCATAGAAGGGGATGGAGGGGGATGGGGGCTTGGGGAGGGGTTCTTGGATGGCTGTTGGATGGAGGAAGAGGGGCTAAGGATTCAGGGGAGTGATTTACTAGTGGTTTGGTAGGGGGTCTCACAAAATGGCCATATTCATGGCATGGTTTGTATTTGAAGGGGATTTGACCTCTTCTTCATATTTTGGGTTATTTCCACTTATACCCTTACTTAAATTATTTCTCTCCTAGAGGAGCCTTTGGAAAATGTCTCACAAAATGACCATATTCATGGCATGATTTTCATTTGAATGGATTTGGTCATTTTCCATCTCTTATATAAATATCTAGTTGTTTAGGTTGAGTTGGATGGCTTCTACAAGTCCTTTTACAAGGTCCACTTCTACACATATTCTATCATAGGAAAACATTCTTTCTTTCAATTATTCCTTATCAATATATATCCCCAAGCATTTCCAATATTTCTTAGGGTTTCTTTTTTCCAACAATGAAGGGGGGTGTGGGGGTGTGGAAGTTTGACCCATACGGGGACCATTGAGGGGGTGTTTTTAGGGTTAAAGTCCAAGCTCCATCTATTCAAGTATAATGTTTCCCCCCCCATAAATTATGGGCCACTTCTGAAGATTAAATCTCTATATGCCTTCTCTTCAAAAAGGAATGCAAAAAACCCCTATTGTAGAATGACAATGAGAGATTACATTTTATCATGGGTCTATAGTTCTTGTCCACCCAATTTCACATCGATTAGGGAAAATGTCATATTCCAATAAATTGGTCTATGAGGGTGCACTTAGAAAGATGTAGAGCCATTAATTGGGACTGAGTGACATGCACAACAACTTTAGGAATTTCCTCGAGAAATTTTACAAATCTCAATTGAATAGGCTTCGTCGATTTTGTTTGGGAATTGACAAGGGCAGAGAAGGAAACCATATTAGGAGGAAGTGGAGGTGGCAATGGGGGAAAGGGAGGAGGAGGAAAGCCTCATATTAGAGGTTGGGCTATCAATAGGAGATGAGGGGACACCTATTAGGTTTTAAGGGGTCATAAATCAAGAATTCTATGAAATCTTTTTCCTCCATCAATGATTGTTGTTTTGTGTTTATTATGCATTTATTTTTCTCTCTTTTTATAACAAATATAAATAAAAATCAAGCCAATATTTCAAAATGCACTAGCACATTATTGATTGAGAAATTATGGAGACATAAACTATTCACTAAAGAAAGAACTAGTACCTTGTCAGTGAGCTCTAAATGACTAAACCATAACGTGCTATGGGAAATAAATATTGATAAGTCAATGAAAAATTTACCATGCCTTTAAAATTTTATATCTATTCTTTCCTTCTCAAATAGGTAGTCAAGAATTGATTTTAATATTTTTGGGGTCCATTTATGATTAACAATTTTGAAACAAGGCACACCTTTCCCCAAAATTGGAAAGAAATCCGAGAGTCATTTGGAGAAGGGACTTCATGAGCCACTACAAATCTTGATAAGTGGCATTATCAACAAGTATTGGAACATTATGAGTAAATCCCATTTAAATGCATGGCATGTCATGCATATGAGATATTTATCAAAAAATTGTCTAAAAATTCAAGAAAAAGACCCACTAAGCTATTTAGGGAGCATCCCAAGTTCAAGAATGCTTTTAACAGAAGGATTTCAAGTTTCTTTCGAATATAAGAAGGAACTTGCAATGAAAAATACCATTCAATCAATCAGAATCTCAAATAAACCCAACCCCGTCAAGCATGTGTTGGACATATTGAGAGGAGGGGTGGTGAATCAATATTTCTTTTCAATTGTTATTTTTACCAGTTAGATCACTTATATTTAGAACACAAAATGAAAAATAAGAATAAATGCTTTTATTAATTTCTTCATTGCAATAAATCAAGTGCAATATATGTAGGGCTCCATCCCTAGATGAAGACACTGATCTTCAATCTCCCAGGCTCCAACCTGTATTTTCCAAGCACTGACTTGGACTTTCAAGGCTTCAACCTTGTCAATTCTAAGGCACCAACCTCAAGCGCTCCAACCCTATATCTGGTACAGGTTCCAACCTAGTCTATTGAGGACTCCTATCCTCTAGGGCTCCAACCCTATCTTACAAGGCACCAACCTTGTCTCTATGAGGCTCCAAACTCCAACTTCAATTCGTCAATAATATGTTTGGTTATTCTTCACAGCTCCCAGTGTCTTCTTCAACGAGCCCTGTGAATCTTCAACTATGCCTTCAATTATTCTCCACATCACATCATCAATGATAACCTTGATCTCTTAGAAGGTGTCACCACTGCTTTTCATCGTACCCAAACAATTTCTTCAAGTCACCCTCATGATGATCTCATGGTACTCCAAGATGTCTTCAAGATTCTTCACTATGCTGCACCATATCTGATCCAGAAACTAATCTTCACGATATTCTGAGGAATGTCTTCAAACCCAACAAGATGCCTTCAATAAGAAAGATCTTAAGCACCAATATAAATCTTCAATTTATCCTTAATGTACGGCTCTAGATGCTACCATTGTTGCACTTATTGCTTCAAGGCTAACTTCCAAACTCTAATTTCAAACACTCTGTCCCCCAAAAAATGCTCTAATAGTGCTCCAATAAATAAGACAATTCCATAGATTATTAAGGAATTGTTCCAAATATTACCAAGGAACTTCTCAAAAAAATTCTTAACAATTAATCCAAAGTTTGTACAACTTTTCTTTAAATTCACTCCAAAGATGGGCTGAGGAGAGAGGCTGAATAAGACAAGAATGTGATTCTGCTTCATAGAGAAGGCCAAGGTATGAGGCTTTTGATAGGCGAAAGTCTGCTCCTTTTACAGGGCTGAAATTATATTCCTTTTACAACAATGCTAAAGTCCTCCAAAGATCCAAATGTAACTCTAGAATAGGTCCACCAATAATCTTTACAAGGTCCGCAAAGGATAAACAATATACCACAGGTCTGTAAAATAATCCGAGTCACTATTTTGTGATGGCACAAGTCTGTCCAGCCTACAGGTTCGAGGATGATCTAAGGTTTGTTGCAATAGATCAGGTCTGAGTTTTTCTAAGCTATGCCAAGTCTGAGCCACAATAATTTCAATTAGATCCGAGCCACTGTAATCCGAGCTACTGCAACTTCGGATAGGTCTGAGCCACTATAACAGGCCCATTAGAAACTTCTGACAGGTTTGAGTTTTGTGATTACTGTAGGTCCGAGTTATAGGTCTTGAATTTGCAGTGCAGTTTAGTGATCTTAAAGCCCAAACAAAATATCCTATTCTCCTCCTTGACCCTTAAGCTTCTCTTCTCGATGCCTTAATGTATCACTATAATTAATGACCTAATTTTTTTGATGAAAGTTAAGGTTTGAACTTGTATATATAGTGATTTCATATTATAAAACTGAAGGGACACGTCTCTGGAGAGAAGCTGACATGTGAGGTAAGTACAGGTCAAGTCACAATTAATTATATTTTTCTTAACTTGAAAACTCATTATCTTATCAACCATCGAGAGTTTGGGGGAAAATAAGGGTTCATTAGAAAGGGAAAAGTATACTCTAAAAGATGGTATAGGATTCAATTTGGAAGGATGCCTCTAAGGTGGTAAAAACATTTTTTATTTGTGACTGTCCTTAATTTTTGTGTGCAGAAAGTGAATAGGACAACATGGCTTCTCCATTGTTTGGCTTCTTCTTTGTTTTTCTTCTCCATTGTTTGGTTTATCAATCATAGGATCATAGTGTCATCCACGTCATAATAGTATCCAACAATGAATGTATCATCTCATGTGCACTGATAAGTCATAGTGTAGCCTTTATTAATTTTTTATTGGGAAAGCTCCAAAGTAGTCTTTCAACCATGTCATGAAGACCATTATCAAGTGTGATCATTCAAGAGTATGACATCATCACGTGTATGGCTTCATCAAGTATAGTCCTCCATATCAAGGGTAAGGAAATCATCCGGGTTCTAGGCTTCTTCATTAAGAGTAAGAACATCATCATGATTTCTAGGGCTTCTTCACGGGTTTATGGTGCCTTCATGGACATCTAGGGCATTATGATCAATAGGCATTTAGGAAAATACTTCTTCATAGACTTTGACATCATCATTAATGGTCTCATAGTCAACCAAGAGTCATAGCATCATCATCTGGAACCAGGTATCTCAAGAATATTGACATCTCACTCAATGCCATATTGACATCAATGACAACCTCGATTAACAACATGAATATATATGAATATATATATGAGATTCTTGGCAATTTAGAGAACAAAGAAAATCTAAAAATCAAAAAGAAGAAAATTGAAAAAAAACCAACAACATATCTTCATCCAAAACTTGATCAACTACCCATTCGGTTCGATCCATTCTTAAGGGGAAGATAAAGAGGAAATTGAAAAAAGGAAAAAAAAATTCAAACCAATAAAAAAAGAAAATGAAAAAGTAGAGAAATCAAAGGTAAAAAGTTTTAGTAAAGAAAAAGTACACCAATCAAAACCAATTATGCAAACTCCATCCAAGTCATCAAAATCCTATGCTAAAATTATGGAAAAGGCCTCAAAACCTTCACCCAGCATTACCACGGGTAGAAAACCCAATCGAAAATGAATTGTTCTTGGGGCAAGTTTCAAACAACCTTGAGGGAGTTACATTCTTGGTTTTTTAATACTCTATTTGTGTGTTATTCTCTAGTGAATTTGTGTTAAAAGATATGATAAGGTGACTTTTAGAGTGCTCCACTCCCTTGTTCCTTGATGGGAGGAAACCAATAGTAAAAATTCGAATCCTCTTATAATCACAACTCCTTGTGATGTAACCCCAATGGACACCTTTCCTCCATTTTCTTTTAGTGATTTTTTAATTGACTAGTCAATATTGATAACGCGTTATGGATGAGTCACAGTCACCTAGTGAATTTTTAATTGACTAGTCAATATTGATTTCACATAAAGCGTTATGTGTTAGAGTTATGCACAGCAGAAACAATAAAGAATATATCCAGAGACATAAACATAAAAGGTCAGCAACAAATCATTAACATAAACACAAATGTTTAACCGGGAAAAACCTCAAACTCCGGGGAAAACCCATCCTAATGAAATTTCATTAGCATTGGCCAAAACCCTGGCCAATCCGGCCAAGTGAGCCTTCACCGCTCACCTCCAGGCCTACCTTACAATGAAGTCTTCCCAGCCTTTTATAGGCTTCATTACATGCAATACCGTGGGTCAAAACCATGGGTGCACAAAACCATGTACCCCAAAACCACCACTGTTTACCCTAGTTCACATTGACTCTACCCCGAGTCATGTTTACCTAACAATTCCCCCCTTAAACTTGACTTGGGGCTTCTTGACTAAATCCAGCCAAAACCTGCTAAGTGAGACAACCCCGCTCACTCTAGCTCTTCCCCCCTCAAATTTTTACCCAGGGTAATTGTTAACTTGACATCCCCCTATCACCTAGGTCTAACCCAGACTTTACCAGTGATTACCCAGGGGTACGCATGCCATACCAGGTCTTACAGCAGTATGCCCATTTACATGTTAAAAATTAACTCCATTATAATAAATTTTTTTTTTTGTTTCATTGTTGCTGGTCTTTGTATGACCATTCTCTACATTCATACATGATTACAAGAACATCGATCTACCTACCTGTGGTGCTCCACATAAACCTTTATGCAACGTTCTCATCAACCATTACAGTGCCTACGCTTTTTCTCTCCAACCCATCATAAAAAAAAAAAATCAACAGCATTTGCCCCAAACTCCTGCGTCATGATTAGCCGAATATAAATTCATTCATAAAAAAAAAACAGACATTCAAGTTTGTCCAAGACTGTTACAAGTTCTCTTGCCATATCTCTCTACGTGGTTCTCAAAGGAAGAGATTACAACATCAATCTAGACATGTACGCAGCAAATGAAAAACTTCTTTAGAAATAAATACACAGTCAAATGTTGACATCACCTAATTTTTCAACACTCTTCGACTCACAGGAGTAGCTGATCCCGTCAGCCCTTAACTCGTGCTACTCCAATGCCCCATTACCCTGTGCCTCGCCTCCATTTCACCGATCTGGAGGAGATACAACCGAGGCATCAGATTCAACTACTTCCGCGGGCTGGACTTCTGTTATCACGAGCAGCTTCTCTGGTCAACTGCAACACTTTTGCAAGACACCGACCCTTACATATTACTTCCTGCAACTTCTTCATCCATTCAAATGTCACGCAGATCTGCCTTCATCACATGCAGATCTGGATCTTCAAACATCAGATCTGATAGATCCAATATCTACACAACCAGATCTATCATGATCTGACATAAATTTCGCAAAACATCCAGATTCTTCCCATCGGTGGTTCTGAGAGCCTTCTTAGAAAATTTATTGATCTCCTTAAGAGCCATGTCGACTACTTCGTAGATCCGATCTCCCATTCACTGAGTTCTCAATTAAACAAGATACCGACTAATAAATCTTCCTCTCTGCATGAGTTTCTTGGAGATAGATCCACACCAGATCTAGTTTGTGGCACTAAAATAAAAAATAAAAAAATACAACTTCGAACGGGATCACAGCAATATGTCTGCTACACAACAGATCTAGATTCTTCAACATCAGATCTGTCAGATCTAAAAAAAAATTTCGCACAATATCCAGCATCTTCATCCAATGATGCTCTGCGCCATTCTCTTTCCATCATGCCAATACAAACCCTTTCCATCTGAAGCCAAAATCTGAACCATGCGCTCCGATACCAATTGTTAGAGTATGCACAAACAGAAGTAATAAAGTACAATATATCCAGACATAAGAAATTAGGTCGTAAGAACAACATAAACACAAATGTTTAACCTAGAAAACCCCAAACTCCGGGGAAAACCCATCCTAATGAAATTTCATTAGCATTGGCCAAAACCCTGGCCAATCCGACCAAGTGAGCCTTCACCGCTCACCTCCAGGCCTACCTTACAATGAAGTCTTCCCAGCCTTTTATAGGCTTCATTACATGCAATACCGTGGGTCAAAACCATGGGTGCACAAAACCATGTGCCCCAAAACCACCACTGTTTACCCTAGTCCACATTGACTCTACCCCGAGTCATGTTTACCTAACATTATGGATCAGTGACCTAGAGGTCGCCGACAGGCCAATAGTTAATTCTTTAGTGAAAAGTTGAAGTCTCCATAATTACTCGATCAATAATGTACTAGTGCATTTTCTATTTTGTACCAGTGAATCAACGATCTGATTTGGTGCTGCTTTTTCGTAACGTATGATCGTTGTGTTCATCAACTTCACACTACAAGCTTAGGGTTCACAAAACCAATTGATTTCCAACGATTTCAAGGGTCAAGAATGGTGGCTACTTTTGGCTTAAGTGTGGAAATTAAAAGACACGACAAGAAACGAGTTTATAATTGTTATTTAGCTGGAATACAATTTCATTTCGAATTTGGTTAATAAAAGTTTAGCTCTTTCTTATTTTTCCGTGTCTTATTATATATATATATATATAATTTTGACTGCTTAATAAATATAAAAATTTATTTATTTTATTAAAAAAAATTAATTCAATGATATATATATGTGTTTGATTTTATTATCAATGTAAAATATGATACATAAATACAACGAAATTTTATTAAGTTGATAAATTAATAATTTCAAATATTAAATTAAAACTATTAGTGAAGTTTAAGAGGAGCATTCATGAATGTATGAATAACAAAGTGACCATATAAAATAGGAAGTCATATAAGTTCTTATGGAGAAACTAAGCTCGGTATTTAAAAAGTCTAAAAAAATAGCATTTAAGCTTAATACAATAATAACAATATCTTCAATAGAGGAAACTAGGCATTTAAAGACCAACAAACCTGTAATAAATGAAATTACATAATCTAAACATAATGAGAATAATGATTAGGGAGTCAACACTAGTTAGGATAGCAAACTAGGCATTTAAAGACCAACATACCTGTAATAAAGGCAAATATATAATCTAAACTTAATGAGAATAATGATTAGGGAGTTAAGACTAGTTAGGATAGCAACAACCATGAAGTAGAGGATCATCATGGTGTCCTTGGATGGCCCAAGAGCCTCAACTTGGAT
This sequence comes from Pinus albicaulis, assembly GCA_034641835.2. NCBI lineage: Eukaryota > Viridiplantae > Streptophyta > Pinopsida > Pinales > Pinaceae > Pinus > Pinus albicaulis. Next base: position 560,058,897 of record CM076580.1, on the reverse strand, counting down.
CACACCTCTGTTTTTCTTTACCAACCATGAGCAAGAGTAAAAATTTGATATATATATATATATGGGGTTGGTTTCTTATTTGATTGTCAATGTAAACTATGATATATAGATACAATGAAATTTTATTCAGTTGATATATTAACAATTTCAAATGTTAAGTTAAAACTATTAGTAAAGTTTAAGAGGAGCATTCATGCATAACAAAGTGACCACATAAAATAGAAAGTCATATAGGCATATTTAAGGAAACTAGGTGGAATAGTTAAAAAGCCTAAAAAAATGGCATTTAGACTTAACATAATAAAATATTTTTCTTTAGAGGAAACTAGGCATTTAAATACCAACACTCTCTGTAATAAAGACAACTATGTAATTGAAACTTAATGAAAATAATGATTAGGGAGCTACGACTAATTAGGAGTGTAACAACCACCATCTTCTCAGAAAGAGTAGAGGACCATCATGGTGTCCATGGAGGGCCCAAGAACCTCAACTTGGATCACACCTATGTTTTTCTTTACCAACCATGAGCAAGGAGTAATTAAAAAATGATTTTGCTTTCCCAACATCTCCAGTCTATTATAGATCTCATTCCAATATTATCATGCGATAACAAAGCATGGGTTGGAAATGGTTTTGTATGCCAATAAATTTCCAAGATGTGGTGGAATTTGGTGTTGTGGGTGCAACTCGAACCAAAGTTCATGAAAAAGTCCATAATCGTTGCATCCACCTACTATTTCTCCCAATAGGCTTGCTCAACACCCACACCCACTTCATTTTCTTGCACGTGGCTACACAGATAGAGAGATGTGGTACTAAGGTAGGTAGAAGTGGTTGCAACAACATCAATCTCCACATGAGTGTGGTGCAAAGGGGCCTTTTCTTCCTAGAAATCTTGAGGGGATGAATAGAACTCTATCATTAGATTGATACATCAAGTGTGGAACATTTTAACCTCCTCGAGGTGTCACAAACAAATGATGAGATTCTACTTGCTAGGAGAAAATTCCTTTGCTTGGCTACAATTACCTCCATTCTACCAAAAATCATGTAGTTTGGCGTACCTTGAATACATAGATTGTTTTTCCGTCCACTCATCTTTGTCATCAAATTTTGTATGCATGGGATAATTCTCTCCATTCTACCAAAAATCATGTAGTTTGGTGTACCTTGAATACGTAGATCCGTTTGTTGTCCACTCACCTCTATCATCAAATTCTGTATGCATGGGAGGTCTATGCAAGGAGTCGTCCGTGCAACACATGGCTACAAATTGGGGAGGGAGAGATAATACTCCTGGAGTTGTCACCATTATCTCACCATATCACCCCACTTAGTTTTTTTTTTTTTTTTTTTTGTATCCTATAAGAACCCAATAACCTACATGACACCTAAGGGTCTACGACTTGTCCCCCTCAATTTGAACTTTGGATCTCTCAATTTTCTCGAGACTCACATTACTTTGATCACCAATTGGGTTACCCCCTAGGATCACTTAGGGAAATATTTTTATTTTTATTTTAAAAATATATTTATTTTATATTTAGTGTAATTATTTATACAACTTGGCTAGGCGTAATGGTTAAGAGTCACTTGTTGTGTCATATGGACATGAGTTATGGTTTTTTGAGCATGTGGTATTAGTTAAGAATATTGTTACATTTTTTTTATAAATTTATATATGTTTAACTTATCTATAAAAAAATTCATAAATAATAATAATAAGAATTTAAAATAAAGTTTTAAAGTTTTTTTTTTAATGTTTTTTTTTTTGGAAATATGAGATGTAGTATTAGATAAATGTTTTGATGCCTATTGACATTTCCCAATTATTTACTCTATATGCTTGTGTCAGTTTATTATCCTTTTGTTTCCTCTTATGAGTTGGATACCATATTATTCCTATTCAAGTGAATAAAATAGAAGAAATAATAAATCAATTATTAATTTAATACAAGATGTTTATTATTCATCATTTTTTTCTCTCACTTAGATTATCATTAAATATTGTTAATAATTAATTTATTGTTCTTTCTTTTTTCATTTTATAAAATTGGATATAACATTATTCCAATTCAACAAATAAAATGGAGCAGATAGTAAATTTATTATTAACTTAATACCTGATGCTTATTTTTAGTGTAGTCTAATTAAAAGACAATTAGACAATTTTTATTTTTTTATTTTTTTTTATAATAATTTTGTCCACATATTTTTTTTTAAATCAGAAGTTTAAATTGTCAAAAATACAATATCTTAAAAAGTTTAAAAAATATTGAATTCATATACATTCAAAAATGCACTTTAAACACTAAAAAATCACAATCATACTAAAAAATACATTACTAAATTAAAAAAAAAAAAAATTCTTTTATTAATTAAATTACACTCTTACTATTAAAAAACTAAATAATAAATATTAATAATTAATTTATCAATTTTCCTTTCATCTATTTAAATATGATATTCCTAAAAAAAAAAATTAATAAGTCAATCGTTATCTTATTACATCATGATTACTATTTACCTTTTCTCCCGAATTGTTCTTTTTTTTCGTGTGAAAGCAGAAGGAAACAGACTGTTTCCTCGATGGCCGATTTTTCGGAGACGCTTTGATCGCTTCATGAGTTTAGCTTGACTTGAATGGAATATAAAACGAACGAGCTAGACTTGAATATAGAATGGGCACACTTGATTATAATAATCTGGTCATTAACTTTACTTTACAGATTATCCTTATCCTTCAAAGCTCTCTGCTCAAAGATGAATTATCCCTCAAAGAGCTCTGCTCAAAGATAAAAGAGGACGAGCTCGGATAAGATGAATCAATTTGATTTCAGTTACTAATGGCAGAATGGCCCCATCCCATATCTGTAATTGCAGGAGGAATACCATTAAATTCACTGTAAAATTTAAAAATTTCCTCTCTTTATTGCTGTTACTGCTAAGATTAGCATTAGCTCAGTATGATACTTATAATCGCTCGTTCAGCGAGTGCGGTCAAGACAATATCGGGCAGCGAAGTGCTTTGGAGAGAAACCTGAAGGCGGTTCTGAATTCATTGGTTGAAAATGTTGGGGAGACAGGGTACAATATTTCAAGTTATGGAGAGAATGGAGATAAGATCTACGGTCTTGTTCAGTGCAGGGGCGACCTCAATGCCTCTGCTTGTCAGACATGCACTTCACGGGCTGGAGATAGTCTCCGCCAAATCTGTAATGGTACCTCTGGAAGCATTCACCTTGGTCTCTGCTTTCTGAGATATGGCACTCACAGCTTTGATTCAAGTTTAAGTTCATTCGGCAACTTTAGTGGGCTCTGCAATGAAAGTAAATCAGAAAATGAAGGCGGTTTTAGCTGGCGGATTGCCAATCTTTTGACCAGGCTTATGGAGAAAGCTGTGGCCAGTTCTGTGGGTTACAGTACACTCAATGATTATGGGGTTTATTCTCTGGCTGAATGCTGGAGAGACCTTACTGAGAACCGGTGTAGTCAGTGCCTCACCACTATCTACACACATTTGAATGTGTGTTCAGTAGGAACTAACAAAGGAACTGTCCTGAATGGCTACTGCATGCTTCAATTTACAGGGCACAAGTTTTACAGTGATCATGTGCCTCTGCTGTCACCCCCAAATGGCCCATCCCCTGAAACAGAAGGTATTATTGTAAATTTTTTTGTTTGCTTTATTCATGGGGATTTGAAATTTGGTTTGGCTTTTTTAATTGGGATTTGAAATTTGAATTTCATTGTTTGAATGGGGATTTGAAATTTGGTTTGTTTTATTTATGGGGATTTGATAATTTGAATTTCATTGTTGGTATAATATGAAGGCCATTACCAAATTATTGTATCCAGGATTTGAAACTTGAATTTCATTGTTTGAATGGGAATTTGAAATTTGGTTTACTTTATTTATGGGAATTTGAATTTGAATTTCATTGTTGGTATAATATTTAAAAATTATTGTATCCATTTAAATTACCTTACAAAATTTAAAAATAAAATTAATGATTCAGTTTAGTAACAAGGATTTTTATTTGCTACAGGGAAAGGTGACCCTAAATTGCTGGGATTGAGCATGGGTGTTGGGGTTCTTGTGGTGGTGCTGCTCGGGGTGGTTCTAATTTGGAAAAGAGAAACTGTTAAGGGCAAATCTAAGAAACAGCTACCAGGTAAGTGAGTTTCTTACTTTAATCTTTTATCTTTATTTATATAAAGATAAGCAATTAATGAATTGCAAATCTACTCCTATATGATGTGAACAAAAGCTCAACAGTCCATGAATTACAAAGTTACATTAAAGGTTACTCAATATTCAAATCCAACATTGAACAATACACTATTCAGTCAACTTAGGATTTTTAGTTTTTTAAAACAGTGATCATTTAAATCGATTTGAAACCTTACAAACCTGATTTTAACAATGTAAAGTAACCTGGTATTATAAATTTAAACTGATATTACAAGTTTACAGTAAAGGTCAGTCAATCTTCAAACCCAACAATACACTGCTCTGTCATCTTAAGATTTTTTTGTTTTTTAAAACAGGATCCTTTAAATCCATTTGAAACCATGCAAACCTGATATTATCATGTAAAGGTTAGTCAATGTTCAGACTCAACACTGCTCAGTCATCTAAAGATCTTTTGTTTTTTAAAACAGTGGTCCTGAAAATCCGTCTGAAACCATACAAACCTGCTATGTATTAATCATGAGGATAGACTGAAGGATTGATATTCAAGTTTATACAGAGACTTTTGCATGTTTCTATATCTTGTTTCGTGGTTATTTTACCATATTTAAAATGAGATGATATTTTTTTAATTTTTTGGTAAATGGAAAATATGTTTTTTTTTCACATTTCATGTTAATTTATTTCAATAACTCAATTCTATATATATATATATATATCAAAAAACTAAAGCTTCTATGTATTCATCATACATATCAAAGACTAAGGCTCATAGGGTGTGGCAAAGCCATTTACAAAAGAAATAGGCTAAAATTTATAAGCATATTTCTTTGAACTTCCCACTCATGATTGTTACTCAGTCTTTGTAGCGAAGTAGGTTTGTTGTTCTTTCATTTTTTAGAAGTTAGTATAAAATTCAAATAGAAGAGAAAAAAAAGACCAAAGGCCAATGGGTTGAAACTCTTTCTTTCTTTTCTCATGTTTAAGTATGGTGGCAATGTCTTCAATAGCTTTGACAACTTGAAATCTAACATAGCTTGAGTGGGTCTTGAGTTCTTGAGTTTGAGAAGGAATTCTCGCCTAAGTGTCAAATGCACTGGGATATCCCATATTGAAGAGTATAAGCATCTAGGAGTTTGTTTTTGTAGGAAAAAGTTATGATGAATCAACCCTAGATGCCCCCACATTTTGCGTGATGTCATCATGTGGGAGAAAGGGTGGAGAGGATGGAGGGAGGTGCATTCACCCCCTCATGCCTCTACGTTGTGCATAATCCATATTTTGCAAGATATGTTAGCAAATGAAAAGGGAAAGAAAAGAAAATAAACCATGTGAAGAGGAATTAATGGATAAACCACCTTGAAAGCCATAATTACTCCCCTATTTGCACATTGAATCCACATCAAAAATGACATTGACCTACATGTGTGGTTGGCAACAAGAATATGCTCACCAAAATTTGGAGAGAAACCTATTTCCACATTGATTCCACATTAGGAATGTTATTGAGATACGCGTGTGACTACCAACAAGAAAGTGTTTGCAAAAATTTGAAGGGTAGCCCAAATTGTGAAGAAAATATGATAATGAATTGGAAAGCAACCAAACCACCTATAACTAAATCTTGAATGAAAAAGGCATGTAAGGAATAAATTGAGTTGCTAAAGGAGTTTCATCGAACACTCATGAGTAAGAAAATTGTAGAGATGTACATAAACAAAACTAGAAGGAAATTTAAAGGTTTGTAAGTGGAGAGAATAGAGAGAGAAAGCATATATGGATAACTTCATGACACTATATGAGAATTCAAAGATTTCCTACAAAGCTATGCAAGTTAACAAACTAATATCCATATGTGAAAAGAAAAATGATTGTAAGCCATGTACCTATTGTAAATCAATATCATATTGGAGTATTATTGCTCATGAGAATTTCTATAAATTAAAAAAATAAAGCGTATTGTTTAGAATTTTATTTGTGCAAGTGAAATTTTGTTCTTTGTATTTGTTTTCATAAGTATAGAGGATTGCAAATACATACTTAAGGAAAGTGAGAATCCTTAGTAAGTCATATTGAACAATTTTGATTTTTCCACTAGAATATAGATCAATTTTGTATAATACAAGTTTGTTTTAATTCCTAATACAAAATTAAATGGTGAAGACCAAACTTCACTATTCGTTGAATGGAGAGGCATTTTGTAGGGTTATCATGCAATATAGCTCCAAGAACTTTACATGATAAATGAACATGGGATTAAACATAGTGAAGCAAGACTCTAGAAGATGTAATCATGCATGGAAGATATTGTAGAGATGTTTTGGAAATGCTTCATGGAATGGTAGGTAAAGGTAGAGGAAAAAATTCAAAATACCTAATGTAGAGTAGTAAGAATAGGGTAGGGAATCCTAAATATGTATCACATTAATATTTTTTGAGGACAATATGATCTAACAACCCAAATTAAAATTTACAACTAATTACATCAATTTATGTAATTAAGAATCAACACATAATTATTCAATTAATTAGCATATAATTTCGAAAAACATTAGCAAGAGCAACTTACCTGTAGCGACGATATTCTTTACTTGTGATTTCGGAGTTGGACGCTCTTTGAATTCTGCTAATTGTAACAAAGTTTTGGGGACGACTCTCCACCCAACCATAGGCTTAGCTGCACATAATATTTCTACAGTTGGCCACCCTCGAGCCCTCAATCAAAGTACTACTGCCAGGGAATCCTTTGTCTCACAACATTTTTTTCCCAAAAGAATGGATGAAGGAATGATGAATCTCATCTTCCTCATTGTCCATTAAATATACCAAACAATGGAAAGGGGTCCGCATGCACACATTCCATGTGTCAACATGCAACTTTTATTTCTTTATTTTAAGTTTTACTTAATTTAATATTTCTCTTAATTTAACTCTTTCTTATTTTATTCCTTTTTACTTCTTGTTAACTTTATTTATTTTTACTATTCTTATAGTTCTCTTAATTTAAGTCTTTCTTATTTTATTTTACTTTTTGTTAACTTTCCTTATTTTTACTATTTTTATAGTTTATATATATATATGAACTTCTGTATTATTATTTACTATTTTATTTATGTATTATTATTATTATATTATGTTCATTATTCATTATTTATTTTTTATTATTAATTTTTCTTTAATTTTTACTATTTACTTACCTTTATTATCTTTTATTTATTTTTTATCATTTATTTACTTATATTTTAATATTAGATTAGATTAGATTATTTATTTTTATTATTAGGGGACATTACATACCCCCTCTTTAAAGAACTTCGTCCTGAAGTTAAGTTGAATCATTTAACATTTTATTTATTTAGTTATTTATTACTTCATGTTTGCCCAACACCCTCTGCTGAACTAGTATAACCAGCGGGCATCGAAAGTTTCCACAACACCTGGGAAATCTCAAGGAATTTCTACATTTTTTCCCACTTTCAGAACCAGGCATAAGCCTCATAGGTCTGTACAATAGGCCAAGGCTGGCCCCAAGGCTCGCGCCCAACTCAGACCTCATTTACCCCAAGGAAGTCACCCGACTTAGTACTCCATGCAGTAGTACTCCAGGCATCTCAAAATGTTGGCCCACTCCATCCACACTCACTAAGGTGTACTACCCGAGGCATTGAAGTCCTAAAACCCCAACCAAAATTCAACATCCCAATCCAATATCAGACACTCCACCTCCTCAAGATGGTCCCATAGCCTCTCAAGAGCTATCCATCAAGAACTATACAAGATGAAGGACTCACTGGCATATGTACTGTTGATTGAGTATGTCCCCAAGCCATATGGTGTTTCATAATCTCCCTCGCAGGTATGGGCTCCCATAAGATCATCAAATAACCAACCCTCTCGACCCATTTGTCGATTTCTTGTCAATCACCACATCTAAACCTACAACCATTGAATGAGCTATAACATCTTAGTATCATAGAAAATAATCCACATGTCAAGTCTTGCATGTCATCATGATAACACAACATCATTGTTAATCATCACATTCTAGATAGTAAAGAACTACATGCTCATGCATGTCATAAAACCCACATGTAATTACCACATGATTGACATAATGATATACCATATTAAGTTATGACATCAATGTATCTGTATCAAATACACATCAAGAAATCACATAATAAATGGAAGCACATGTCAATATAACCCCATATCATAACATCATAATTCCTATGCTACATTATGCATATCATATCCCTCATGAACATACAACTTCATTATCATAAAAACTAAATAAATAAGAACCACATGTCCATCAAAATCCTCATACCATCATATCATGAAATCTCATCCCAATATTATACTCAACAATATTATGTTGACATAACATTTAACTAAAACGATAACTGAAATATTCTCATACTTATGATGTTACGATACATATCAAATATAGAACAATAATGCACTATAGCTTATTATCACAATTGATTTGAAAATCAATTTGATTTTCTTTTAAAAAATGAATACCAAATATTATTCACCCTCCATTTAAGATCTAGACTACCTAATCGCTACTCATTTAAACTAATAGCATTCATCTAACAAAAGTTAGTAACACCAAATCCATCTGTAATTTAAAATCTAAATTTAATCCAATCCTCAATAAACTAATATAATCATTTTATATGATAATATATAATAGTAAAATATAAATACAATCACTATTCTCCTATTATTACTAAGTAATATTAAAGCTTATGTATTCTCAATAGTGATTATTTGTTTATCAATTAAATAAATTCCTTCACAAAATTATATATTTCTCACACACACACATATATATTTTAAATAGTAAATGTAATCATACTTACTATTTTAAAAATGACAATCTTATTTAAAGAATATTTTAACCACATAATTTTGAAATTAAATATTCACACACACACACACACATATAATATTTACCTTATCACTAATGACTACTAGACCTCCAACAATCCATTAAGATTCTATGGTAAGGTTAACACCAAACTTCAAGATGAGAAAAAGGACCTTGAAAGATTGAGTAATTTCCTAAGGTTACTAGAAGCTTACTTCATCTATTATGGTTTCAATGCTACAAGGAAAAAATTGTTTCTCTCAATTAAACATGGAAGGATATGCACTTCTTACATGGTTGGAAATATCTATCAAGAAAGGCGTTTCACCAAGTAGAAGTAGATAGTTGATATGAAGTGTTCAAGACTCTTATTAAAGGTCAATTCTATCATGTGGGTTATGAATTATATAATTAGCTCAAATGGCATTACTTGAGATAGTGACAAGGACAAGAAGTTCGTGATTGTATATTTGAGTTCAAAAATAAGTGTATTCGACCATAACTGTAACAAAGTTGTCATTTTCAAGGTTAAGGATTTTGACGAAGCTTATAATAATGCCATATATATATATAGCTTAAGCATGGTAAGCAATAAGTGGATGCATCCAACACATGAAAATTGGATGGCAATAAGACCCAACAATATAAGGGGAAGAAATAACAAGGTAGGGATAAAATTTTAAATGCCACATAACAAAAGGAATTGAAGTGTAAATTATTAAAATAATGGTCATGTTAAGAAGAACTACTAGGCATTGCACCAGAAAACCATCTCTAAGAAAAATATTGGCATAAAGGTTCCTAGAATTTCATTCTAAGAAAATGAAAGGGAAAGAGATTGATAAGCCATTTGATGTTGACGATAGAGTTTCACTGTTCATGCAACAAATATTTAACAACAATGTCTAAGATAGATTTATTTCCTCTACTTTATTGCTATTAATAATTGGTCATTATAAGCCACGAGGGAGAAGTATTTCCATGTGAAGATGCAAATCATGAAGGATGTTGTGATAATATTCTTTTATTCATGCAACTAAATGAATGTGATTTATGAATCCTTGATTCAATAATGTAGATTGAATTCCATGATACATATCAAACCATATCCATTTTGATGGTTATGGAAGGATATTGAGCTCTAAATCTCTTGTTAGCACAAGTTCAATTTTATATTTCAAGTCAATTCATTGATGAGTTGGACAATGACATTGTCATTTGGATGTTTTGTGGTATTCATTGGTACCTTTTATTTTTGGGATATAGACATTATTTTCGTAAGAAGTGACATCACATGAGTGTTATTGAAGGAAGCTAAAAATTACCTAACTAACATCTCCAATTGAAGGAAGAGTAACTCTTTGATTTTACTAATCAATCCAAGGGGCTAATTAATAGAAAAAAACATCTGCGATGCTGATAGTAAACCCCAACAAGGATAATTATGTAGAGAAATAACATGTCAAAGCTAATAAATTATTAAATGTGTATGAATGTGACACTTTTTTAAATGTTAACTGCTTTAAAATCACATTAATCATACGAGAAATACATTAGCTACCTAACTTTTCCTAACCTGCATTTATGTCAAAACCCCAAGGTGGTGATAGCATAACCAGTGTAGGTGTTTACATACCATGTAACATTAAAACATTTGTTAAAAGGTGTATTTTTATCACTCCTGTAGTTTGAAAATAAAAATAAAAACATACATATACAAAAAGAAGAAATTACGAATGGTTTAGCTGACATCTTTTATTAGCGTTATTATTATCATTAAATATAACAAGTTAAATTAAGAGACTGATGTTATATTGGAGAATACATACGTCAAAACACAAAGAAAATTTTCATTGATACTTATTAAATTTAAAATTGCAGTTAAGTGAAATGAAGAAGTTCTTATTGGGGAAAACTGCAAGTAAGCTTTATTTATTATTTTTTTATCTTTATTATTTTGCAACTTTAATGATTCTTCTAAAAGTTTTCGCCCAAGCGAACTTCTTCATGAAGCTAGTACATTTCATAGAACTTACCAGGTTAAAGAAGCAGCATTAAAATGGCAAGCGTATATTGATTTTTGTACAAATGAAATGGACATCAATGCTTTTCCCTTGTCTGTGAAATTATACTTTAAATTTAATCAACAATTAATTATTCTCAAACCATATGGAAAGAACATTGTATGAATAATCTCCGGGTTTAAGTAATTAAATATTTAAACATGTTGCAGAAGAAGTAGTAGACCTAAACAAGGAGTTTTTCTGAAATATGTAATACAGGTGATCCTCGGCTCCAGTTACGATCCAAATATTGATTACCACGCTTGATTCCAGATACTATTCATCAAATTAGGTGAATCAAAACTAAACGTTTGATTTTCCACCCAATTAATGCAACTAGCTTCACACATGTTTTCCTTGAGAAGGGCTCAAGCTCAATGAGGCAAGGAAATCACAAACTCATGGTAAATTTCATGAACCCCACCCACTATACTAAAGAATAAATTGAATAATATCACAACAATTCAACCTAGGTGTTTTGGATAATATCTTGAACATTTAGTGCCTTCAAGTCTAGTGGGATTAGGGAATGCAAGGATATTTACTACTACCTTTAGTTTGTGATCACAATCATGATAGTAGTGGAACCCCACTCAAACAAGGATCTTAATAACACCATCAACTAGTGATTTTAACCACAATTGTAGCAATGTCTTGCAATTTGGGGCAAAAGGAAAATATTACAAGGAGCTAAGTGCATAAACATCCTAATTGAGACATGATCCCTTTCCCTAGGTGTATTTCCCCTTCATTATTTCACTTGCATCAAATTAGTAAATCCAACACATTCATGTATGCACATATACAACAACATCATCATAATCATATTATAACATCTGGTAATACATATCATTGATGAGTCAAATAATCACAATAATATTCAAGAAACATCGTGGAATCCCAAGGGCTCCCTAAAGACATAACCACTAAAGTTATGGGCCAAGGTATTCTAAGTAAACATATAATATTAAAACATCATGTATGACATGACATAAGGAAATATTTTCAAGTCACACTATCATCATCAATCAATATGACTAGGTGTTAAGAGCCAATGTCAACATCCATAAGCCACACAAATATCTAGGTCAAAAAATTAATTATAAGAGTATAATGAATTTAAAACAACACAAACAAAATATAGCATCATGGTTTTCATAAACCTACCCCACTAGTAGAGGTTATTACCTAGAGCCATGCCATGATCAAACATATGAGGGTAAAGTTTCTTCATTTATGAGTCTAAATCCCATTGTCATGATCTTCTAAGTAGCGTTACCAATGGATCTTAACCAAATTTATTATTTAGTTTTGTAAATGTTGTTTCTCACTATTGATAATTGCTTGTGGCTAAATGAGAAACTCTATGGATTCCTTCATCTTTGTAGCATCAATGTCCAACACATGATTAAGTAAATACACATATTTCTTAAGTAAATGTACATAAAAGACGTTATGAATTCACACTTATGATGTCAAGGCTAATTTCTAAGCTACAACCCCCTTTTGTGATATGATCTCAACAAGTTTGTAATATGTTAGTGTACTGAATTTCCTCCATTTTCTTAAATGCAATGCACTTCTCTTATGCTTAACTATAAGGAACACCTTTCCCCCCACCTTGAAACTTATCTCTATCCTTCTCTTGCATGTATAATTATTTTTTTGACCTTAGGTAGTCTTTAGATTCTATTGACCTTGCTTTACTATTCTTTTCATTCCTTATAGAGTATCTTGTTCTTACATCAACTACACTTCCAAATTATCCCAACTCATAGGCGAGTTTTACTTTCATCCATGTAGGAATTAAAATGGAGTCTTCTTGATAAAGTGGTGACACTTGTTATTGTAAGAAAACTCTATCATAGGTATATAATATTCCTAACTTCCAGTTTAATTCATTACATACATTCTGAGCATGTCTTCCAAACTTTGATTGAATCTTTTTGTATGTTTTCTTGAGTCCCATATTTGGATAGTAGGTTGTGTTGAAACTCAACCTAGTATGGAAATCATCAATAGAATCAATCAAAATCTAGAGGTGAACTTTGAATCACAATCAACCATAATTATTTTTTGTACACAATGTAGGCTCACTACTTCTCTGATGAAGATGAAATCTATGTCACATGCCCGATTAATCATCATTACTATAATTAAATGGGATATCTTTGTTAATAAATCAACTATTAATAGTATGGAGTCATTACCATTAGAGGTATTAAGTGATCCTTTGATTAAATCCATAGATATTTCTTCACATTTCTATGATGGCATCCCCAAGGTGTTCAAATTTTCAGTGCGATGTTGACATTCCAATTTATCTATTGACATTCCAAGCATTAAGCTACAAATGTGGTTGTATCTGAATTTAGTCTTGGTCATTACTACATCTTATTTATACTTTGATATGTCCTTTAATACATTGTGCATTCAAAATATGACACTACCTCATGGAATAATAACCTCCTGAGAGTCCGTTTGGTTGGGCACATAAATCTTGTCTTTCCATTGCAACACATCATCTTCAAAAATCTAATAATCATAATATTTCTTAACTTCCTTTCATCCCAATAATTTCTTTGTAATAACGCTTAACAAATTTATTGATGCCACTTGTCTCCCTTTGATCATATTATAATGATTTCTCTCAAGTATAACTAGGATTAAGATATTGCACCTATATGACATCTCCATCTCAAAGATGTAGGTTTTAACATTGTACAATTAATTGTTAAAAAAGATTCTTAATAAAACATAAAAGATTCAATGGAAAACACACTTATTAATATGGACATTTTTCCATGGGAACCCAAACTAAGAAAACTAGAGAGATTTTTCAATATATATTCTCTTTATAGTATTACATTACAATATATATATATATATATGAAATTTATATACCTTGAATTATAATAAAACCATTTACTATTAATTGAAACTACAAAACCATGGGATAAACCAACATGTGCCACACAACTGCTAAAAGTGAATCGTGTGCCGAAAACTAAAAAACATATACAAAATACCACATTTTTTTTTTTTGGTTTTACCTCCCCTACACCCCCCATAAACGAGGGGTGGGGGTGGATGTGGGGAAGGGAATGTTGCCTCCTTTGTGACCCCCCCCCCCCACTACAACTGGCATAATGTACAATGCCTAGGGGTAGTTGTGCAAAGAATATAACACACACCCAAAATTCTTCCACTTTTTATTTTCTTTGCACACAATGGGTTGCAAGAGTACATGATGAAAAATCTAGGTAAATAATGGCCATTTTTCTCTACAGCAAAAAAAATTCTCAGTGCTCACTTATTTTGTTAGTAAACCCACAACATTCTTCAAAGTGTCTACCTTCACCAGCAACATCCTCTTTTCTTCAATTATCTCTCACAAAGTGATACTAAACATCAATATGCTTTGCATTAGAATGATATGCTAGCTTTGTCACTAGGAATGTTTCACTTTTATTATCACAATATATCCTTATAGCTCCCTATACTAACACCATAAATGAACACAATATCTAAAACCATATTGCTTCCTTGCTTTCATGAGTGGCTTCCATGTATTCAACCTTAGTAGTTGAGAGTGTTGCTACAAACTATCTCTTTCTCATCCAACTAATTGCTCCTCCAAGTATATTAAACACATACCCACTTGTATATCTTCCACAATCCAAGTGTCCATCCCAATCTACATCAACAAAGGCATGTATGTCCAACACTCCTTCCAATCCCGATCTTCATTGGTATCACAATATATAGCTAGTAGTTCCATGTAAATACCTAAAAACCTTCTTTACTACTGTCTAATGTTGTTTCCCTGGTTTTAACATATACCTACTTAATACTCCTACTGCATGTGCAATGTTTAGTCTAGTACAAACCATTGCATATGTCAAACTTTCAACCACATTGGAATATGGAACATGGGACATGTCCTCTTCCTCTTCTTATGTCTTGGGACATTGTTTTGAAGATAACTTTACACCTATAAGAATAAGTACCTTTACTAGTTTATATTCCTATATTAAACCTATGCAATATTGTCTCAATGTATTTCCATTGATTTAACTAGAGTTTCATGTTTTCTTGATCTCTTTTAATTTCCATGTCCAAAATGAAATTTGTAGTACCAAGACCCTTCATGTCAAATTAAGAGGATGACTAAGTTTTCAATTCCTTGATTATCTCTTTTTTATTTCCAATAAACAACATATCATCCACATATAGGACCAAATAAGTAAGATGATCACCAACTAATTTCAAATACACACAATGATCTGCTTTGTGCCTTGTGAAGCCAAGTCCCAATATATAAGTAAATTTTTTTGATATCATATACTTGGTGTTGTTTTAACCCATATAGGGACTTTTAAACCTACATTCCATCTCTTTCTTTCCCTTCACCACAAACCCTTTTGGATGCTTCATGTAGTTTTTTTCTTCTAGATCCCCATGTAGGAATGTTATCTTCACTTCCAACTATTCTACCTTAATATCAAAAGTAACTGTAGTAGATAAAAGAAATCTAATAAAAATTAACTTTGCAACAAGAGAAAAGATCTCACCAAAGTGAATTTGCTCTACTTGTGAATAGCCTTTTTCTACTAACCAAGATTTGCATTCTTCACTCTACCTTATGCATTCATCTTCTTCTTAAACACCCATTTGCTTCCAATGGAATTTCTTCTGCCCGATAATGACGCTGGACCCTAAGCCTCATTCTCATCCAAGGATTTTGGAAATACTAAGAGGCGGGTGAATCAATATTTTACTTCAATCAATAAGTTTTAAACTTACAAATCATTAAATATCATTAGAATTAGATCAAACCATAAATTAGCATTACTTCATACGAACAATACATAAGAAATTTTTAGGTGGAAACCCTTCCAGGAGAAAAATAACCTAACATTTTCTAATATAGTTGATGAGCACAATTATTTATTAGCTCCAACTTCATAGTACTCCATTAGAAAAAAAATTATTTTATCAGGAAGCTCCAACTCCTTAAAGGATGCCCCAACACCCTGGTTTTACTAGCTCCAATTGGAAGGATGCTTCAACACCTTAGTTTTATTAGCTCCAACTTGCCCTAGCACCATCTTGCCACCCTGAAGTGTCTTCAGGCTACAACTTGAGGGAGACTTCACTCTTTGCCTTGCACCACCCAACCGCCCAAAAAATAAAAGATAGATAAATAAATGTGGGCTCCCATAACAAGGACAATGACCCACTTACAAATGAAACTTCATTTCTAATGTGATCAAATAATAAGATATGTACAATGATGTTCTTAGTCAACAAAATTCTTAGACCAAATAACCTTCAATACTACCCTTTTAAGTGATGTTGGAGATTTAACCCTTCACTTAAATCTTTGCAAGAAATAATACAACAAAAGGACCCATACCTGATTTTAGAGAATACTGGTCATCGAGAATTTTTACTGGTTGTAAATTTTTGTTTAATACCCTTTTCTTTTACAAGCCTTAATTTTCCTTTCCAAAAATAAGCCTCAACAAGATTCAAAACTGGCTTATGACATGAATTCCTCCTTCTAGTGTTGATCGCTTTAGCCCTCCAATTTGTCTTTGATAATCCTTAGATTGTTGTGTCAACCATCTTAAATTAGCTCTAGAAGCTA
Organism: Pinus albicaulis; assembly: GCA_034641835.2. NCBI lineage: Eukaryota > Viridiplantae > Streptophyta > Pinopsida > Pinales > Pinaceae > Pinus > Pinus albicaulis. The sequence continues at coordinate 560,042,104 of CM076580.1, read as the reverse complement.
CCTTTAAAATTTTCCATATATGTCTATATATTTTCAATACAAGAACCTTTCTTTCTTCTCCCAACGTAGGTCTCGACCAAACCCTTAGCTTGCATCCTAAGATCATACTTAACTGTAGTTGTTAAGAGATAATTTAACTTGTTTTATATATTTAATTTAGAATTGAAATACTTCAAAATTCGTAGGGATACTACGAACCTAATGTCACAACAAACTTACCCTCAAAATTTCCTTGAAGGTACCTCAGAAATAACACTTAATCAATCTAAAATATGGTATGAATGGGGAACAAAAATATGCCTTATGAAGGGGGGAAAAATTCCTTAGAAGAATGCCTAAGTTAATCTAATTTTGGCCTTAGACATATGCAAAATAAGCCTTAGGAAGGGCCAAAGTAAACCTTAATCATTCCCTTGAGAAAAACTTTTGATATGACCTTAAAAACCTACCTTAAGTTTGGCTTCAATGAAGATAATGCCTCAAAAGTTTTGCAAAATTAGGCCTCAGAAGCAAAGGGATGAATTAGGCCTTGGTGGCTCTGAAATAGCCTTAGAAAACTCAAAATATACCTTATAATAGTAACCTTAGGAGGGTTGAGAAAGTGCCTCAAACCAGGCCTAACTTTTTCCTAGATGTGTGCCAAAATATTGCATCTGATTGCCTCAAATAGTTTTAACAAATATACAAAATTCCTTGAAGAAACCTTCAACCAATCCAACGAATCATCATACATAGATATAAATCAATAAACCCAAATACACTTATAAAAATTTTGCCTGCTCCTCTGATCTGCGTGACTGCATTGGCCTCAGGGGATTTTAGAATGTTTTTTAGAGATAATGTGTGAGATATTGATGCTTCTTGGAGGGAGCCGAATGCCCCAATATATAGAATAAGGAGGGTTCTATAATGGAGGCGGGGGGTGGGGAGGGGGGTGTGCGATAATAAGCCTAAAACCTCCTTAAAGACATAGTTGACCTGTCAATAAAATAATTTTTTCTAAGGGTCGACCTTATCTCCAAGTTACAATATTTTCCACAATTAAAAGACCTTTCTAGGGGTCAACTTGATCCTCCTTTGGAAGCTAATTTATCATAGAAAATTCCTCATTTTGAGTGCTGATTGGTAAACTCAAGACCCACCCAAATCATTCAAGGTTTTCTTAAGTATTAATGCCATATTTTGACCCAATTATATGTCTTCCTTTTATCATTCATTTTGGGAATCCTGACCACAATTTTGGGGCTTCATCATTAGAAGTCATTTCTCCTCAACCGTGAGGAGTTATGTTGGCATGCGACCTACCATTGGAAACAACATGACGAGGAAAATCAACTGATGATGGTCCCATTAGAAAATTTGATTATATTCCCATACATTTTCCTCAATTAATATGGGCCTTATTTTAGTTGCTGCTTGGGTTGATGTCAATGACAAACAAATTCCAACAAAGGATTCCATTTCTTAAACTGTGGCCTTTTTCTAGCATTTTCCATCCTCTAAATTCATTTCCTCCCTCACAATTCTAGGATCATTATTTGTAATAAACAAAGAAAAATTGAATGGAAATAAGGTGGAGCATACCTTTATGTTTTCCTTCTTTCCTGAATTGATCTCCTCAACACCAAAGTATTTGGTTCTTATTCTTTTGATTCTTATTATTTTATAGAGTTTGATTCATCATCCTTTAATTCAAACTCTATATTATCTAATTCTTTTTCCATTGGCAGGACTTCCTCTTTGATAACATATTTTCTTTCTCTAAATACCATATCTCAACTATACACAACCCTCTTAATTTTTGTGTTCCAAATCTTATAACCTTCCATACCATCTGTATATCCAATAAAGATACACTTTTCAAATTTCTTATCTAGCTTACTCCTATTCTTGTGTGGAATGTGAGCATAAGAATCACAACGAGATACCCTAAGATGTTCAAGAGAGGGTTCCTCACTAGTCCAAACCTCATGTGGATTCATATCATCCAATGTTGATGAGGGTGATCTATTTACTAAGTAACACACAATATCCAATTCCCCGTCCCGTAATTTATGTCCTAACCCGACACCAATGAGCATGCCCCTTGGTTTCTTCATTAGTGTCCTATTCATCATTTTTGCAACAACATTTTACTAATGTGTGTATGGAGTAGTCTTCTACCTTGATATATCACACCTCTTATAGAATTCTTTGAATTAATTCCTGTGGAGTTCTCCACTACCATCTATCCTCAACACCTTAATTTTCTTCTTTGTATGGTTTTCCACAAGATTCTTAAATTGTTTGAACTTGTCAAAGACTTCATATTTCTTCCTGCATAATTAAATTTGTCTATTCCTCAATAATTCATCTATAAATGAGACATAATACATAGACTTAAACAATGATGGAATCGATAGTGTTATAAAAACATCAACATGCACCAACTGTATGATTCCATTTACCCTTGTAGCACCAGAGGATAATATTACCTGATTGTGCTTCCCATATAAATAATGCTTATAGAAATAAAAATATAAAGTGAAATTAGACATGCCTTCTACCATAATACTCGAAGGCCCTTCTCTGCAATATGCCCTAACCTTTGATGCTAGAACATAGTATTTAATCCATATATTGTAGGAGTTTTTTCTTCTTCACATCCACTCTCAAGAAAAATGGAATTGTTGTAGCCATCACTAATATTGCTTCACAAAAACTTATATAGATTTCCAATCCAAACTCTCTCAGTAATACCAAAAATCCTTGAACCATCCTGCAACTATATTTTTCAAACACTTTTTCTAAACCTACATCACTCATCTTGCTTACAAAACTCAAATTTATAGCCAATCCTAGGATGTGCAGAACATTAGGGAGATTTCTAATCATTCCACCCACAATCTTCAAATTTTTACTTATCATACATATTATTTTGTAATCACTATTTACCAAGTAATTTACTTTGTCTTTTCTCCTCCATTTCATAATGCTAAATATAAATGACTAGAATGCATTCATAGTAGAAATTAAAATAATTTCTTCTTCACATATTCTTTTAAGTAGGTTGTTGAGAGTAGAAAATGATGTGAGATATGTAGGGGTTAGAAACACACACACACATGCACACACGTTATTACTATTATTTTTACACCATAATGTAAATTTGTGTTTGAGGCATAGACCTACATCAAAATTGGGAAAAATTCAAAATTAAAATCTATTACAAACAATTCTTACCTTCTTCTTATATGCTCATAAAGAAATTCTATAATGATAATTTTCTTATAATATCTATAGACTTTCCAAAAAGCACCCATATTTTTTCAATATTTTGTGTACATATTAACTCATAGGACCAAGAGGATTGAAACCATCATGAACTATATCCCTATATAGAAAAGGAACTACTACATTGAGATAAGTAATTTTGTTAGTGAAATATTAATAGAATTACCAAATGAGGTAGTGTCCATTTTCCTTTGACCAAGTGTCATTGGAATCTCCTCCAGCTGCTAGCACCAGCTTGCTAATTCCTCCTGAGTACTATGAATGAGGGACCTATGATCAATGAGAATATTAATAGTTGTTGTAACACAAAAATAATATGCATTAATTGGATCTTTCACTTATAATTAGAAGCTCGATGACGACATTCCTTCATACATGTATCTCATACATATAGTTGGACTATTACGATTATGCTTATAGTATATGTTGCTTTATTTACATATGCTAAATTAAGCAATTGATTTACACTTAACATAGGTTATTATTTGAATGAATGATGTTATGCTTTAGCGATTGTTGTTTATTATGTGGAATAATTTGCAATTACTCAACAAGTATTTCTCTTTATTATTGGGTCCCCCTTTAGGATAGTACTATTACTTTTCTGACTGGTGGCTCATTTACCTCACCAATCGTGCAGGTCTCCCTCATACAATTTACATATAGTGTCTCACAATGCTCACATTCTTGCTACACCAAAGAGGTGTTGTGTTCTCTTATGTTCCACCGTAACTAAGGCATATCCTAGAAAACCATTCAAATGGTGGTTGGGTCGTATGATCAAATGATACTCCTACACCAGAAAATGTGAGGTCTAATTAAGACTTCACATCGGGGAGACCCCCTTACAATGTTGGCGGCTCCAACACTGTCAACACATACATAAAGTTACTTTTTCTACATTTCTATAAATATACAATTTTTTTTTTAAATAATTGTTTGAGAAAAAATAGGTGTTTATTAAATCTTCAGTTTGAAACTAAAAATCCTATAACTTTGGATTACATACACTTATTACATTAATAGGAAAGTATAATCAACTTTATTGCAAATTTCACTTGTTTAAACATAGAGTAATTTAATAACAGGGCATTGTTTTATTTTATAAATAAGATATATTTAAATTGAAAATTTAAACATTTAAGTTAGATAAAGAAAGATACTATTTTCAAAAAGTTAAAATGTAACTTTGAAACAAATTTTTTGATAACCATTTCCATTTGGTATTACAAACTACTAATAATGTTTATATAAGAAATGGTCAAAATGTTTTTAAAAAACCATCAACATGAAATAGAAAATTAAATAGAAGAGCCATAAAATACTTATGGAAGAAAATCCATTCTACTTATAATAAATATTTTTTTTTAAAATTATTCAACTTTGCATTTTTCTTTCCTCGTGCCATTGAAAAGGTTTTGAAAATCCCAAATAACTATTTAAATGAAAATGTATTTTTAACTTGTTTTAAAAACTATACTTCAATATTGTTTCTAACGTTACCACATGAGGCCTTCTAAGAAGCTCTACCATCATACTAATCTAGAGCATATGTGATCATTAATGAACTTGGACACACTGAGAAAAGGCATCCGTGTTCATTAATGAACTTGGATATAAGGACTCAAAGGTTTTTTCTTTCATAAATAAAATTATTTTCTTCTACCTACCTTTACTAGTTGCTTTTGGCAATAATATCCAATTCTAAAACAAATTCAATCGAATCTCTCTGCCAATATTATAAAGCTTTATTTCATAGTAGTTTGACATGAAACTTTCCATGTTACTCATGTAATCTTCATTCTTCCTTGCCCATTTTTTGTTTTTACTTTTATTTTTTTATTTTCTTTTTTAATAAAATATTTATTTTCTATTTTCTATCTTTACTTTATGTTTTTTATTAAGATAAATAATCATAAAATAAAAAAAACTATAGTAAATGAAATATCATAGTTAAGTAAAATTACAAAAAAAAGTTAGTATAAAATGAGATTTGGATTTCCAAACTTAGAAACAACACACTGGAGGGCAAAGCTTCACCATATAAGATATCTTAATAAAGTTAATATTATTCAATTAAGGGGTATTATAGATCTTTTTATTTGATTTAAGAAATATAATAATGAGTGTGAAACTTACAATGACTAAAGAGAGAAAATTATTATGACATTGCAAAGTTTAAGATCATAAGTTCTTCAAATTAAAAACAAAAAATGCTTTACAAATTTTTTGTATAAAATATAGTATCTTAATTTGTTGAATTATGAAGATGAACTTGAATATTTTTTTTGAAATATATATATATATGTGTGTGTGTGTGTGTTAATTAATAATTGTAAATCTTATTGCATATTTAGTTAGTTTTATATTGATAAATGTTTAATTCAAAACTTTAATATATCTTAACATGTTTATTAAGAATAACATTTATGAATATGGAAAACTATGAATGTAATAATTTATGATACTTGTAGTAAATTTATCAATGTAAGAATTTATGATACTTGTACTAAATCTATTAGTATAGACTAATGCACTTTTTCATGACATTTGCACTAAATATATATTGACATAATAGTAGGGAAATGTCTAGCAACGTGGGTGAGAATCTCCCTTTTATATTTATTTATTTATTTATTGCAATCCTCAGCTCCATTAGCGGTAGCCAATATTATAGGTTATTTGGCTAGTTTAATATCGATTCAAGTCAAATCCTTTTGGGTTATGACATTCATGAATATAAGAAACTATTCTTTGGATTTCTAGAGAACATTTTTTTCCAAACCATATGGATCACATCTCTAATATGTTTATAAACTATTGTACTTCATTTAAAAATTAAAACCAAACATTTCTTAAGTCAAAACTAATCAGGTAAAATTAGCAACAACCATTTGAATTAACCCCTTAAAAAATCAAAACCAAACATTTCTTAAGTCAAAACTAATCAAATACTTAGTAAAATTAGCAACAACCATCTGAATTAACTCCTTAAAATCTGTATGAATTAATTCCTTAACATTTGTTTATATATACATGTTCTTAAATAGCTTTAAACTAAAAACATGTCATAAAAATCCTTAACATTTGTTTATATATACATGTTCTTAAATAGCTTTAAACTAAAAACATGTCATAAAAATAAACAAATATCCTCAGCACATATATATTAATTTCGCCGTAGTCTAACTAGCCAGAGGAATCGCTCTGAAAATCATGAAAATTCCGATAAGATTTTCATAAAATCCGGCAGGAATTTTTCTAAATCCATGTTATAACTATCAAAGTTTAATATTTTGGGTGTCCTACAGGTTTTTGATGGTGCTGAATCCATTTCCAATGTCAAAATCAGGATTCAAACACTGTTTCTCCAAGATTTTTTAAATTTTTTTGGCCCGGATTCCGGCCAATTTTGACCGTCCGGGCAATTCCTCCGGCTCGTTAGACGACTCCTATTAATTTCAAATCAGTATTTTTTGTCTTCCTTCAAAATCACAACATCTTACTTTAAAATGCAAACTTTTCATAATTTCAAATCCCAATAACTTGGTCTTTTTTCCCTCAAAATCACAATATCTTAGTTAAAAATGAAAACTTTTCCTTAGGGTAGAAAATTTAAAAATATTTTGATACGCTGTATCGTTAATAATTAATATCAAAATTACTGCGAATCTAGATTAACGCTCCGAAAACTGTTTTTAAAGAAACTCAAGTCGTCCAAAGTGTGAGCTTATAGAAACGAGCAAGAGAGAAGCTTAACTCACCTGGAGGTTGTTGCCTGTACCGACGCTTAATAACCTTTCTTTTCCAAGCTGCAGCCAACGCTAACACTACCACCATCGCAACAACGACACCAGCAATGACCAATCCCAAATGGCTTTTACCTGCAGAAAATAACAATCTGCATTACTGAATTGGATTGCAAATTCACTTGAGATATTCCTCATAACTTAAATGGCAAAACCTTCTGTCCCTCTTGATGGCAGTATAGAATGACCACTTGCATTTGAGGGTAGAGAAGGACCTCTTCCATTTGAGGGTGTTGGCGGTAGAGAAGGACCTCTTCCACTGGGGGGTGAGGGTAAGAGGACAGCATCACCGAAAAACTTGTATGTCTCGTAACGAATCATGCAGTTCCGAAGCAAGGCCACTGTTTGGTTAGATCCTTGTCGACAAATTTGGAAATTATTGTACGCCGTTATGAGGCACTTTCTACAGTCATCCCTATCCAGGTCTCTCCAACACTGAGCGAGAATATAATTCCCACCATCGGTTGCCGTACTGTATCCAACATTACTGGCCACAGCTTCATTCACAACCGTCGTCAAAAGATTGGCAATCGGCCACAACAAGGGACTGTATGCATCGGTTATCGAAGAGCAGTTATAAAGCTCGAGTGATGTATTCGATAATTTTGAATAGAAGTTGTAAGTGGCAAATCCTATAAAGCATCCACGCATCACATAAATGTTCCCCGAAGAATTGCCACAGAAAGTTACAAAATCTTCTTTAGCAGCCTCAACACAAGTTTGACAAGTGGAGGCATTGAGGTCTCCTCTGCACTGAGCAAGACCGTAGATCGTATCTCCATTCTTTCCATAAGATGAAATATTGTACCCTGTCTCGCCAACGTTTTTAATCAATGAGCTCTGGACCACCTGCAAATTCCTTTGAGCACTACCTTTCAAATCATTGTCACCGCATTTCACTGCACCGGCCAAGTCATCTACTGCGGCTAATGCTAACGTTGATAGTAAGAAAACTGAGGAGACAAATACTTTGGATGCTGCAGTGAATAAAATGATATTGCAATGCCACACTCTGGAAGGGGCCATTCTGTAATTGAAGTTATTCTGAATCTGCGTTGCGCTACTCCCTTCTTTATCTTCAACAAGAGACTCTTGAAAAGTAATGTATTCAGGATTTTCCTCTTAGACTCAAGCAAATGTGGAAGAACCAGAGACTCTTGAAAAGTACTGTATTCCGGATTTTCCTGTTAGAATCAAGCAAACGTGGAAGATAAGGGTGAATTGACTTTGACGATAGAGTTCAATGTATGATAGTAAAGTTGACACGTGGGCGTTTTATATCCTCAAAAATGAAATGTGGTTGCGTTATCGCTTTCACAAGTCGAGCTCGCTTCTTCATCTTGTCAAACAAGCGAACCCACTAGGAAATATCCTTTCAAGGTACCCGCTATACGAAATATCCTTTGAAGTAAACGTGGTTGCGTAGGCGCTTTCGCAACATAAGCTCCCGTGTTGGACTTCTGAAACTGAAGCCAACTAGGAAATTTCATTTCAACTATAGGATTTCAACTAAATATTGTTGACGAACAATATAAGGGGTTAGTTTGAGTTCTGAAATTTCATTTCAACTAAATATCTATCAAAGACACTAAGAAACATCAAATTTATTTATTTAATATAAGGGGTTAGTTTGAGTTCTGAAACTCGAGCCAACTAGGAAATTTCATTTCAACTATAGCAAATTTCATTTCAACTAAATATCTATCAAAGAGACTAAGATAGCAAATTTCATTTCAACTAAATATCTATCAAAGAGACTAAGAGACATCAAATTTATTTATTTAATATAAGGGGTTAGTTTGAGTTCTGAAACTCGAGCCAATTAGGAAATTTCATTTCAACTATAGCAAATTTCATTTCAACTAAATATCTATCAAGGAGACTAAGAGACATCAAGAGGTTTGCATTGCAAGGCTGGGCTTGATAGATTAAAATGGATGTATGCTGGTTTAATTATTAATAAGTAATAATTATAATTATTATTTTTATTTTTATTTTAAGTAATTGGTTAGATATTAATAATTTCAAATATTAATTTTATTTTTTAAAATTTATTTTTATTTTTATCTAATTTAACATAATCAAAATGTTTACATAACATAATATAATATAAGCTTCCTTGAAACCCCATAAAAAAATAAATTTATAATTTAAAAATTATTAATATCATTATTTTTTTAAATACATTCCATCAAAATTCATCTCACTTCAAAAATATTAATATTACAAATCATCTTCTTCAGTATCTTCTTAATGCTCTTTAACTTCACCATCTTCTTCAAATTCACTATCTTCATCAACTTTACCATCTTCTTCAAATTTGCTATCATCTCACTTCAAAAATATTAATATTACATATCATCTTCTTCACAATCTCCTTAACGTTCTTTAACTTCACCATCTTCTTCAAATTCACTATCTTCATCAACTTTACCATCTTCTTCAAATTCACTATCTTCATCAACTTTACCATCTTCTTCAAATTCATTATCTTCTTCGTGTTCTTCGACTTCACATTCCTTAAAAAGGTGAGAGAGTTTGAATTTTGCATTATCATTCTCCCACCTTATTCCATCCCACCATTCTAACTTTCCTACAATTCCCTTCAATTTAGGTAGCTTCTCCAGTTTTTTGGAATTCTCCATAACAATGGACAACGTGTGATCTATATAACTTTTGGAGAACGCATTGTTTCTTTATTTCATACACTCGATGAACTTGCAATACTCTCTGCATTATTTAAACCTCTAAGACTCAATTCCTTTAACATTGAAAGACTGTCGATCTCAACTTCTAACTGAGGGCGCTCAAAAATTTGTATATACTCTAAATCAAGGAGCTCCTCCATTTTCAATGTCTTCAACATGCAACAACCTCTTATTTCTAAGAAGTGCAGTTGCAGCATTATTTGGCATTGCACACTATCCTCTCTAAGTTGTCTAGGTAGATTAGTTTTAATGTCTCCAACTCTGGAAAACCGCGACTACATCAAGGTGCTCGAAGAGCTCACCAAAATTCAAATATGGTCTTCCATTGTCTGATATTTGCAGGGATGTTGGGGCTAAAAAAGAGGCAACAACTGTGACTTTCTCGAATGGTGGCCTATTAATGTTACAAGGTTTGGATGGAGTACCTGTCCTAAGTGTTCTAATATCTACATCAAACTGTTGAATGCCTTGTAAATGTCCCACAAAAAGTCTCTTGAGTGCTACTAACAATTCTGGAACCAATTCATCCCTGTAAGTCGCGCCTAAACCACCGTCACCAATGAAATTGGTTGCACTAAAATTTCTAATAGCTCTTTGAAATTGGTTGCACTTAATTTTCTTGTAGCTTTAAGTTTTAACCACGTTTTCATATGTTAGCTGAACTCCAATGTTCGTAATTGGCTGCACTGAAGTTTTGGGTAGCTCTAACTACATTTTCATCAGTTAGTTGAACTCCAATGTTTTTAAATGTGATAACCTCTATTCTTCTTGATCGATAAACAACAAAAGTGTGTATCTACCATCTTGTACATTGGAAAAGAACTAAAACAACAAAGACTATAGCTAAAACAGAAGTGATAACTACAATTTCATACATAAGAGGAACACCAATCTAATCCAACAGCTGTAATGGTAGAAGTCCAGGTAGGAAAGAGTTAGAAACTTATTTCTAGTCAAACTATCATACGATATCTTACTATTGCTAAAGACTGGTAATTTTTCAGATAAATTAGTATATGACAAACTGAATACAGTTAAACTTGTTAGAAGTGCAAAGCCCTGAGGAACCTGCCCTGTAAGTTTATTATTGTCGAGCCGAAGATGTGTTAGTCGTTTCAGGATTGTTAACTTTGCTGGAATTTCTTCTATAATGGCATTAGAATAAAGTTCCAATACAATTAAAGATATTTTATGTATTCATCCTGGGATCTGCTCGGTAAGGTTGTTTTCACCAAAGCTAAGATACTGGAGATCCTTCAACTGTTGAAACATAGTTGGAATGCTTCCATGCAAAGAATTGTCTCGCAAATCAAGAGGAATCAAAGACTTCACGTTCCTAATAGTTGGTGGTAATAGTCCTGTAATTTGATTGACTGTTGCCTCGAAATGTTTCAGAGATTTGAAATTTACTAATAGCTCAAGAGGAATTTCACCCGAAATTCAGTTGATGCTCATGTTCAGGGCAAAGGTATGTAACCTTGGGCACAAATAAAAAAGATAAGATGTAATGTTCCCTATAAAATTATTGTCATTTATGGGAAGCGCATACGACACTTTCTCTTTGATCATTTGGTCACCTATCAAAGGAGGTGGAATGAAACCATCAAATGTGTTCCCATGTAAAACATGAAGCGCTGGAAAATTTACAGATACAAGGAACCATAGTGAGCTACTTACACACACACCATAATACAAGTGAGAAGAATGTGTTCCCATGTAAAACATGAAGCACTGGAAAATGTTCAGATACAAGAAACCAGAGTGAGCTACTTGCATACGCACCACAATACAAGTGAGAAGAATGTATGGTGGGAGGATCCAATTCAGACTGTGAAACATTTGATAAGCCTTCGTTAAATTGGTTTCTTGGGAATGGAAGCTGCTTGGGGCAGTCAACATTCACAACAACTGTAAAATTTCCTGTCAGTGAGTTGCCACTGTCGACTCATTGTGTCAGCATTTGGGGATCGTAGGTGAACCGGGGAAATATGATTTTGTGCTTACTACTATTCAGTGACGTCATTGTAATTGGACCATCGTTTTTCATATGCAACAAGTTTTTTTCGGTTGTAGAGGTCTTGTACGCAATACAACAAGTTGCTTGGAGGAAGCAACAAAAGAAATCAGATCATTCAATCGAATCATTCAACTCGATGAAAATTTCCACATGCACGTGTCAATTTCTAATTGCAGCAAAGACGATGAAAATAAAGAGTTCTTCTTGGCTGAGGTGAATAATGTTTGCTCACCCCGTGCCTGTAGAGAAAATGCCTTTCGGTGTAATTATAAATTATACAAGTTCAAAGTAAATTTCAATTTAAAAGTCTGTATTTCAAGAGATTTGACTTCACACTTATGGATTCAACACTAAGATGAATCTACATTGATTTTTTATATGTATGTATGTATCATGTATCAACTTTATAATGAGTATGGAAAGAAATACACATCTCCTTCACTTCAATAAAATCTTTCTGTTATACTTTGTGACACTTTAATTTTTCATTTTTTAAGTTGCACATTTGAATGGATAAATGGATTTGATTTTTTTATATGTATGTATGTATCATGTATCAATTTTATGACGAGTATGGAAATAATTACTCATATCTTTCGCTTCAATAAAATCTTTCGGTTATACTCTGTGAGACAGTAATTTTCATTGTTTAAATCGCACATTTGATGGATAAATGGATTCAACACCTAGAAAAACCCGTTAGACACTCAAATTGTGAAAAAATACACAACTTAAACTTGCAATTTCAACAAATTTTAATGGATATAAGACTTAAAGATATACATGGAAAAGGGCCAATGTTGAATAGTTAGAATACACCAAATATTTTACCATAAGAAATTTTTTATTAACAATTGTTTTATAATATTTTCATAGTTGACATCAAAATATTTTACTAAATGGTGAAAGGTTTTCTTTTCAATTTTTTTATATAATATATACATAGTTGTCATGTTCAATTATTTTTTTGTTTATAATTTTTATTTTCCGCAATTAAATGTGTTTTTGTGTAGTGTCCTTTCTTGGTGGGTTAGCTTTGATGAAACTTGGAGATGATGATTATGCATGACATACTTATGTATATGCTTGTATCCTATAAACTTGGTTTAGGTCACACAGTTGCTGCGTGCTTATGATAAAGACTGATTTTGGTTAAGTGCATATTATCTATATTTTATCTTTTGGTATCCTAGTTTGGACATAGGTTTATGACATGGATGGTGATCTAGGATTGAGACACATAGATCCATGGATGATCATGATTATGTGGAACATATGGTTAATTATGATTTATGGATGATACATGACCTGTATGATTATATATGCTTAATCTTGTACTGAGTAGGATATGACATGGGACTTGGTTATTTTCCAACAATGATGCTCAAATTATAAATCATTATGGAATTCATTTCTTCAAAACGAAAATGATTGTGGAAGTCATGCACAATTGTTGGTCTTGGAACAAGAGGTTACCAACCAACCATCATATGGGTATAAGCTCACAATCAATACCTTAAGGTGAAGCACAAAGTTTCAAAGTAGAGTAGATGAGAAGCCATGGAAATTAGGGCACAAATTCCAAAATCCATGAAAGATAAAGATATGAAGCCTTGGGTCTATAATAAAAGGATTAGGGCACAAATTCCTTCATATTTAAAAGATCAAGGTGTGGAATCTTAGATCCTTGCAGTAGATCAGAGTACAAAGTCGTCAATCAACTAAAGCACAAAGATGCATGCAATAGGGATGCAAAATTTCTATTCTCTGGAAAAAAAATACCACAGATGGGTAGCTCAAGAATGAATTTCCTTAATAAGATCTCATTTCTGAAAATTATGGACAAACTTTCTAAAAATAGAGAGTTATGTCTAGCATCTCAAGTATGAATTTCCAAAAATAGTAGATAACCTTGCATCAATTGGTGATCAAGTATAATTGAAGGAAAATCACTTAACTTATTATTAAACAATCCTAATGGTTCGATCTCGACTGAATCATTATTATTATTTATGATACCATGATATTATTATTAAAATTAATTCTATTCACCTTCATCACCTCAATCACTTCACACCTCTCTCCTTGATGACTCTCATGGCTCTGCATAACTCTCTCTCTTAATAATAAATTACACCCTCTCCTATGCACTCATCAAAGACATTTCATATTCCTCTTACACTCACTAAATTCATGTCATAAAATATTCCTCTTACGGTCTCTTTAATGCATATGTTACACTCTCCTTAACTAAGGTATGTGTACCTCTCCTTAATGGCATGAGTTACACTTCCCTAAATGGAATATGTTGCCCTTCCTCAAGACATGCATATTACTCCTCCTTTTATGAAAAGATTTTGTTTCTCCTCCTATATATGTGTCTCATGTTTTCTCACCTATGGGAGGAGAGGTGCATTATGATACCAAGAGTTTGAGAGATTTGGAGAATATTGTGAGAGGGAGAGACCTAGAGAGTAACCAAATGTTGTCGATATGAATCTGAAATTTCCTAAGTAACTCTACCTTGTGGAGTTGAATATGAGGGGTATTGAGAGGAAGTGAAACTTATATTCCTCAGCTTGCCTTGTATATCTCTCTACGACTATATTTTGATACTGTTTGTGAGCTTATACAACTCAGGGTTGCAGGGGGGGAAGTTCTCCTTTGATATGGTTGGGTGGAAAATAAGGCAATTCAAATAAGTTTCATAAGGAATCAAATATGAAGTATGATTTCAACTATTGGAATTCAATATTGCATCAGGTATAATTTTAATTTCCTTGAAATTTTAGTATAATATTAGCAGAAAGAATTGTAGAAATTTTAATTTTTATAAGCATGTAACTTTGGTTTAAGCTTATGTTATTTGGAAGATTATTGGCGAAGTTGAGAATGAATACTAAGAATAATCTATATATAGGGATGTTTATATCTCAAGCTGTAAATATTATTGGTGTATTTTATTGTACTAACCTTGGTATTGTAGTGAACTGAGGAAGAAAAGGAAAATATTGTTAAAAGTAATTACAATGAAGAATTACAAAAGGGGTTGGGTAAGAGTTTCATGAATTATGGTTTTGTTTTTTTTTAATTGAAATAGGTAATTAGATGCATTTTAGAAAGAGTTTCAGGGTATGTTTTCAAAGTGTTTGACAAAATCCCTAAATGGGTAATGCTATCATTTTATATGTATATATATAATTATGCATGAATAAGTGATAACTTGCAACCTACAAGAGAAGTAAGAAAATGGAAATCCACCCAAAATATACTTGGAGGAATTACATGATCAACCCTTAAAAGAAAATGCAAAAAGATTAACAACAAAAAATGGTTTGGACGATGAAATGCTTAAGGTAAGTTGAGGTAATTTTCAGTCATTTCATAAAATATATTTTCTTAATAATTCGATGTGTTTGTGATTTATGTTTTCGCGCAGTTATGTTAGCTTACATGACTAAAAAATATTTGACACAAAGCCTTAATGGTTGTAGCATTTAGTGCTTCAATGTGTTTTCCAAATTGTAGTAGTGGATGCAATAAGCTTGCCAAATATGTCAAGGGAAACAAATTTACAGGTTCTAAAATGTTTGATTAAATACATGTATCAAGAATTCATATAGTGAACTTATAAATTCATAAATTCAATTAACAACTCATATTAGCATAATTTTGGGTTTTGTTTCTTCATGTAGAGTTGTAGATGAAAGTTTGCATTCCATGTGTTTGATACAAGTGGTAAATGACATCCAAAGTTTTTTTGTTTTAAATAATTTCATCCTTGAGAGTTTTGGATTCGATTCAACTCAACATCAGGGGGTATTCATACCTTAGGACCATGTAACCCCCACTTTGAATCCAAAAAAATGGTTTTCTGACTGATTCTATAATCTGGTCGATTTTGCATATTGTGTTGTTTTGTAGAAATTTTACCATTGATGATATTAATATGAGCCATGCTATTTTGTGAATTCTTGTTTTAATGTATCTTTGATAGTTTAAACATCTTTATGGCATTTTATTTCATGTATGTTAACTATTTGTTAAAATTCCTAAATGGCTGTAGATTGCATGTTTGCAAATTGTCTGTTAAAATGCCTCAATGACTGTAGATTGCATGCTTGAAAATTGTTTGTTAAAATGCCTCAATGGGTGTAGATTGCATGCTTGCAAACTATTTTTTAAATTTCCTTAGTGGCTGTAGATTGCATGCTTGCAAACTATTTGTTTAATTTCCCCAATGGTTGTAGCTTACATGGCTATAAGTTAATTGTAAACATTTCCCTGATGTCTATAGTTTTTCATGTTACCAAAGTGTTTGTAGGAATGCATCAATGAAGCATTAAGGGAATTTTGAGGTCTAAAATGGCCCTCCTAAGGAAATTATAAAATAATAGTGGAAACAATAAAACAATATTTGATTACATCATCAAATTTTGGAGGGAAAAAAGAAAAAGACTACTTTTTCAACTCCTATTTTCAACTTATCTAACGAGTACTCCCGCTCGAAATTTGAGTAAAAAAATTGGGAGATAAGTTGAAAATACGAGTTGAAAAAGTAGTTTTATTATTTTATTATTTTTTAATCTTTTTACCCTTTTACTTAAAAAATGGTGAATCATCCCCCATGGTTGACATCATCATCTTGAATCCAAGTGGTTCTTATAAAGTTTATTTTTGTTGTACATTTTTCTTAGGAGGCTCATTTTAGACCTCAAATTCCCCTAATGATGGCTTGTAGTTTTACTTGTGTGTGAATTTCAATTCAAGAATTATTGGCATTATTGTGAGATAATGAAGAATGAAGTTATGTAATAATATACATGTTGATAATCATTGAAGACATGCTTAAGAATGTAAGGTTATGTTTGGAAAGGTCATTAAACATCATGGATTAATTATGGAGTAAAACTTTTATAATATTTATAATGAATTGTTAGGAGTGAAGCAAGGCCAAATGTTTTAAGAGTTTAATTTGGAAATAATGTAGATTGTTTATAATAAAATGGAATTTTGTCTTACCATTCGGAAATCTTATTACTGAACATAGAGTATCTTAAGGGTGAAGGATTAAAGTAGGGGTGCCAAGTAATTAAAAAAAATATCGTATTTTGAGTCTTAGTGTTCAATGGGACCGTTATTTCTCTATAATATTGATGATTGGTAAGGTGGGACCTTACATTTTGTTATTAATATATTTTTAAATACACTTCTCTCTCATATTGTAAAATATATTTTTATAAATTTGATATTAAAATATTTTACTTAACCGTACACATTAAAATATTTTATTTATGTCCCCATTAATTTATTTTCCATCAATATTTTTAATTGTGGTGTGTCAACTTTATATTAAGAATGGAATGAGTTACACATCTCCTTATTTAAACAATAAAAAATTGTCACATATATATAAATAAGTTGATATACAAATATTTTATTTAAGGTGGACATTCAAATTATATTTATGGTTAGCTTTAATTATTTTCCTTAATTTAACTAACTTTAACATATATATTTAAAGTATTTTATCTAAGCCCCGTCTTAAGTTTTTTTAGACTTTCAATTATTTTATCTTTATATGTAAACTTAATAAAAAATTATGTTTCATATGGATATCGAAATATTTTATTTTTTATGTCAATCACAAAGGTAATTACACATGTCTTTCGCTCTAGTTTGTAATATCAACCATGAAACGATACACTGAGACTAAAATTATTGATGTTTTGATGATGATGATGATGATTGATGTCCACTAAGACCTATATGGTCTACTAGAGCTTAAGAAGGTAAGGATTAATCATAAATTTTTAACATTTTATTTCTATGCTAAAAAATAAGTGAGATAAGTGTTCCGATCACCATAGTTTTGTTGAGCTAAAAGCTCAAGAAGGTTGGTAGTGTAAAACATATTTTGAAAATGAGTCTGAAGTTGAGTATAAGATGGAAAATTTAAGAGAAAGCGCTTTTGATCTTCAACTCTGTTTAATATTGCACATGTGACAAGCTCTTTTATCCCATGGTGTTTTGTAAATTGACCAATGCCTAGTTTTACTATGAAGCTCATGAAAATTAGTTCTAATCTTGGAAATGTTCATTTTCTTCTTAACACTAGTTAAGACAAAAAGATAATTATAGTTTTTTAGATTGTGGTTGATCACCTCCTTATGATATTGTTGTTTCATTTTTCCCTTTAACTCTTTATTTCCCCACACTTTGGGCCTTAAATTTAGAAATAATAATATTTTTTATGTTATATGGTTCAACATTATCATCTTATGTTTTATTTTCCAATGGGCTAGCCAAGAGTGAGCATTTGTATGCCACTCTCACTTCAATCGAAGGTGGGGGTTTTTTCTACAGTTAGAAGAAATTTTAGGAAACCTCTTGGCATCCATGTTGTATAAATTCTTCTTATACATAAGATGTCTAGTCATATCCATGATTTCAATGGAGATAGGCTTACTTCAATCAAGAGGATAAGGTAGGAAGCACTTCTTTTAGCCTTAAGGTTGTAGGTTATAAACTACTTTTACATATGTTAAATCTTTCCCATGACTATTTAGATATAATGCAACACCAAACCTCGCATATATATAAAATAATAAAAGTGAGAAGAGTCTCTTAATAAAAACTAACCAAATATGTGTAACTCATAACTATTTACACATATTTTTCACATTGATTTGTATTATCAACCATGAATTCATACAATGAGATTGAAATTATTGATGTTTTATAATTCTCTTAATTAAAAATAACCAAATATGTATATATATATTTTCTTTTTTTAAATCATAGACAACATTGTGTTTTTATATTGATTTTTTTTTAAAGGGACACGTAAGCTCCAGGTTGAGCATGCATTTTTTTTTAAATATCTTATATATATATATGATGATGATGATTAATGCATCTACCCTGAGGGTTACCTCAATTTGACGAGTCTCCATCATTAAAACACCTTTTCTATTGAGAGATCACGAGTTCAATTATTTTGACACTCTCGAGGTCAAGATCCTTGGTTGAGCCGACACGAAGTGATCCCTTTGGGTCGATATACTTGGTTCAAATATTTCGTGGACATAGTGGTCACAAATCTCTAGGATTCATGAACCACATAGGAAAAAAAATATGATTAATGCAAAACTAAATAAATAGAAAATTGAATAAAATATAATATTATAATATATATATTTTTCACATATATTTTCATATTAAAAGTTAAATTTTATCTATTTTTATAAATAATAATTTCTGAGAAAAAATAATCATTTTATAACAATATTGTGTTTTTTAAAATATTATAATCATTTAAATAATTTCTTTTATCAATTATAAAATTTGGAAATTGTATGAGTCAAAATAATGTATTCATCTGTAAGTTGAATTGGAATATGGTAGAATTGAAATTTGAGTTATATCATTTTTTATTAGGGCCTTGAGCTTTAAATATATTAATAAAATTATTGTAACAAATACTTTCTCTTGTATTTGTAAGTTTGAGTTATTGAGTTTGAAAACATTGTTTTCCAATTTGACTGTAAAGTTTGATCTTAAAATCTATTATTGTATCATTTATTCCATGTTTTTGTGTTATTGTAATTATTTTTTATATACTTATCATTTATAAGTTAATAACATGTTTTTTTTTTTGTTTGACCCATGAGGATTTAAACCTTGAATCTCATGGCTTAGATAATACTTCTAACACAGTGATTTCCAATTGAGCCGCACCCCATGGAAATAAGCTAGCAATGTTAAACACTTGTGGTGGATCCTATTATAGTGGTACATTCTAATTCACTTTTAGTTATGCTTTGGACTGGAACAGTTGTGCAAGAGTACTAGGTAACCCTTATTATTAGAACATTCACATGAATTCATGATACTAAAACATATTGATCAAATAGAAAAAGTGATAATAAAGAATTGCAAAAATGCCATTAAACTTAATTCATGTTTTCTTAGTTTGATCATGTATTTAAGCAAGTAAGCCATGCCCACCAAACTAATTACTAAGGATTAGTTTTCTACTCAACCACACGAATCAACTATAGATTCCCTCTATAATCCAAACCATAATACCACTAGGGTGAAGGGATTTCCTATGGTCCGACTTCAAATCCACTCAACCCAACCCATTTCTCCCATTTCAAGCCATCTAAGGATCTAAGGATTATCATGGGATCTAAGGATCTAACATTTATTGATTTCTAGTTATAAGAAGAGTAAAAATTATTCTTAACTATTTATAAAAAACAAAGTTCAATCTGTACATCTTTTAACCAAAAAAATTACATAAGAGAAAGTATTCACACAGAACTGAATCCATTTGCTAAACCACAAAAGTATTTTGTGCTCTCATATCATATAGATGATGGATGATCCATTATATAGATTCATGACTCGATCATGAAACATTATATGTCTTACAATAAAAGAGTACAAGTAAATTCTAAATATATAAGTAACTAAGATTAAGAAACAAAAATCTAGACTGAACACTTCTTAAGGTGTTTCATCAACAAGAAAGCCATCCATGTATAATCTATGATAATACTGAAAATTATCATTAAATTGCGTCTCACTGGTTACCCAAAGGTCTTGAGTCATACGAACGTCTTTAACTAGTGCAAGCGCAAAACTAACTTCTTGAGCGACTTTAGCAATCCTGGTCTTCCTCTTCTTTTTTGCTGAAAGAATGCCCACTTGAGAAACCGGGGGATCAGGAATGGAAGTGCCTCTTAGCTGGTCTACTTCCTCCTGCAGCAAATCTCCATTACAGGGATTTACTACACCCCCTTAGGCACGTTGAACATTTTTCACATCCACAGAAAAATTGTCATGAACAACAGAGTTGAGCATGTCCGCCGCACCCCACCACCCCATGCTGCACTACTCGTCGCATATATATTAACATTCCATGGATTGATTTCTATCATATAAACCATATCATATAATAATACATGATTATTAATTATTTATGCCGATAGGAATTATATTATGAAGTTCCTTCTAGTGACATTGTTGAGATTTGTCGTCCTTAAACGCTGTCTTCCAAATCTCAACCATGCCACTTGATTGACTCATCTCTTGGATTTTCATTCCTCGCATCTCCCAAATTGTCATTAACGTTGTATTTATATTTCCTGACATAGCTGAAAGGGCGGTGATCCAACTGCGGGCTTAGCTAGTTGCACCACAACAGCCTGCAATATTTCCCATAGCGTCCTAGAATTCCTCTACGACCAATTATGTTGCCAATATTTCTCCACTGGCTTGTGCAGCGCTGCGTCCTCCTCTAGGCTCAACGGCCCCTTGATCTGCTCCGGCACCACCATTGCCACTGCCACTTCATCCTTTGGAACTCCCATTGTTTCAGCACGACGTGATCGAAAGCGTAAATCAGATTCAAACTGTAGACCTCCGTTGGTCAGCCCCTCTCTTTCTCTCTAAAATATTAGAAAACATTTTTTTTTTCTTTTCTGTTTAGTCGAGCTATTGGCATGAGAATTATTGTTGTGGTTGTTGTTTTTTCCCCTAGAACGATTAGAGAAATTATTCGAGTTGGATGTACAGACATTGATATTATAATCTTCATTGAATTCATCTTTAGGCGTGAAATTGGGGGAAGCGTTGTGGAGAATGTACAACATTTCAAAATTATTGCACATTCCTTTGACGTTGTTCTCGACCTTAGACGACTTATTGCACCTGGGGCACAACATGGTATTGTCTAAGCTAACTCAAAACTTGTGTGACAAAAATTCATTATAGAATCTGTGAAGTTGTGTATGCACTGAAGCATCATACGAACCCTATGATTTTCAATGTATGTGATCTGACAAACTTTTCATTGTTTTGGAATTTCGAATAAATTATTCTCTCTTTCTGAGAAGGATAAAATCAAGAATACAGATACTGTAAATTTAACGTTCGAGAAGAATGATGAACTCTACTAATAACAGAGAACCAAGATCATAACCCCTCTCTCTCTCAGGTCATTAAATCACATTTCTTTCCTTTGTGGATCCATATAAGAGTCCATTATATTTTACGAAGACATCCTCGCCTTCATTCCTGTAAAAAGTCCTGGATCGTATCAGTTTTATGAAGCCTGGTCAATAGATTGATTTATTTTTGCTATTTACATTCATCTGTTTGAAAATGAAAAATACCTAAATCAGAGAAATGTAGCAATGAAATAATTTTGCTTCTAAAACTTACAGTCCAAACACCGCCTTGTCAAGTTGTTTGTAGTTTATAGTTTTTGGTTTTGACTATCGTAATTTGTTTAATTACAGAATAGGCATCCACTTGCTGCAATATGGAGAATGTACCCAAGAAAATTGAAATAAATGCAAGATACAATCACATCTCAGGTATATTATTCACCTATATTATCCTTTACATATAGATATTTATAGCTACATAACTGGTAATTACGAGTCAATTTTCTTGCTGATTTTTGCAGATGACTATACCAAGTTTCACCATGTGTTTGGAATTGAAGTGCGATGATGTGTAGGCTGTAGAGAGAAAGTTTCAAGAAATGAACATTAGGTATGTGAAGAGAATCGTGGAGGAAGGTGGGATTTATGTGAATCAAATCTTCATCCATGATCCTAATTGCTATATGGTTGAGGTCTGCAACTATGAGAATCTTCCAATGGAGCCAATCGTGGGGTCTGCATCGTCCTGAAATATGAAATTTCCTTCTAATCCGAGGAATCCACTCATAGGCATTCAAAAGAAAGAGATATGTACGCAAATTCAGTCAACAGTGATGGAGCAAATGATTCTTGTGAGTGCAAACCCAAGACAACAGGAGTTTGCTGTGTAAATTATCAACCTTGCAGTCGACAATTATTTTTCAAACTTATTTAAAGATTTGTTTGGATATAATTTTAGAATAAAGATCAATAATAATGTCGTGGCAGCGTTATTTCACATGTGATGTTAGACTTGTTATACGCGGTGAAGGTCGATGGAGTGCTCTAGCCAAGGTAGCAAGAATGCTTGCTCCAAAATTAAATTAATATTTTTATCTATATACCCTCCTCAATTCAAATTAAATTATGTAGTTCTTGATTTAATTGTGAGTGGCATAGGAAGAAGTTAATATGGAGATCGGGCTGAAAATTCATCCATTTTTATTTTCTTCACAACTATGTCATGGATGCTTACTTTTTCTTTTTCTTTGGTTCGATATTCTTAATACCTTAAAATATGTATGTCCATTGAGTATTTTAAATTCATTTAGGATAAGATTGAACTGTAAAATGAGTTTTGGTGTTTGATTAGTAGAGACAGAGTCTGATGTTTCATACATAACCTTGTTTTCAGTCTTCTAATTAGCTATAATTGTAATCTTTTCAATTTTCTATATTGAGACAAAGTCTTGTATTCTAATAGAGAGAGAGAAACAATAATTATGGTGGGTTGGTATTTGATCATTCAGGGCTCTAGAGATGCGGTAAAAGTTGCAAACTGAGATGGGTAAACTATCTCCAGACAGATCTTAAGCGTGGAAATATAACTCCAAAAGAAGAACAAGTGATAATTGATCTACATGCCCATTGGGGTAACATGTATGGTAACTATTTTTGTGCTATTTATCATTTGGATGCGGTGATGATCATGGCAGATGAAATTGAATCGTACTCTAATAGTTTTTTATTAACTACAAAATGTAAATGTGTGTATTGTATTTTAGATGGTTGTTAATAGCAGAGAAAATGCCTGTTCAAATGAACAACGAGATAAATAATTATTGGAGGTGTCATCTAAAAAATAAGCTTCAACATATAGCAGGCAACACCATTGCTTCAACACCAACAGGAGAGGCCAAGCTGTTATAAAATTCCGAAACTAGCTTTAAGCAAGAGGGCCCCTCTCTCCTGGTTTGACTAATTTGTTGTTATTTGTCGTGTCATCTCCAAATCACCATAAAAAAAAACAATCAAGGAATACAAAAATGCATGAAGGCTTATCATGGCAGATCCAGGACTTATGGTTAATGGATGAGTCCCTTCATGTGCATCCCACTACAACATGATATAATATGAAAAACTTCATTAAAAAAATCACTTCATAAAAGAATATAAACTCATTTTGTTTGGTTAAGAGTTATTGTTTGTTTTCTTAGCACATAAGGAAACATGTTAGTGGCTTTTTTCCAACCACCACTAATAAGCCATTACAGGTGGCTTGATTTTCTTTAAATAATAGTAATGAGTCAAATAAATTATATTAAATTTTCTACATTTAAAAAATTTCTACTTTGGACGAAAATAGCTAGAACTGTATATGCATTGTACTTCTCCTTCGATTTTTTTATCACTAACGTTAATACTTTCAGCATGATTCAGCTCCCTTGGGAAATGAGTGCAAGTTCTGGGGCTTCTACCATCGTTGGTTGAAATTATAAGCCCTTCGGACTTGAGGAAGAGATGATAGAAATATGATATATTGCACTTGTAGTAAGAATATATTATGTGATAGAAATCTGATATATTGCAGATTCTATAATGCACTTTTACCCATTTGGAAAGCTATACTTTACCAATACTTTAGCCTCCTCATGCCTTCCACGTACACATTATTATTTCATGCAATTCTTCATCTACCTCACTCTACATTCATCTACACTTCTATCGGCATGTCTTTGCACCCTTTTTGGTGCAAATGCTAGTATAATTTAAATATTATAAAGATTTTATTTAATTATCCTTACTCTATATTTGGTATTTTACTTACATTGTTGAGAAGGTTTTGAAATCTCCGTAACATTTCAAATGAAAATATCTTTTAACTTGTTTGTTAGTATATATATTTTTTTAAACACTAATCCAATATTTTCTCTAACACTACCATATTATGGATTCTAGACATCCTTTTACACTAATGAGGAGCTCGACCATCATAGTAAGCTAAGGCATCTCTTTTCATTAATGAGATTGGGCTTAAGGATTACATGATTCTTTCTTTTACAAATAAAATTATTTTCTTTTACATACTTTTACAAGCTGCTTTGGGCACTATGTGTTCTTCAGATAACATCTAGTTCTAAAACAAATTTAATCGAATCTCTTCTAATTTTAGATTTTTTTTCTAACTATGATAATTAAGTAGTTTAAAATGAAACCTTGCATGTTACTCTTGTAATATATATATATATATATATATATATATATATATATATATATATATTCGGTAAGTTAGAGAAACATCTTATATTATGATAACACAAAAATTTACATCATAGTTTGTTGGTCTGCGAGACTGGAAACTAGACTAGCTGCATTAAAATAAAACCTTGTTCCAGAGTCTAACTGAGCTTTCCCATAGGATCTTCTGTCTATGATATCTACTGGGCTTAATAACAAAATTTACATGCCTGCTGCTCCTTAAACATTTACAACTTACTGGAGGTATAAGCGTAAAAACATCTTTCAGATCCAGATCTACAAACCTTCTACTTATTCTATAACTATATTTTGGCCTTGCTAGCCAATCACCCAAAAACAAAAAAATTAAACACATACAAAAATTCATTTATCAAAGGAAAATGGAGGGGTTTCCTCCCCACTTGAACCAGATGTAGGTGAAACTATCTCAGTTGAGGTTGGAGTCGCTGCCGATGTCGCACCTACTCTCAGTTCTGCTGGTGGCTTGCCGCTAGCTCCTGCTACCTCTTTGACCTTATACTTTGTCAGCTTGTCCGGGTCCACAAGTCCCTTTCCCATTGTGTTATCCAGATTTTGGATATAATTAAGGTAAATAGAGAAACTTTTGATCGTGTCCCCAATGTGGTCGTCCTGCAGATGTTCAATATTGACTACCCTCTGGAGTGCCTCCTCCACTCCCTTAATTATCTTCTCAATCACTTTCATCTACAGCTGGTATTCCATATGTCGATTAATTCTCTCTTCTGTTGCCTCCGCCTGCAGTTTACCTTCCAACGTTTTGACATGCCATGTTGTTTTCAGCGTTTTCTAGTATACCATTTGTCTTGTACAAGAATTCCCTGTATCTATAAATCAATTAACCTCCTATTCAATTATGTAATTCGGGGTGTTCTTTCTTTTCCTTCTTACTTCATTCTCCCAAACATCGATGATTTCTTTGCGTCTGTCAAGAATGGTCTCATGGTACTTGAGGGTTTTTTTCCTTTGCCGCCTCTTCTAGTCTTGTTCTCTTTCCAGCCAAGGGGCTTTGAGCTTCTGCTCTTGGCCTCCCGCTTGGCCTTCTGACTCCATTCTGCACCATATTTCTTTTGACCACCATGCCTCGCTGATAACCATACCTTTTTTCCTTCTCTCCTTTGCCTCGTCCTAACTTATCACTATACCTCCTATGCAGTGTCCCTCCTTAACATATAAAGGGAAAATCCATATCCTCACAATCCTCTGCATACTTTGGGCATCCTTTTTGGTCATTTACAACAATTTTTGTTTTCCGATGTCGTTGCAATGAAATCGTGAGAGGATGGGACAATTCTCCTCCTCATTCATCTCGGAAGACAGTTTGTACAAGCTCATTATGGACATGGTATTGTACCAGTACTGTTCACCCCAAGATTCACCCTTCTCCACCTTCTCAACCGTCCATTCTCGTAAATTCCACCTCCCGGTAGATGATTTTGTGCTTTTGGTTTCCAATTATTCCTTTCCGCTGTCGTCATGTCCTTATACTCTTGCCACCACATACTACCTAGATCTTTCCAACTACATGTTTATTCTCCCTTCATCTTAAGTATACAACATTTCTTTTTCCAGGTGGGTTGATAATGGCAGAAGTGTCCTCAGACATGTAATTTTATTGATATTGGAAAATAAATTACATAAAAAGTTGCAGGAGTTTGCAAACGTAAACTTCTACTAAAATTTCAATTAGGAGACTAACCTATTTATAAGCTCTATGTCCTAACTTAATTTAGTTATGGATCACTTGAAAAAATAACAAGTGTCCATTTACAATAAATGATCTTCTATCCAATCTACTAACTTTATTTCTATTTTAAAGCCTAAGATATGACTCAATTCTAGAGTCCTATCTTTGCTAACAATATTCTATTTCTAAGTGTCTCTAATATTTATTAAATATTATAATTTAATAAATATTTTTATCCTAACTTTACATTATTATATTTGGATCATCTAACATTCCCCCCTATGATCTAAAGATACATTACAACATATACCAAGTTCATCTCTGAACTTAGTAAATTTTATTCTTCCAAGAGGTTTGGTGAAGATATCGGAGGTCTGATCTTCGGAAGGACAATAAATCGGCTTGATGACATCCTTTGCAATGAGTGATCTGATATGATGATACTTGGTGTCCACATGCTTTGTATTTGAATGAAAAACTGGATTCTTGGCAAGCTTTTTTGCTGATTGGTTGTCGATGAATAACGAAGTAGCTTCTGCTGGAGGAATTTCCAAGTCCTGTAAAACTCTACGCAACCAAACAATATCACATGTTTCTTCCCATGCTAAAATGTACTCTGCTTCTGCTGAAGAAGTGGCGACTGTAGCTTGATTCTTGCAACTCCAAGAAACTGCAACTGACCCCATGTTCATTAAATAACCTGAGGTTGATGCCCTATCATCAATACTGCCAGCAAAGTCAGCATCTGAAAATCCACCAAGTACAAAATTTTTAGTCTTTTTGTAAAGAAGACCAAAATATTTTGTTCCTTGGATATAACAAAGAACTCTTTTAGCTACATTCCAGTGGTTATCCCGTGGTTCCTGCATAAATCGGGAAAGAATATTGATGACATAAGAAAGATCTGGTCAAGTATTTGTCAGCTAAATCAGGCTACCAATCAATTGTCGATAAGTAGTGCTATCCACCATTCCCCCCCCCCCCCCTTCAAATTTTGAAAGTTTCAAGTTTTGTTCCATAGGGGTGAGAACAGGCTTGCAATCCTGCATTCCAAATCGCTGAAGAATTCCTGCTGCATACTTACTCTGAGAAATGAAAATATGATGTGGACGTTGGAATAATTCAACTCCAAGATAGTAATGAAGTAGTCCCAAATATGGCATCTTAAAACCTGCATGTAACTCCTTTTTCACCTGTGCAATGTGATCATCATTGTTGCCTGTGATAATCAAATCATCTACATACATAACCAAAATCACCATATTTTTACCTTGTTGACATACATACAAGGTATCATCAAATTCACTTCGTTGAAAACCACTTTCTGAAGGTATTCATCCATTTTGGCATACCAAGCTCAGGGAGCTTGTTTTAACCCATATAAAGCCTTTATCGGTTTGCAGATTTTATGTTCCTGTACTTCAATTTCAAAGCCTGGTGGTTGTGTCATGTACACTTCTTTTTGTAAATCACCATTGAGGAAAGCACTTTTTACATCCATCTGATGAACTTTCCATCCTTGTTGAGATGCTAAGGCAAGTGTGAGTTTAAAGGTGTTCCATTTAGCTGTAGGAGCAAACGTTTCCTCATAATCTGTCCCTTCCTACTGCGCAAAACCCTTAGCAACAAGTCTTTCTTTATACTTGTCAATTTCACCATTTTGCTTGCACTTAATTCGATAAACCCATTTGCATCTAATGGGTTTAACATTCTGAGGACAATCAACAAGTTTCCAAGTGTTATTGTCTTGAACTACCTGATATTCATCAAACATAGCCTGTTTCCAGTCTTTATGTTTTACTGCCTCTCGGTATGCAGAAGGTTCAGTAAAATCATTTGCTATCAAGGCTCCTTCGTTTCTTTGTGATCCCCTTGTTCATGTTTTATTCTGTTCATTGTGCCTTACATATTTCAAAATTTGAACTGCCCATTTTGGCAATTGATGTTCACTGGTTTGAGATTGTGAAAAATCACCATCATTTTAAAGAGGGTTGATATAAACTATTTTTTGTTGATCAACCGCAGGTTCTGGGGGCGGAGAGTCATTGTCAAAAGAACTGTTGTTGCTAGGAGAGTTGGATGAACTGCTAGAAGACCCAGATGGCGTTGATGATGAAGACGGACTGGATGAATCATTTTCAGATGAAGGAAACTCAAGGTCATACCAATTTTGTGAATTTGGTTGACTTTGTAAATTTCCGTTTCTTTTATCACTTTTTGTTTCTAACTTTTGAAGAAGACTTTCAACTTCTTCAGCACTCTTACTCTCATTTTCATCAAAAATCACATCTCTTCTTACAATAAATTTCCCATTCGACAAAAGTAGGTATCCTTTCTTCTCATCAGAATACCCGATCACTATGCACTTCAAGCTTCATGCATCAAGCTTAGTTCATTTTTTCTTCAGAACTAAGGTGTAACAGACTAATCCAAAAACTCTGAGATGGTTTACCCGAGGTTTGAAGCCAAACATGCTTCATAAAGTGTGATTCTGTCTAAAGAAGCAGTGGGAGATTTGTTCCTCAAGTAGACAGCGGTATGAATTTCTTCGGCCCAATATAAAGGACCTAACTTTTTGAAAGTTAACATAGATCGCGCCATTCCTAAAAAGGTATGATTCATTCTTTCTACTACTACATTTTTTTGCAGAGCGTAGACATTGGTAAGATGTCGTTTTATGCCATTATCCATGCAATACTTTTTGAATTCATTTGAAGTGAATTATCCTCCATTGTTAGTTCTAAGAGTGCCAATCTTCTCGTTTACTTCATTTTCAATAAGCTGAGGAAAAGTTTTGAACTTTTCAAATGCTTCTGACTTTTGCTTCAAGAAATAAACCCAATTCATCCTGCTAAAATCATCAAAAAAGAGTAAAAAATATCTGAAACTTTTGAGAAAAGTTGGAAAGGGTCCACAAATATCACTGTGAACCAACTGCAAATGCATGTTTGCACACCATGAACTTGTAGTAAAAGTCTCTCGATGTTGTTTCCAAAAAATGCAAGATTCACACTTTGAATTTTCCCTTTTGAAGGTTGGAAGTCCTTTAACCATTCCCTGTTTTTGTAACTGAGAGAGACTGTCAAAGTTGAGATGGCCATATCTTACATTCCACAATCTGATCGGTGAAATATATGTACTTGTTGCTCCTACAAAGTTAGAATTTCTTAGAATAACTGTCCCTTTCATCCTTAACAGTTTTCCATCTTCATAACCTGTCATCACTATTTTCATGTTTTGTTTGACTGATTTTATTGTAACTAAGCCATCTTCCATAATCACCATATGTCCTGCTTGTCGAATTGTGACTAAAGATAACAAATTTTGCTTGAATGTTGGGACATACCATACATTTGAAATCATTCTTTCTCCAATGCATGGTAAAAAAACTTTAACTACGCCTTTGCCAGAAGGAGTATGTTTTGTTTTATCAGCAAGATATATTGAATTTAGATGGCATTCTTTGAAATTCCAAAAGAAATCCCATTGAAAATTCATGTGTTGAGTTGCGCCTGTATCCATAATCCATGCATCTTCATAATCACTTATGAGAAAGCTTGAAACTTGTAAAGTTGTTGCTTCTGTGTTGGTGAAAACATATTCGGAACCTTCAGGATCATCTTCATCATTTGCAAATTGTGCAGAGTTTGGATGAAACTTGGGAATTTTCTCAATAGAAGTTCTACAATCTGCCGCATAATGGCCAACTTTGTTACATCTCCTGCAAACAATTTGACTGAAATCGTTGCCTCTGCCTTGAGACTATCCTCTGCCTTGATATTGTCCTCGGCCTCTGCTTGGCCTCTGTTTTGAGTTTTTCCTCTGCCTGGACTTTTTCCTCTTCCTTGATGATATCCTCTGTTTTGATTGTTGCCTCTTCCTTGAAAATTGGTCCTACCTGAATTGTAGCCTCTGTTGAAATTTTTTCCTCTGCTTTGACTGCGTCCATGACCTTGGGCTACTTGATTTTGATTGAAATTTCCTCTTCCTCAGTTTCTTGAACTATCAGCTGAGGAGTTACTTGAGTTGGCTTCGGTGAAGAAGACATCTTCTCCAATCTGTTTCTTCTTCCCAAAGGTTTTATCATGTTGAGCTAACATGTCACTCAATTCATCAAACTTTATCTTCTCTAACTTTCCAGTGACTTGCAAAGTTTCCAAAAAATGTGTATATGATGATGGAAATCCAGCAATTAGAATCGTGGTCAAGAAGCTTTCATCAACAACTTGAAAACCATCATTTATTATTTCTTTCTTGATTTTTTTAAGTCGTGAAGTATACTCAAGGACATCACCACCTTCAGTTAATTTCTGTTGAAGCAATTTTAATTGAAGATCAACCTTCCTTGATTTAGGTTGTGTATCAAAGAGATCTTTGAATGTACGTAAATAATTCCATGCATCTGAGGAATTTTCAATATGTATATATATTTCATTATTAACTGAAGCTTTTATAAGAGCTAATGCTTTGCC
The DNA here is from genome assembly GCA_034641835.2 of Pinus albicaulis. NCBI lineage: Eukaryota > Viridiplantae > Streptophyta > Pinopsida > Pinales > Pinaceae > Pinus > Pinus albicaulis. The sequence continues at coordinate 560,010,924 of CM076580.1, read as the reverse complement.
ATTTTTTACTTCCCATTTTGCAAGTGAAGCTGCATTTGTTGGTTTATTTGGCTTAATGTTGCCATCACAAATTTCATGCTACAATTCATTATATATGAGAGTTCTTTCAATTAGACGTTTCCATGTCCTATAGGATTTCACTCCTTCTAGCTTATCAGATTCAGAGAACAGATTAATTAACTTCGACATTGTAGTGTTAAATCAGTGCGCCAAAATAATCAAGCACAAAAAATGAGCAACTTGTCACACGAAACACGCCACGCAAAGATGACACACGCCATGCAAAAAATGATCTATCGGGGCTTGGCCTTGACCCTCATATAGTCGTTTAAAAAAGGAGAAAAATGACTGAGCTTTGCACTTGGCTCTAGTCAATTTCTCATTGAGTGTTTACAATGAAATATTTGCAAAATTTGACAATGCCTTTTCAAATCTCCTTAAAAAAAAAAAATCCTACCCCCCCTCATAGTAAATGGTACTTTGAGTTACAAATAATGACCCTTATTTCTCCAAAATAAAAAATTAAATTTCAATTTTCTTCCTTATAACTCCAATTACAAAAAACAAATTTCACTCCTTATGTTTCCCAAATCACATTAAACTCCTCTTAAAATTTATCACTTACATAAACTTCAATTCTTATAATGCTTATTGAATCCTCACAGGATCGTTGTGAATGTAAGTAATAAATATATAAAAAACAACTACAGTATGTAAATCCAAGCATACCCTTCATTTACAAATGCCTCCAAGAGTAAATTTTATCAACTCAATTGACCATAATTCAATTTTGCGTTTCTTTAAGAAATGCGAGTCCATCATTCTACACACAGTCCACTTTGATTCATTATTGCCACATGACCATTTCGACTATGCACGCGAATCAATCAAGTCCGCTTACCCACCGTTCTGCGTTTGATTTAAATAGCTACTCACGATTTCCTTTGACACCGTTTCTGCGTTCAATGTTGCTTCAATGCTCATGAAATTGATGTAAGTGATAAAACAAAAAAAAAGCATTTAAAAATTCTCACGATGATTCTTCCACCTAACAAACCGACTTGGACAGTGCCAGCCTTTTCCACCGCTATCGCTTTCCAGGTTTCGATGGTCGATGGTCTAAATTGCTGAAGATTCAGCTATGTTAACAATACAATACTAATCTGCTCTTTGTAATCAGAAAACAGGCATTAATCCGCAGGAGTTGCTAACACAGAGAGGGAGGAGTGACGTTGGATGACTGTAATGGGATTCCTTAGCTCCGGTTCTGCACGTGAATCTGTCAATTTTTGCTCTGCGTCCAACCTCAAGTAATTATCATACGTTCGATCTCCAACAACTTCTCTGCGTTCTGATTGGAGTAATGGTTCACACGCTAGTTCTTCTTTGCGTTCAGCTTCAAGCAGCTGGCACATCTTCAATTCACAACAATTCTCTGCATTTCGATTGAGCAATGATCCATACGCTGGTTCTGTTGGCTGCAAGTCAATATGGAGTCATCGCTTCCTCCAGTCTTAGATGGTGATGATTGCTGTAATATTTATTCCCCCTTATGCGATTAAATTCCTACATACACAGCTTATATATATACCATACATATATATATTTGCAAACTCAGAAAGCAATTGACAACGAAATATTTAATAAAATAAATCACTGCATGGGTTAATAAATCACTAATTCTACGCCATTAGCTCAATTCATCTTTTGGCAGAACTTTATAAAGTATGAAAAGTTGAAATCTTCATCTTTACATCATCTGCATTACCGGTGGCTCTGATACCACAATAATGGAAAAAGTGTCCTCAAACACATAATTTTATTGATATTGGAAAAGAAATTACATAAAAAGTTGTGGGAGTTTACAAACGTAAACTTCTACTAAAATTGCAATTAGGAGACTAACCTATTTATAAGCTCTATGTCCTAACTTAATTTAGTTATGGATCACCTGAAAAAATAAAAAGTGTCCATTTGCAATAAATGATCTTCTATCCAATCTACTAACTTTATTCCTATTTTAGAGCCTAAGATATGACTCAATTCTAGAGTCCTATCTTTGTTAACAATATTCTATTTCTAAGTGTCTCTAATATTTATTAAATATTATAATTTAATAAATATTTTCATCCTAACTTTACATTATTATATTTGGATCATCTCACATATACCATCCCTCTGGCCCACCCCGTGTCCTTCATGTTGCTCTTCTGACATGGTTATATCCATTTTCACCAACTCTCAGAAATCCGCTTTGAGTTGTCCTTCCATCATGTCTTCCCAGGTCATTTCAGTTAGAACTCTAGTGCTTTCAACCCCTTCATTCTTCAACTCTTCTAGGTGAAACTTAATCTGGTGAATAATTTGGCTAAGTCTCCGTTTTTTTGTGACTTTTTTCATAAGGGTTCCGCATTGTAGTCTTCGAGCTTCCTGAATGGCTAGAGCTGAGTCGCCTTCTACTATTACATTAATCCATTGTTCCTGTCGCAACGTTTCCAAACCTTGTTCTAGCGCCTAGAACTATGTTTCATTGTTAGCTTCTTGTCCAATGTTTATGAAGTATAGCTTTTGTATTTTCCCCATCCAATCTCTAATGATTCGTCCCACACCAACCTTTCCTGGGTTACCTTTGGCCACCCCGTCAAAGTTCAATTTCTAAAAGCCTTCATAAGGTGCTTGCCAGACTGTTGTGCCTATCCTGATACCATTTTATTTTGGCTTGAGGATCTTGTCACCTAGGTAATTCAGGTAAAAAAATTAAGATTTCCTGAAGTGATGACTTTTCTTCCGTTATTTGAAATCGCTTACTAACAATGGTTTCCTTCATCTAACGATGAATTTCTTCCATCAATTTTGTTACAGGGAGATTTTTATCTTTGAATATTATTTGGTTGAGTTCCTTCCAGAGTGACCATAGGATGAACCTAGGGATCAAGTTGCAGTTTGAATTAACCACTTCATTTTTGGTATAGTGCACCAACCATTTTTTAATTGTGTCTTGAATACTTTCTTTATGCATGTTAGTTTGTCGAGATATAATTTCCATCCATTCCCAAAGGGCTTCCGAATATTTACAAGTATTCAACAAATGGTTGAGATTTTCTTATTCCTGCTCACATAAGTATCACCAGGATGGCCCAATCATACCTCTCTTTGTGAGATTCTCCCAATTTAGCACCTTTCTATGAAACAAAATCCATAGGAATGTCTTGATTTTCAGCTAGTATGCAGCCTCCCACAATTTTCTCCAAGCCTAGTCCCGAACTTCGAGGTTTTCATCCCTGAGATAAAACTTGGCTTATTTGAGGTTAAAGTCACCTCCCTCTTTTTCGCCCCATTTAAGTTAATATTTGTCTTCATCCACCATTATTTTCTTTTTGTTTAGCTCTTCTGTGATATCTCATATTTCTGCATTGCTTAGATTAGCTTGTCGGAGAATGTTTAAGTTCCATTCTCTCCACTTGTCATTGAGAAATTTCAACGACCAAAAATAGTGGAATTTTCTGAGTCCCATTCTCTTTGTGGCTTCCTGTAGACATCTCCATTCTGATTTATTTAATTTCGGTAGTTGTTACTTGGAATCGCCCCAAAATAGGTTGTTCTTTCCATCTCTAACTTCTGAGATGTTGTGCTTTTGTATAATTTCCCTGTTGGACTCTGCTAAAGACCAGATCTTTCACCCCGAGATTAAACCAATGAGCATGATGAAGTTTATATTTTGACAATTTGGGGAATATTTTTCTTTCTACAATTTTTCCCAAGGCGTCTCCCCTCTCGTTAACCATTTCCACCACAACGTTGGACCATTTTCTTTGTTGATTATCTCAAGGTCCTGAAGGTCCAGACCTCCTGCCTTCTTGGAATTATAGATCATATTCCAAGCTATGCCTATTTTATTTTTTCCTCTGCTCCTCCCTGCAAGAAATTTCTTTGTATCTCCTTTATTTTTTGTAGTACTCATCTGGGCATTGGAAGGACATATAGCATGTATCCTAGGATGGCTTGGAGCACTGCCTTTACCGGCACCAGCCTGCTTGACAGGTTCAATGATCTTACTATCCATCTCTTGTCCTTATCTTCAAGGCTGGATATTATTTTATACCAATTGGAATTTTTCTAGACTTGAGTTATTAAGGGTACTCGAAGATATCTGGAAGTGAGGGATTTTCTCTAGAAACCCAGGATAACTACTAGTTTTTGTTGGATAGTACTGTGAGTGTTGAAAAAGAAAATCATTGATTTAGACAAGTTTAACTCCATACCTTATACCTTCATGAAGGTATTCAAAATGTTTTTGTAGCTATAGGCCTCCTTGAATGTAGGTACACCATGCAGCATGGTGTCATCTAAAAATTGATGGTGAGTGGTTGCTTGAATGTAATTGTGTAGCTTCAACTTGGTGATAGTCCCTTATCTATTAGCTAATGTTATAGCTCTCCCCAACCCTTCCATATTTAGGATAAATAGGAAGGGATACAAAGGGTCCCCTTGCCGAATACCCCTAGATGGGAAGAAAGGTTTTGAAGGGGCACCATTAAGGAGAATCGAAAAGCCGGGTGAAGATACCATATCCATGATCCAACTGAACTATTCATTGTCAAAGCCAAAATCTCGTAGAACTGCTACCATGTATTCCCAGCTTATCTTTTCATAGACCTTAGATAGGTCCAACTGCATTATCATTCCAACCTTTTTCTATGTATTGGATGAGTGAGGCACTTCTTGTGCCAGGATAATATTGTCTAAGATCTGCCTTCCCTCCACATAGATCGATTGTTCTTCCGAGATCAAATGAGGAAGAATTGTTTTTAAACTATTAGCAACAACTTTGGAAATAATTTTATATATCACATTGCAAAGTTCTATAGGTCTTAATTTTTCTGGGGTACTTTCCAGTTCTTCCTTAGAGATTAGGGCTATAAATTTTGAATTTAGAGCTTTGAGAATTGTTGTTGATTCTTGCGAGTCAGCTACCACCTCAAAAATGTCTTCTTTGACCGTTTCCCAACAGGATTTAAAGAAACTTATGATGAATCCATCAGGTCTTGGGGCTTTCCCATTCACCATTTCATTAACTGCTAGAGTCACTTCCTCTATAGAGAGTGACTTGTTTAGGTTTTTATTGTGCTCCTCAGTGAGTATCTTTGGGATTTGTCTCGCTATAATTTGAATATCTTCCCTTCTCTGCACCTAGGGATCTTCAAATATATTTTTAAAGTGTTGCACCATGACCTCCTTTATGTTCTAGTGAGCCTGAAAGATTTTCCCTGTGTCATCCTTTATTCTGAGGGTTCTGTAGGAGTTTCTATGCTATATTTTTTATCGGTGAAATAATTTTTTGTTTTTCTCTCCCTCTTTTAGCCATAACACTCCGGATTTCTGTCTCCAGAGGATTTCCTCTTCTTTACATATTTCCTCCCATTTCATTAGTAGCTCAATTCCCTCTTCTTTGCTTCCCTCTGAATAGTATTCTAAGATTAAATGTTGTTGTAGGACTTCCATTTTCTTTTCCAAATCCTTTTTCTCCTAAAAGATGTTTCCAAAATATGATTTTTTCCACTGCTTTACTTTCATGTTGATGTGTTTTAGTCTAGATCATAGGGTAAACATCTTAGATCCTCTGTAAGGGATGTCTTCTTTCCACCACATGTTGATGTTCTCTCTGAAGTTAGGGTGCCTGAACCAGAATGTTTCAAATATGAAGGATCTATTTTAGGAGTTCCTACCATTTGAATAATTAATAACATTGACCAATGGTCTAATCCCCCAGAGGGTAGAATATTTTTTGCTGCATCTACCCCTCTCATTAGTAAATCCTTCGAAATCAAGAATCTGTCAAGCTTGGATGCCACTTGATGCTTCCCTTTCTACTTATTACTCCATGTGAAGCATCCATTTGTTGTTTCCATGTCTATGAGACTGGTTTCCTCTATGAATTTCTTGAATGCTTATTAATATTTGTATGTTCTTCTTTGTCCCCTTTTTTTTCCAAAAGAGAGGTTATCATATTAAAATATCCCCCGCCATCTAGGGGAGGTGTCCTTTCCTTATTTTGATGCTTCTTAGATTTTGTAACAACTTAATATTTTCCTCAAGCCTCTGAGGCTCGCATACATTAGTGAAAACCATTGTGCCAGGTTTTCCTATGACTTGCATTTCTACTGATAGATATGCCATGCTTGCTTCAGAATCAAGAAGAATCATGGATTGAGGGTTATAGAAGATTTCCAAACCCCTAATCGAGACCTATTCTTCTACTTCTAATGAGTCATATCATCTTCTTAGTTTCTTGCATAATTCACTTATTTTTCCTACATAACATTTTGATTCCTAAATTAAAAGGACATCGCGTTGTTCCATTTGAATCTTTTTCTTTAACAACCTTTTCTTCTAAGGCTACTAATGCCTCTTATATTCCAGTATAGAACTTTCATGATTAATGATGGGTGGAGGAGGGCAAGCCAAGAGCTCTCATACTACTTGAATTAATTAACATAGCTTCCAACTCCTTTAAGGCGACACTATTCAACTTTCTTCCTCGCTTCTTTTGGATTTGCTACAATGCTAGCACTATATGAGAATCCATTGATTTAACTCCTAGATGAGACCCCTTTGCAGAGCCTCCCGTTTTTTCTAGATGTGGTATTTTCTCCCTCTTAATCTAGTCTCTTCTTTCATCAGGTATAAATAATGGATTCTCTTTATTTGATCCTCATTAATTATTTTTATGCCTTGATTCTTTTCCTATTCCATGAAATCCCGGAGGTCGATTCCTTCCCTTTCAATTAACTCCTGCCATTATGGATCTTCCGTTCCTACCTCATTGGGTGTCATATCCGCATCCCCTTCAAAATATTTTGATACATATGGGATATCCCCTTGCTGTTCATAGTCCTTAGTTGGCTGCCCCATTTCCTCCTCTCTACTATCTTCTTTGTTCTCTATCTCTTCATCTTCCCTCCCTTGATCCTCTAGGTTTTCCTTAGTTAGAATTTCAAAGTTTTTTGTCTGAGTTCTTCTTCCCTGATTACTTTGTTGTTGTATTTTGTTAGGTCTTCCCCTTGGCATAGGTCTAGTAAAACCTTCTACATCTCTTTGATCTGTCTCTTTGGTTTTTTATTCCACTTTTTTTTTTATGGGAATTCCCTTATCATGTGGGTATGTTCGTGGCATCTCCGACATTTGAAGGGGATTTTCTCGTAGTCCACTGGTTGCAACCAAAACTCATCCCTAAATTCTAGCTTATCTGCTTCTAGCAGGGCTCTAGAGACATCCATTTCTACAAAGATTTTGGCATATGTTGTGTATCTTCCTTGTAGCGCTGCTTTTGAGATTTTAATGAATTTACCCAAGGACTCCCCTATTACCTTCAAGGTTGTAGGAAGCCAATATTCCAGGGGAAGGGAATACAGCCTAACCCAGACATGGACATGTTAAGGTTTCCTTCTCCGGGGTGAATTTTTCCATCCATGGACGCATATACAACGCAACTGATGCAAGGAATTATGGGCCACCGTCAAAGTTCTGGTCTCTGTCTTCCAAATTAGCAAATACCATTCTGAAGAAACATTTTGACCCTAAGTGAAATTATATTCCCCCCTTGGTTTCTAGTGATGCTTGATCCAATCACACAACTCTTTTTTTGTGGGCGAGAGCCCCATGAATTTACATATGACCTCATATGTCCTCATGTGTTCTCTAAAGGCTTGGGTTTCAAGATCATTGATTAAAGTCATAGGGATCACCACCATTTTTGGCTTACATGGTCCTGTGGTTCCTGTTGACTTCTGTTGTTGTTGTGGGTCAGTTAGCTTTCCTGTTGGGCCCCTTTCTTCATTGATTTTGTGACCTTTGTCACCTGCCTCTACTGACCCCTTGGTTTTCTCTGGCATACCATTTGCATGCGCTTGTGCTCCAAAATGCAATTGGATCCCTTTAGCTCTATCTGTGACCACATTCCCATAGGAGGGAGCCCCTCTCCCTACTCCTCTAGTGTTCATTCAATACAAAACCTAGTTTATATTGTGTATATTGCCAGGAACACACTCTCCCTCTCCCTAAAGTTGAGATTTTCTTCATGTTACTCATGTAATCTTCATTCTCATATATAAGTTTTCAATTTTCTTAATGAACTTTCTACTCAAATCTAATTTTGTAACACCACTTATACTGTCTCTATCTTCACTCTTCCTTATCTTTGATTAAGATTAATAACTATAGTTCATATTAAATGAAGAACAATAGTTAAGAAAAACATAAACACAATTATGAAAAAAGTTAATATATAAAAAAGTTTTGGATTTTCAAACTTATTAACAAGACGTTGAAGGGAAAAACTTCGGCCATCTAAAAGATCTTAAGGCAGCTAAGGACATTATAAAACTTTATATTTAATTTAAGAAAGATAAATGGAAAACCAATAGTGAAAGTGAAATTTCAAAATAAAGAGAAAAAATAATATAACAAAGTAACAAAAATAAAATGAATATATATTATATATAATTTTTAATTATATATAGTACGAAAAAATCACAATATTCAATGTTATCAACATAATTTTTATTAATATACCATTAAAATCAAGATATATAATGACATTTTTATGTGTAAAACAAAATATATTCACTTATAATTTACTATTAATTTGTAAGCGATAGACTTCCAATTTTCATTCTTTTAAGATATTTATAGATATTAGGTCAATTCTTGACGAATCAAAAGCAATTTAACGTTTAATTCCGAGACAAAATACAATTTTAACGAGTCAGTAGTATTCGATAGACAGTGAATATCCCATTTGATCATCGTCGTAGCTACCAAAAAAGGATCCCGTGTTACCCAAAAACACCTGAACTTAAACATCATGCGTAGACACTAAAAGCTAATTACAATTAGCTTTTAGTGTCTTTTTTTTTTCCCTCTGAAAAAAAAAGACACTAAAAGCTAATTGTAATTTAGACTTATATTTAAAATGAATGCATTGCTACATCAAATTGCACGGCCAAATATTCTAAATTTTGGTATCTTTCAATTAGTATGAATGAATTTAGTTATTTTGAACTTAAAATGAATGCATTGCTACATAAAATTGCACGGCCAAATATTCTAAATTTTGGTCTGTATAAAACTTCAATCAATATGAATGAATTTAGTTATTTTGAAATTAAAAGAGATTTTATTATGATATTGCAAAGTTGTGTCATAATTTCTCCAAATGAAAAAAATGTTTTAGAAAAAATATTATATATATATTAAAAGGTTGATTTAATTAATTGTTGTTAATTTTATAGTATATTTAGTTAGTTTTATATTGATAAATTTTTGGTACAAATTTTTTTCGGTTAGGCACATTAATATATCACGACATCTAATGACATTTATGAATGTGGGAAATTATTTGGTGGGTTTCCCTATATATTCATGAATATGACACTTGTAGTAAATTTGTGAGTGTAGACTATTGCACTTCATTCAAGGGGGATTTGAACCAGAGATATAATACTAGTGAAATGCCTAGTAACATTGGCGAGAAAATATCTCTCTATATAGCAATGGATAGCTCAACTAGTGGTCACTTATGTGTGTGTGTGTTGGGGGGGGGGGGGTGGTTAGCTCAACTAGTGGTCACTAATGTTAGAGGATATTTTCTAGTTTTACATTGATAAGTGCTTAGTTCAAATCCACTTGGGTTATGTTCACTAGTATATGTCAATAGATTTACTAGGGAAGACATCCTTGAATGTAGGGAAGTATTCCTTGGTTTCTCTAGGATATTTGTTTCCAAGGAAAACCTTGCTCGGAAACAAACCTTGGAGATGGGTCCTTACATTCATGGATGTAATCCCTAGTGAATTTGTCCACATATATTATAGTGCCTCATTGATGGGATTAAAACCAAGCATTTATCAACACAAAACTATTCAAATGCTAAGTAATAATGGCAACAATCATTTGAATTAATTCCTTAGACTTTGTTTGTATATACAATATAAACTAGCGTACTCAACTTAAATAGTTTTAAACCAAAAATATATGAAAACTAGTCAAATGTCCAACAACATTGACAACCATAAGTTGAATTAACCATCATAATTTCAAATCACAATATCTTGTATAAAAATATGAACTTTTCCTCTAAATTTTATAATTTAAAAATAATTTAAAATCTTCTCTCTATTTTGGAATAGAGCTTCTAGAATTTTAATTTAACTATCAATAATTATTAGACGAATTTCAAAGATTTAACATTCACATAAAAATAGTCTAAATAATATACATAAATTGAAGTTTGAGATTTATCTACAAAATAATTATGCTTATTTTTCTTTTTCAATTAAATTAACTAATTAAAAAAATATCATATGAATATCAGTTATGAGTTATGATTTCTTTCCATAAAATGAAATATTGTAGCCGGTCTTGCCAATGTTTTTAAGTAATGAGTTCTGGACATTCCCGAGCACTACCATGGATGAAACCATTGTCAGCGCGTTTGTATGAAACGTCGAAATCTTCTACGCTTTTGTAACTCAAGTTGAGCTATATTCGATCCTTACTGTGTCAACAGTTCTTGCTCTGGGATCGATCCTGCTTCTCTATCTTATTTCACAGATCGACCCTTTTATGTGTGTTTATGATATTATGATGTAGATAATGCTGGTATCTTACAATTTCCTATGCTTTTTGGAGAGTGTATTTCTTTCAGGATGAATTTGCATTGTGCCTGCCTCCTGTAGGAGGTATTTATGGGATGGATGTATACTGTAGCATGTTTTTTTTGTGGTCATGATTCGGTTTTTTTATTGATGTTATTGGAATTTGTAATGACTATTAATATAAACAGTGTTTTTTCTGTTTTGGAAAAAAAAACTCAAGTTGAACTTGTATTTTTAATTTGTGAAATTAGAAATAGTTTTAAAATTTCATAAAAACTAATTAACACAATTACATTTAACAATGTGGTTGATATATCATTAACAATTGTTAAATATATTTTGTTAAAAGTTAACTATTTCTCAATATTAATATTCTATAAATAATAATAGCCATATTAATTTTTATTTATATAATTATATTAATAGTTATTTTTAAAAGCTAAGTCTAACTTATAGATAAAATAGTCTTTTTCACAGGAATTCATCAAAATCTGGTAATTCAATTTCAAGAGTTTTGTTATTTAAAATACATTTTTGAATGCATAAATGGATTCAACACCTTCAAAAAAGTGGCGAACAAGAATTATGGAGATTAAACAATTTACACTCAATTTTTTAAAAATCTCTATCGGATTTTGATTAAAATTAACCAGAAAAATGGTCATGAATAATCTCTAATACCAAGAATAATGTTAGAATAATCACTTATTAATATGGACATTCTTAATAGAATAATGTTACTAATAATTGTAAATATAAAAATAAATTTAATAATAAAAATAATAATAACAATATGAATAGTATTAGTAGCTCTAATAATAACAATATGAATATTAATAATAGCTCTAATAATAAAGTTGTCAATCTCTCCAGTTTCTCTTTTGATACCTCTGTTTATAATTTTTTAGAGAAAGGCTTCAATTTTGCCTTTGCCCCGAGGAAAATCCCTATTCATTATATTATTTGTGACATAGAATTTGGTATTAGAGATTTACCGGATTCCTCCAAGGACATCATTAGACAAGACTGTACGATGATCTTAAGGAAAGCCAAACCCCCCAAGAGTAACCTAAGTAAGCTCGAATTTGAGGCTTTCAAATCTTTAAATAATAATAAGGATATTGTTGTTCTTAAAGCTGACAAAGGTGGTGCAGTTGTCATCCTTAATAAGGAGGATTATAGGAAGAAAATGTTAGATCATTTGGAGAAAAGTGGGAGCTACAAGAAACTTGCCAAAAATCCCTTAAAAAAGGTCTCAAAGGCAGTTGTTGATGCTATTAAATCAAACAGCATGGTGAGCTCCTTAAGTAAGAAGTTGATTGAAAGCAACCCCCTTACTCCAAGAATCTATGGTCTTCCAAAAATCCATAAGGATGGTGCTCCCCTCAGACCTATTGTTAATACAATTGGGGGTCCGACTTACCTTCTCGCCAAGTTTTTAGCCCTTAAACTTAAGCCCCTCGTAGTTCTTACAAAATCCTTTGTTAAGGATTCCTACTCTTTTGTTAAGGATTTGAAGGAAGTTAAGTTGGATATTGATGATAGATTTGTTAGTTTTGATGTTGTTTCGCTTTACACCAATATCCCCATCAATGAGGCTATTGATGTTATTAATCGCATTACTGATCCAGACACAACCCATTTAGTAAAACTTTGTTTAACCTCCACTTTCTTCAGTTTTGAAGGTGAATTCTATGAGCAAACTTGTGGTGTTGCCATGGGTTCTCCCCTTTCCCCGATTGTTGCGAATCTGTTTATGGAGGACTTTGAATCTAGGGCTCTTTCCTCAGCTCTTTTCCAGCCAAAGTTATGGAAAAGGTTTGTTGATGATACTTGTGTTGTCTGGCCTCATGGCAAAGATAAGTTAGATCAAATTTTCCTTCATCTTAATAGCCAATCTAGTTCCATAAAATTCACCATGGAACATGAGGTGGATGGTAGCCTTCCTTTCCTTGATGTTCTTATCTCTAGAAATGATGATGGTTCTTTCTCCCATCAATTTTTTCGAAAGAAAACTCATACTGAGCAATATCTTCATGCTAGCTCCCACCATTTCCCTGCTCAAAAATTAGGCGTCCTTAGCACCTTAGCCACGAGGGCGCTGAGAATCTCTGATGAGTCTCACCTTGAGGGGGAAAAGACCCATCTGTTGAATGTCTTTTGTAATAATGGTTATAGTATGTCGCAGGGCCTCAAAGCTTTCCTCAAAGCGGAGAAAGGTCCTGTTAAAAATAAAAATAAAAAAGAACTTAGTGAATGGTATGGCAGTGTCAGCCTTCCGTTCATCCAGGGTACCACTGATAAGATTGCTAAAATCCTTAAAAAGCATAAGGTATCCTCTTATTTCAAGCCTCTTAATACAATTCGTAGTTCTCTAAAATCGGTTAAAGATCCGATTGACCCCAGGGATGGAAAAGGTGTCTACATCATTCCCTGTTCCTGTGGGACTCCTTACATTGGTGAGACGGGTCGGTCCATTAATCAAAGGATCTATGAGCATGCGGCTGATATCAAGCATAGAAGATCTCGCTCTTCCGCCTTAGCTGAGCATGCAGAAAAGACTAACCATCATGTTTGCATAGAAGATGCTAAGGTCATTGCTAGAATCGACCATTTCCATCATCGTAAGTTGAGAGAGGCCATTGAAATTGAAAAAAGGCCCGTTAATCTCAATAGAGATGACGGTTGGAATATTAGCAGGTGCTGGATTCCTGCCTTATATTCTTGACATTAATTACTTATTTATTTTTATTTTTATTTTTTATATTTATATTTTATTTATTTATTTATTTTTATTTTATTTATTTGCTTATTTATTTTTATTTTATTTATTTTTTTATTTTTATTTTTATTTTTTTAATTTATTCAGCTTTTTATTTATTTTTATCTATTATATTTTTATTTTACTTCTGATTTATTTATTCATTTATTATTTCTATTTATTTATTAAATAATAATAATAATAAATTAATTAATTAATTAATTAAAATATTTTATTTATTTATTTATTTATTTATTTATTTATTAATTTATATTATTATTTTTTATTTATTTATTTATTTATTTTTATTTATTTATTTATTTATTTATTTTATTTATTTATTTCTTTCTTTCTTTCTTTATTTTTTTTATTTTTTATTTTTTATTTATTTTTTTTTAGTTATTTATTTATTTTGACTCTATGTTTGACTATTTGATAGATGGTTTGTTATAATTAAATTATATGAATAAGAATTAATTATATTTATTAATTAAAATAATAATTGATTATCATATAATTTAATCAATTAAATTAATAAGAAAAATTTACATATATACACCACGATTTGTTAAATTACTTACCATTATAATAATTAATGGGTTAATTAGTTATATAAATATATTAACGGTTTTATAAATAAATAAAATAATAATAATAAATAAATAAATAAAAAGTAATTAAATAAATAAATAATGGAATATTTACTTTTTCAAAATCAAACTAGTCGTTATCCTAACGGCTAGTTGAGCCATTTCTACATCTATTTATACTTAATGTCTGGATCTGATCTCTCACATAGTCCTGATGATGAACCACACTGGTTGGTTCGAAACGCGTTGACCACGTTCCTTTGCATGTGATTATTACCGAAAGAATTTCTACTAGATTATAAGAGTTATTAGATAAGGTACACATGTAATTGGATGGACCAGTCGTTGTTAAAGCACAAAACCCACAACCTTCAGTACAAACTCACAAACTTTATCATTCATATCCAAGCAACTCTCTAATATGTTATTCCAATGCAACTGGATTATTCCACCACAAATGTTACTATCACCAGCTCCAGCAGCAACAGGTATTGCACAACCATCCTTAGGTTGTCTATTCTATTTATCATTGTTAATAGATAATGTAACCCCATTTGCTCCTCAACGTCCACAAGATAGTCGTATAGGTTACGTAATTCTTGCATCTTAATTCATGTATCAGCATTTGAAGACAAGGCGGTTTTGAGAATCTTTCCAATCTCCTTTTCCATCATGAATTTAGGTCTAGCAATAAAAACGAAACTTAATTACTGGAGTGATCGGACCTTATTCAAAGAGTTACTTATTCAAAACAACATCAAGGTAATGCTCCATAGTTACAAGGTTGGGTGATGTCAAGATTCTGCCAATTAATTTTTGGAAAACAATGCCAACTTTAAATATTAAATGGGCAAGTATTCTGAATCTGTAGTTCAAACTGTGCAACACATTAGCACTATGGATCCCAATTGATGGGTTTTTGGGGAATGGAGTCTAAAATTCTTATTGAACGGATGGTGATGGATAGGTAGTTTTCAGCTACAAATAGAGGACCATCAGCCTTGTTTAGAGCCCGAAAGGGGTGTTTTTTCATTCACCAGATTATCAAGGAATGGGTTGGGGAGATCCCGAGATGGAAGGATAGTGTTGAGCTGGGGTTGGATTTGAATTGGAAAGGGAAATGGGTAATGTATACGAACAGGTTTAAGTCTTTGGGTTTGTGCAGGCTGGCTAAGGGGGACCGACTGTTATGGGATGGTAAGAACACAAATGAAGGTCTGAAATCAAAGGAAATTTACTCGGCGCTGATAAAAAACAAGGTTGCTTTGGATACCGAATGTTGGTTTAAAGCTTTATGGAAATCTAGAGCTCAGATAAAAATGATATTATTCTTATGGCTTGTATGGAAGGATAGAAATTTAACCTGGAGAAATTTACAAAAACGAAGGTGGCAGGGTCCTGGTATCTGTTTGCTTTGTGGGCTTGCGGAGGAGGATAACATCCATTTGTTTTATTCTTGTCCCTATGCACTTAATACTCTGACAATTTTTTGTGAAAAGATTAAGGTTAGCACACCGGATTATCAATCGACGGAGGCCTATTTGAGGTGGTGGCTGGGAAGAGGGGAACAAGTCAAGTCTATTCCTATTCTTTTCCACTGGCATATCTGGTGTACTCGAAACAGAATTATTTTTGAAGGCACACTTTGTAATCCAAAAACTACTGCTTTTCAATTTATATGCTCATGGGAACACTTAAAGATCAATCAAAAGCCTCCTTCTGATCTATCGAAGCGTTTCTTCCCCCATGAAGACTACTACCCTGTTATTTTTTTGATGGGGCCTCACAACAATCTATCTGTGGTTGTGGGGCATGGTTACTGATGTCTCCTAAGTGCCACTATAAAATTACTGGAATGGTGGAGTTGGAACGAATATGAAGGTCGAAGTCCTGGCTCTCTGGGGGCTATTATGGTTTGCCAGCCAGCTGTACATGGATAAGATTTGGATTATCGAGGATTCAAAAGTCTTAATTGACCATATGAACCAGAAAATTTCTATAAATTTGGGTTCGATTGCTCATTGGTTGGAGAGAATACATATTCTAAAAGGTTCCTTTTCTGTTATTTCTTTCCACCATGTATATAGAGAGAAGAACGTTGTAGCTCATCTACTGTTAAAGAAAGGGCTGGAGGGAAACTTCGGGGAAATGCATTATTAGCTACATATGTCGGAGGGTCATGGAGCAACTGGAATTGTGAACTTCTTGTGAGATGGCTGGTTATATCTCTGTTTTCTGGAAGTTATCTATAATACAATGTTCATGATAAAAATTTTGTTTCCAGTTTTGTTTTGATGTAAGTTGTAATTTTTTATGGGACTGTTGATGCAGTCGAACATATATTTTAGATGGATAGGTTTATGAGCGTGCCCAAGATCTCAGGACAGTGCTTGTGTGGATCGCTTTGCGAGAAACTAAGAAAGTTTTTGTAAACTGTTGAAAGTTTTTTTGGTTAGATAATGTTTGTTTCTGGTACACTAAATAAAACCAGAGTATTTTTCGTGTTGAAAAAAAAAACTATTTGTAAATGAAAAAGAATTAGAATGTAATTTTGTTCCAAGATCTCTATTAGCACCATAAACTTCGCTCTACCAATGTATTTTGTATGTAATAATAGAACTGAGTTATCTATGCTATGTCTTCTACAAACAAATATAAATTTTCAAAACAATATTCAATTTGTGAACTTCTAGATGCAATGATAAAATTCAACTCTATATTTTACATGTTGCCACTTCCACAATTTTATGCAGAGTTTATCGTCATTGATTTCAGGTATTAACTTCAATGAAAAATGTTTAGATCTTTTGTATGATGCATTCATTGTTGATTGAAGAGACAAAAGGAAACGTCTTAATCAATTCCATAAGAAGAATCTCCTTGGAAATTCCATGATCCAACCATTCATTTGGATTCACCACATGACCAAAGGAACTCAATCTCTATCTCAATGTGCAACATTAGTATTGAATGAATCTTGTAGATTTGTAAATATTCTGGTAAAGACTTGGAAATTGGATTGTAAAATACATTAACCTAAAATTGTCTGCACTTATAGTGATTTGATAAAAAAAAAAATTGATACAATGACTGCAAATTCATAGACTTAGTTTTATTGCTATTCTTTGACATCATCAATTGGAACGGTAGTCCACCTTTTTAAATTTATATTAAAAATATTATTTTTGTTTTTCTAATTATTCTAATATATTGAAATAAAAAATAATTATTATTTCATGTTGTCTGATTTTTGTGTTGATCTATATTCATCTACACTTCTATCGGTATGTCTTTGCACATTTTTGGTGCAAATGCTAGTATTATTAATATTAGTAAGGCAATAGCATCATCTTTAGGTTATATAGCTTCTTTCATAGGAATTGACTGAGCAACTAGACTTATAAAAAGCCCCTAACTTATTCCACAATTCCTCGGTGTAACTTCTCCTAAAACATTTAGTAATATTGAATCTAAGTGACATAACCATATTGTCATTTTTTCCTTTTGGTCTGACTTGGGCTAGTCTTCTATTGACATTCTCATTAATGTTGTAATATCCTAACTTGGTCCCCTAATTGTAATGTATATGTACATTGATACTTAGGCTAGGAGTTAGTACATGCTAATTGGATTGGTGAATCAAGTTTTGTTGGGGCCTACATGCCTCTATGTGTATAAATGTGATAGGTCATTGGGTCATTGTACTAATGTGCTTTAAGGCCAAGGTACCTATGTGGTCGGGCTAGAGAGCCTATGTGTTAAAACAACCAATGAGTCTGGTAGATGTAATGTGTAAATCACACATGTAATAATAAATGACACCACGGTTGTAAATCAAAAGAGAAAAAGAGTATGAGAGGCTAAAACTCAACAAAAATAGAAAAGCAAAGTAGTGGAACCCAAACATGGCTCCTAAGACAAACAATTATTTTGGGTATAATATTCCTAAAAGAAACTTTAGGAATAATATTAGAATATTATAATCCTAAACTATAAATAAAATGTAAAAGGAGGGGAATAAGATGCATTCAACTTCCCTTTCCGTCGGAGACTACCAGGGGTTGACTATGGACCTAGTTATAGGGAGAACTAGAGGATCCTCAATTACTATACCCCAAGCAGCCTAGGTGGGTCTAGGCAGAGTGCACTTCTCCTCAGGCTAGCTAGGGGAAGGTTGGAGCTAAGGAAAATTTTAAGGATAGAAATATATCTGAAAGTTTAGAAACCTTGGAGAATATTACTAGTCCCTAATATGAAAATTGTAAAATGTTTGGCAACACTTTTGTAAAAAAATGTAATGATTTTATATAGTCTCTATAAAAAATGGCGATTTTAAAGGAAAAATATTTCTATACTATAGAATTTGAGTGAATCATTTTCAGAAGAAAAAAAATGGAAATTCATAAATCTATTTTTTTTAAAGGATGGAAAATTATCCCACTTGTTAATATTATCCCCTAAATTTTCCCTGGTTGGATCCCTGGAGGGAGAAATTTATAGATAGGTGTCTCTATATGGACCTAGAGAACTGTGAGGGAAACAAGAACTCCTAGAAGCCATAAGGATTTGAGACATCCCTAGCCAAGCCAAGCTAGAAACACTAGAGAGTAGTGGCACAACCAGATGGACTATGAGTGCAAAGAAGGGGTTGCACTACCTTGGATTGTGTGGGTTGATAGGGGATGTGAGCCTATTGGTTAGAGGCTACTTGGGTTTGGTACCTTGACCCTATTCATATTTGGTATTGGACACGTACCTAGCTTGGATAACCATTGGCATCATGGAGTCATAAGTCCAAATCAACGGTGACCCATCATTGAAAGAGCTACAAAAGTGTGGTCTATGGTTGGGTGGTATATTCAAGGTCTACAACTAGTCGATGGTTTTATCATAGAAGCATTGAGTATACTTTGTTGTTTATGTTTTATAACTTTTTATGCATATTATTATCTATTTTGGTCATGTTATACATATGTAGTTGGTTATGTTATGATGGTATTGGTATCATTGAAAGTCGCATCGCCCCAATGGGATGGCTATGGGGTGTTATAAATGCATTAATTGGATCTACAGTGATCCACTGATCCTTGCCACCTAGATATATTCCATTTTGAGCTTACACAACTCAAAACTGTACCAATTGAATTTCTCGATCTTTATCATTGAATTCCTCACCATTTCCTTTCACCACAAGAATTGATACCTCAAATCTCTAACCATAATAAGGTTTTCCATAGTCGCAAGCCAAAATCCTTAACCACAAAGGCATCCCCTTCAATCCAAACCACTCTGATAGCAAATGTAGATTTTAACCATGTACATTTAAATGATGCAAATAGATTCTTAATAAAAGTAGAAAAGATGCAATGGCACACACATACACACATATTTAACATAAAAAATTTACCTTGGAAACCCAAAATTGGGAAAACTAGAAAGATTCAGTATAGTATATCTTTATAATATTAAAATACAATATGTATAACCTGCAACACCCATAAACCTCCAATCCATTAAGCTTGGATTATTCTACAACCATAGTTCCTTAACCAAAATTACATTACCATGAACCACAAAATTGTGTGCCACAAAATTACCAAAGGAGAGTACTATATCGAGAAAATTCGCTTGATAACAACCTCTCATTGAATAGGCGCTATAAACCTCTGTTAGGGTGGGCTCAACCCCCTCTACAATGCTATTGTTGTGCTTGGCGTATGAATAGTGTATGGGGCTAGTCATGCAAAGAATATAACACATGCCCAACATAGAAGAAAGATCATTATGTGATTCAAAAACTAGAGTTGATGGGTTTCTATCTAGTCTTTGTGTAACTTAGATCACCATTTAAAGAAATATACTTTGAGATTTTTCCACCAAATCCAAAAACCCTAGCATCCACATTGTCCCTCTCCACCTCAGCCTTTGTGACTTCATCCCTAACAATGCTAGATCCCTTAGATAACCCTCCATCGAAATTCAATTGGAAGGCTAGAATTATAACCCCATCTCATGCCACATCCTTAATTCCTAAATACTTATTGGCAAACTTCGACACCTCAAACCTCTCTTGATAGATCACTGAGCACATGGAGGGGAAGAGATCTACTAAATCTAGTGGATCCAAAAAAATTCCACCATTGTGTGCGGACACACAAATTAATCTAAACACATTATTGTACTAGGTAAATCTGCAAGAAAATTTACTACCTAGGGTTTCCTCAAACTCCATCTCCTCTCTCACATCATTTCTCATAATTTTTTCTTATATAATCATCTTCAAATTTCTCCATAATTAACTAACTTATAAACATTTTTTTATAATTTAAAAAAAAAAAAAAAAAATCAAACACTTTTCCTTACAAAATTTGAACTTCAACCATACAGCTTACTAACCATATATCTCAATCACTAAACCAAAATGGACCAACTAATACTAACAATTAAAACTTTTGTTATATAATAATTAATGGGCCAACTAATACTAACAATTAAAAATTTTGTTATATAATAATTATGATAACATGTAATCCAACTACAACTACTAAATAAATTGTAACTTAATTGTTTAACATTAACAATAAAATGCCTCATACAATACTAATCTTGTAACCATTAAATACAATACTAATCTTGTAACAATTAAATATCTCATGAGCAATAATCGAAGAATACAAACTAACATTTCAATGTTTAAGAAGAATGTTTTTGAATGTTTTACCATTAAAAAAATTCATAGTTTAGTTTTTTTTTTTTCAATTTAAGGTAAAAATGTGATTTTTTATTATTTAAAATGTATAAATAAATTTAACGGGTTCAAAAATTCAAGAGATATTTGAATTCTGCAAACTAAATATCTTATAATTATAATTATAATTATTTAAAATTAATCTTAAAAAATAAATTATTTTGTCTATTAATTAAACTATAATGTAAAATTTATATAATAATAAAAAAAAAATATTCACAAAATAACTCAAACTAAAATCCTTAAACATAATAATGGTTAAGTAAAATTAAATTATCATATTAATTTTCGCGAATTTTAAATAAATTATATTTTCTTTAAAAATATATATATATTTTCCAATTTTAATATTAGATATTTATATTTACCCTATGCAACAAATCGTGTAAATTAAAGAGTACGAGGAAAGTTATTGCTCTACCATGGAAATTTAAACCCATATTATTTAACAATAATAATTTAAACGCATAATGAAAGTTATTGCTCTACCATGGATATTTATGGTGGTCGGTTTTGAGATGCAATCGAAATTTCACGCGCTTTCACAGCAACTTTTCCGACAGCGAATTGTCGTGTCAAGTCACGTCACCCTTTGTCTTTACTTTTGTCGTCTGCTACAACACGGCACTGCGAATTTCAACTACAAAATTGCCTCTTTCATTTTATTAATTGCAATTTTCACATTATTTATTTTTGACAACTAGATGACTTTCGGTACATTGTGAAGATTTGTCATGAAAATGTAAGTAATAAAAAAATTGGGATCCATTTAAAGAATTTAGATTTATATCATTTTTTTTAAAATAGATATTTGTTAGGGTAAAGTTGGTTGGTTCACACAATAAATTTATCTTTGGTAATTTATTAGCTCAAGTTTTTTTTAATCTTGGAGTAAATTTGATTAGGTTATAGAGTTAATTTACTAGGGTAAACTTTATTTAGTCATAGAGTTAAATAATTGTTGGCAGTTTATGAACTTGATGTTTTTTTTTTTTTTTTTAGTTTGGTTCATGGTATTCTTATGTAATGTAGCTTATTTAAGGTTATGATGACTTCATTATAATTTGCTTTTAGGTCATGGAATAATAGATCTATTTTTTGGAATTGGTTTTCCTCCAAGGGTTTTTAGGATATTTTATGGTGTCCATGTATCATTGTTGTTATGTATTTATTATGTATGTATTTCTCTCTCTTTTTTTATAAAATTTAGTAACAGAGCCAAGGGATCATGGCCCATAAAAGGAGGGAGTGGTTACAAATGGCACTAGATTATACGAGGTTGAAGCTAACATGGAACTCTAATTGGAATTTGATCAGTGGGCATTAGATCTACATGAGAGAGTTGTGAAATAAATCACAGTGTAGATATGATCCACTGGAGAGAGGCATAACCCGACTAGCTGCAAAAGTAGAGTAAAAGGTTGGGTCAAGGTTAGACAAGAGTCGTAGAAGATTTATGATTGGATGCAAAGTATAAAGGCGCTCAAAAGCATGAGTATATAGTGAGAGAGATGTTACATAGTTGCATGGATGAGAAAACATAGATAGAGTCAATAGTGTTGAGGTCTAGCGAAGGAGTCAATTTGTTATAAAGAGTCTTATTAGTGTAGGAACACCTTAGAGTGTTTGATCCAAGTTGTAAATCTGAGCCATATGTAGTAAGTATTCCCCAAGGTTATTGTAAGGCATGTTGTTCAAGCATACATGTAGTGTGGTAGCACATGATGTGATCCCTCTCATGCATAGAGAGGATGGAGGATCAAGTTGTGGAATGAACCACTTGAACAAGTATGAGGACTGCTAGTGTACTTGTATGCTAGCTTGAGGTTAGTTTTTTGTAAGACGTTATTTAGGCATACATGTTGTAGTGTTGTAATGCAGGGATTTATGTATGAGCAAGTTATGGAATCGGCCACTTGAATAGGTATGAGGGTGGAAGGTGTACTTTATGCTAGCTTGAAGTGGGAAATGTTAGACCTTAAGACGTGAGATGGTTGATGAACCATATACAGGAAAAAGTATCCTAGAAAACTGGCAGAAACAACTAGTTACCCATGTATTCTGGTAGATGGTAACTTTTTTATATGAAATTCTGAAAAGATATTGGGACCAATTTAATCTCCCCAAGTCAACTTTAAGGGGAGATTGTTAGGGAAGTTAGGGTAAACTTGATTGAGTCATAGATTCAATTTATCGTTGGTGGTTTACGAAGTTGAGGTTTTTGTAACCCATGGTTTTTCCCATGGTATTCTCATGTAATGTAGCCTATTTAAGGGCATGATAACTCCATTGTAATTTTCCTTTGGGCCATGGAATAATATATTTATTATTCTAAGTTGTTTTTCTCACAAAGGTTTCCAGAATATTTAATGATGCCCATATATTATTTTTCGTGTTTTTAAACAATGAATTTGATGATTATATAAACAAAATCAGTACCCGCGATAATGCAATTTACATATAGATTTTGAAGAGTGGCTTTCCCCAAGATAATTTATAAAGATTCTAAACAGTTCCACTCTTATGTACCAAACATTTATAACATACATTTAGAAAATTCTAAAAGTATACAATTAGTAAAATATGCTTAAAATTTTACAACTTTTAACAGGCATAAACAAAACTAAAGATTAAGCCATGAGAGCCAATCATCAATCATTATTCTAGTATTGAGGATACTTGGTTCACATCTAGGAGTCCTACTACCACATATTGTGCGAAGTTGGAAGATTAAATTCTAGCTTGGTTGGCTAGGTCTCCTCCTTGTTGGATTGCTTGAATTATGATAGTTGGGATTTTACTCTCTAAATTTCCTCATGGAGCTCTTGGATTTGGATCCTCTAATTAGACATAATTTCTAGCGAATTGTCCATTTAGGGTGTCATCCTAGCAAGTTTTAATCTGAGTGCTACAATTTACTTTTGTATTTTGTTTTCCCTGATATATTCCTCCACCCAAGGGATATTGTCATGTCTGCGAGTGTTTTCCATGCACTGACAACAATATTATTTGGTAAAGGGTCTAACGATCCAATACATTCATGCATAGAAATTTTAGAGGAGAGAAAGACTATTTTTGTTGATTGCATAGGAGATTCAGGTGGCAAGAAATACTCCACCTCCACCTTACATAGCCATACTTGAATCGGGATGGAATTAGGTGGTGCATGTGTGAAAATGTGCCTGAACCATAACAAATTCACATGGTCCATCATACCCTTCATCCCACCTATGGGTTTTTTTCCTCTGGAGCGTGGGATGAAAATGGTGAGGCTTGATTCAATGATCCTCTCCTCTCACAAAAGATCGGCTTGGAATAACACCTTGTTGGAAATATGATGCAGAGTGTTGTCCTTGATGGCAACCCACTAAATGAAGATGAAGACATGCGACTGTTGACATGTGTTGTCCTTGATGGCAAACCACCTGATGAAGTTATTCTTGACTTGATGGACTTGGTAAATGATATAAATCTGATGTGAAATGATGTTAGTTTGCAATATGATGCTAAGTGTTGTCATTGAATGGCAACCAACTTGATGAAGAAGATGGCAACTTACTTGATGAAGTTGTGCTTGATAGAATATGTTCTTGATGAAGTAAATCTGATGTATCTGTAGTGAGAACAGAAGGGAATGAAGAAAGGAATTCAGAATGTGCTCAAAGTATGATGAAAAGAGTATGTCTCTAGGCATACGCGGATATGTCTAATGGAAGTAGCGTATGCACGCGGGAATAAACGTTCCAAGTCGCGTATGGGTAAAAGCACTAAAAAAAAAAGTGCAAAACCAGGGGTAACCACCATGGTATTGACCCATTGTATTGGGTAATGATTCGCCTAATTAACCCCGTCCAGGAATACCATCGAATGCAATGTGGTTTTGGCTCATGGTATTGAAAAAGGGGCTCATGGTATTGAAAAAGGGTAAACCTATATAAGGAGAAGAAATTCATCATGCAAATCATGAGTGTGGGAGCAAGATGTCTGAGCTTGAATGAATACTTCTCTGTGAAGTATATCTGTATGGAAAGGGTAAAGGTTTGATGATAGATCTGAATCTATGATGCACCTATGAAGAAATGATGAAGCTGATTTAGATCCGAAATGTATCCATTTACAGATCTCGTTTATGGAGCGGACAGGCAACATCCGTCCGAAGTAAAAGGTAACTGAACCTAATATCTCGATCCAAGAAGTATGTCATTCTTTATAATGATCAAGATCTATACGCTACTTTGGGTCACAGAGGAAAGCAGATATACGCTGTGATTCGGTCGAAGGGAAAAGCGCGTATGCGCAATGAAATTAGATCTGTAATATGTACAGAAGTATACGCTGGTTTATGTGAACGGAAGCGCGTATATACGCGACATCGGCGAAAGGAAAGCGCGTATGCAAACTAGGGTTTGCTGAAGTCTGTGGTAAGAAATGTCTGATCTGTTCTGCTGGTTTACTGATATCTGTCAGTGAGTTATATGTATCTGTTTCATGGTTGACTGTGCTTAAAAGTATGGAGTGGGTCCTGTCTGAAAATCTGATGAAACGTGGCCTACAAGTTGTGCTCTTTTGAAGTTGTTGGATCCAGTGTGAAAATTGATGAAACATGGTCCAAGGTGGTGCTGAAGGTTGTAGCCTTCAGTCAGGGGGTTGTAGCTCCCTTCCAGGTGAGGCTGGTAAACAAGATCAGGGGGTCGTAGCTCCCTTCCAGGAGAGGCTGGTAAACGAGTCAGGGGGTTGGAGCTCCCTTCCAGAAGAGGCTGGTAAACGAGCGCAGGTGGGTGCCTGCGTGCTGGTCAAGTCTGCGCCAGCACATATGTTGTAAGATGTTTTCTCTATAATAAAATATTGAAGGCCGAGCAACTGCAGCGGTGGTTTTCTCCCGACTTGGGTTTCCACCTAAAAATCCTGGTGTTCATGTGTGATGCTTTGTGTGATGGTTTATTCTGATCTTACTGCACATGTTTACTGTTTATTGAACATCTGATGAATGAATAATGGAATGATATAAGCAAAGAACTAATGACATAATTAGATCTCTGTGTATACGCAAGTTGCATGAAAGATATCCGCGTGTATACGCGAGTTTACTAAAGGAAAGTAGCGTATGGGTTTTAAGGAATGAAAAAGTGAAAAGTTTTGAGTATGCAATAAATACTGATTCACCCCCCCCTCTCAGTATTTTTCCCAACACACCTGAAAAATCATTTGTGTGTGCAGGGGAATGTCATTTTGCTAGTAGATGACATGATTATGATCAAAAGGCTTCCTATATTGAGGAGTTAAATCAAATATTCAACCACACTTATTAACATGTGGGTACTTCTTTTGTTGATGGTTGTGTGCTTGACATGTTATTGATGGGATTAGGTTTGGTGGTTACATGGGTGAGTCTTATGGAATAAGGACCTTCCTCATGGATATATCTACAAGAAAGGTTCCAAGTGCGAGAGAGACTATATGATTGGCTATATAATATGCCAATGAAGTGATCTGTCTCAGGACATGTTTCGTCTATATCTTAGTGATAAAGGATAAGTGGGCCAAAATTCTCTTGTATAATGAATTTATCTTGATGTTATAAGGAAAAGTGCCCAAGATGAGGTGTCTAATAAGATTTTTGAGTCCCCTACTGTGATCAAGGATTTTGGGGAAATGAATTAACCAAAATTATTTCTTGGACAAAGCCATATAGTTCTTCCTAGTTGTTAAAGGCTAGACCTAACCTCTCAACAAAAGATAATTCAATTTGTCCTCTAGGGCCATATAACACCCCCCTACACTTGCCACCCCTAAAATTTTATTGAAAGCTCCATCAAAACATAGGATGTATTCATTTTGTGAGTAGTCCAATGCTTAAATTGGTTTTTAGAGGGGGATAATTTCCATGAATGGTTTTTGGTTAGAGGAGGAGGAGATAAATGTTGTGAACAAAACTGCATGGTCCATCTTTTTTGAATGAGCCTAGTTGTTGACGTTTGTATAGCTTTCGTTGTTTGGATATGTTCTAGTAATATATACTTGGCTATACCTGCTACAAGTTTAAGAATAGTGGATATGTCCTAGAACACTACTTTGTTTTTTTCAAGCCATACTTTCAAACATATACTTTGGTTGAGCCATCCAAATGCTTTTGAATAATGGTTTTCCTTTAAACTATGTGGTATAGAGTTTTTTTTAGGATTCAAATAACTAATGAACAAACTTATTCCTAATCAATCTTAGAGATAATTTTTGAAATGAAATGATCTAAATCTAATTGGAGAATTCACATTCTAGGAATAATGTTTTATTGTTATGAGATTAGATTTTCACAACACACATATGTAGGGGCCTTATATTCCCCCTATTTGATAAGTTATTAGTTGCGAGGCTTCTTTTGTGGGAGAGAGTCCAATAGAAGAAATTAATTTTAGGGAGGCATTTAAGATTCCATATATTGGACCAAATGTGGGGGAGTGGGGGAGAGATGTCAGGGAAGATTAGATATTCATATCCTAATTTAATAATATATGCCAATCTTCCCCAACCTCTGATATCCTCATCTAAAACATACCTTGGGTCACAATTTTCTAATGTAGATAGGAGGACAAGGGAGAGGTAGAGAAGGTGAGGTAGGATGAGGTTGAGATCCCAACTAATTCAACCTCTAACTTAGTTCCACCTTAAGGTATCAAACAAGAAGCACTCCCCTAGCTGAGAGAACCAAGGCTAAAGGGGGGATCAGGATGGAGAGTTCAACAGAGGAGGATATCCCATAATGATATATTTCCAAAGGTTATTATTATTTCCATTGGATATGAACTATGTGAGCTAATTCTAGATAACAAGGACTATTGTTGCTATTAATTTCCATATTTAGTCCCACATCTGCTAATGAGAACTCGATATAAACAATAAATCCTTTATATAGCTAGATATTTTTTGTGTAAGGCTTACTTCCGCCAATCATAGTTTCTTGTCACAAGTCTCCACAATAACTTCCCTCCCATTGCTAGATTCATGTAGGATGAATCTTTCACACTAAGGCCACCATTATGTATGGGAGTATTAACAATTGTAGAAATTATTACAACAAGCATGTATATATTGGATTCACCCGATCTAACAATGTACTAAATTTAAATACTAAATCGCTTCTACAAATCTTTTGCGGAATTAAAAACACAATTACTAATCACATGAACATGAAGAAAGATCAATCACACACAACATAGATAATTTCCCAGGGAAATATTACAGCAAAAATCCCCATTATCTTCTATTGTATATTAAGCATGGATCATAAAACAGTTACATAAAAAACTCTTCTCACAAGATCCCTCAGTACATCAGCTAATTGTCTCACGTTGTCATATGCAAAACTGACCAACACATAGCCAATTCTCAGCCTCCATACAACTAGTCTTACTTGCACAAACCCTGATGGTAAAGATCCCTAAAAGATAGGAATTATTGCCTGCCTTGACTGCGCAAGTATCATGGGAACTCCAATGGGTGTTTTCCTGCATATGTGCAAGCATATAATCCTACAACTGATAGTCAATCTCCCTTTCACCTAGAAATCAACTGGGTCTCCACTGGATCTGACATCCATGCAACTAATAATAGTAAATCCTTAGTTGCATGTGAGATCATTGATTGTGAATTAATTAATATTTAATTCACTAGATCTCTCATTAGTGTATCTTTAGTTACAACTAGCACAATTGAGTTTGTCTCACTTAACTGAGTTAAATTGTTTACAACTTGCACCAACTCATGCACCACTGCACTTCAGCCTCTGTTACAACTATAATTACTTTGCATGTCCCACCAACCAACCTCTAACTGGAAATACACTAGCTAACTGAATTTATCACTTTCAGTTAACTCATTCAAGTCCACATTGAGAATAGATTACAGTTTAATGTCCATCTAAATTAAGGGATAATAAAAATAGACATGTACCCAAAAATAGCACTGTGGGCCCCACCCTAGTCTGGGTGCTTAATGCAACCAGGTGCTTAATGCACTAGGCATGGGTGTTGAATCTCAATGCTCCCTCTCAACAAGAAATGGATTATCCTTCACCCCAATCATGTCTCTATGGTATTCGAATTTTCTCCTGGTGAGTGCCTTCGTCAAAATATCTGCATTCTGATCTTCCGTGGGAATGCACTGAAGCAACATGATCCTTCTTTGCACAAAATCTTTGAGATGATGAATTACTTAGGATATATATATATATATATATATATATATATATATATATATATATATATATATATATATATATATATATATATATATATATATATATATATATGCTTGGACCTATCAGGAAACACAGGATTAATCGAGATTTTAATGCAACTATGATTATCACAATGAATCACTGTTAGATCCATCTGAGAACCAAACAAACCAACCAAGATATTTCTCATCTAGATAGCCTCACATGCAGCTTGACATGTTGCCATGTATTCTGCTTCCGCTGAAATGAGTACCACGGATCGTTGTTTCCTGTTGTACCAAGAAATTGCTATGGATCCAATGCTAAAGATCCCCCTGATGTGCTCTTTCTGTCTGATGGACTTCCAGCCCAATCTGCATCCATGAAGCCATGCAACTTCACTCCATCCATCCTTCTATACCATAGACCATACTATGATGTGCCCCTCAGGTATCTCAGGACATGCTTCCCCGCCTTCCAAAAGAGCTTGGTAGGCTTAACCATAGCTTAACTCAGTTGGTTAACTGCATAGAAAATGTCTGGTCTCGTGTTCACTAGATACATTAGTGAACCCACTAACTGTCGATAGACAGTAGCATCCACTACCTCTCCAGAAGTAGCATCCTATTTCATCCAATTTCCTGGAAGAGGAGTATCCATGGGTTTACAACTCTCCATATTAAACTTACCCAGTATCTCCTTTGCATACTTTCCTTGAGACACACAAATTTCACCATTCCGCTGCCATATTTCCAATCTAAGGAAATAATGAAGGAGTCCCATATCCTTCATTTCGAACTCCCTTGCAAGATCCTCCTTGCATGAGTGTATCAGCCGCTTATCACCAACCAAAATTAAATCATCAACATAAAGAACAATGATCAATAGCTTACCCTCAACCATAATCTGGTACAAGTTTGCATCTACTTCACTTTTGGTGAAGCCTAGTCCAGTGAAATAGTTGTCTATCTGAGTGTACCAAGCACAGGGTGCTTGCTTCAGGCCATAAAATGATCTTTTGAGTCTGCACACATGAGAGTCATTGCTGAAGATCTCGAAACCTTGAGGTTGCTCTATGTACACCTCTTCCTCAATTATCCCATTGAGAAACGCAGTTTTCACATCCATTTTATGAATTTTCCATCCCATCTGCTCTGAGAATGCAAGGATGGATCTTATGGAAGAGTACCTTGTGACGGGCGCAAAAGTCTCATCATAATCTAGCCCCTCGATCTGTGAGAAACCCTGGACCACAAAACTAACATTGTATTTCTCCACACTCCCATCAACAACTTGCTTTACCTTGTAGATCCATCTCGATCCAACCACTGATTTGTCGACCGGTCTTGGGACTATCTCCCATGCATTGTTCTTGAAAATGGAGTCATAATCCTCCACCATTGCATCAACCCAAGTAGGCTGCTGCACTGCTTCCTAAAAGGAAGATAGTTCAGTCACAATACATTTTCTCATAAGAGCCATGTATCCATTAAATCAGTCAAGTGACTGTCTTTGTCTACACTGTGAAGTAGGGGCTCCTACATTCTGTGCAACATCAAGTCTCAGCCTATCAGCTTTCTTGGTACGCCTTCTTCCATTTCTGATGGATGGCTCTGCATGAGTGATTTCCTCCACTCCATGAACCTCCTCATGGGGCTGATCCACATCTTGAGACTCATCCCTAGGAACCAGCAATTCCTCCTCTGCATGCAATTCCAGTTCCCTCTCAAGGGACAACCGCATGGCTTTCTCCTCATCAACTTTGATATCCTATCGCACAATAGTCATTCTGATGTTTGGAAAATACACACGATAATTATGGGGTGTTTCTGTGTACCCCACAAAAATCCCAACTTCAGCAGTCGATTCCATCTTCTTCCTGGCGTCCTTAGTCACATGCACATAAACAGATGAGCTAAAAATATTAAAGTGTGAAACATCAGGTTTCTTACCAGTGAAAGCCTCTTCAGGTGTACTCATGCCAAGTACTCTATGAGGACAATGGTTTTGCGCATGTACCTTTGTATTGCATGCTTCCACCCACAGATTCATCGGTAGGCCTTGATCATGAAACATCGCTCGTGCTGCACCCAAAATAGTTATGTTCTTCCTCTCCACAACCCCATTCTGATGTGGGTTATGAGGCACTATTAGTTCTCTTTGAATTCCTTCTTTTGCTACATAATTTCTTGAATTCGTTAGAGATGTATTCTCCATCATTATCGCTCCTAAGAGCCTTCACTTGCTTCCCCGACTCTTTCTCCACCGGTGCCTTAAACTCACAGAAATTAGAGAATGTTTGATCTTTCTTCTGTGTGAAGAAGATCCAGCACTTACGAGAAAATTCATCAACAAAGATTACATAGTACTTGTGTTTTTTTGTTGAAGAAACCGAGAAATGACCACACACGTCTGCGTGAACTATCTCAAGGATCCCCGAAGCTCGGTTTTCCTTCTCATGAAAGGTGGCCTTTACATATTTTCCCATAGTACATCCCTTTTATGTGTCTGACTGCGCAAGTGTACCCATGGGAAGACTAGTAGAAATGTGTTGCATGACTTTCAAGGCTCCATGGTGAAGATGACCCAATCGCTTGTGCCATAATTCACCCTCATCATGGCTCACCACTTGATCTTCCTTTCCCATCATTATTGTGCAGCCATCTACCTCCAGCTTGTAGATATTCTTAACTCGAATCCCTATCCTCTTGGATTGACCCGTTGTTTTATGTCACAGGAAAGCTTTTCCATCACTAAAAACAACGCCATAGCCTCTATCCTCCAACATTACGACTGAGAACAAATTTTTCTTCAGACCTGATACACGCATTACATATTTTAATTGAAATGGTTTACTAGAATCCCTCTGAAAGGTAATGGTACCAATATTGGTAGCACTGTACCATCTGTTGTCACCCATCTCAATATGCATCTGGAGATATTTCTCCTCCAAGTCACTGAAAAGTTCCTTATCTCCCATCATGTAAAAGGAAGCGCCACTATCCAAATACCACATAGATCCCAATGCATTGGACACCATGCATGCGATCAATGAGAAGTCAAGCTCAAATTGTGAGGCAAGGGCCTCACCAGCTGCTGATCCAGTAGCCTTCTTGTTCTTCTTCTTTTGTGGATAGTTAGTATCAAAATGCCCATGTTCGTGACAGTGAAAACACTTCACCTTGGACATGTCCTGCTTCTTACCATTCTTGGACTCAGATTTTGAATGGAATTTCTTCCCCTTCCCTTTCCTCGCCTTGGTAGCCAAATCACAATCCTCTTCATCCTCATTCCTAGATGAAGATCCATATCTAGTGTTCTGTCTCAACTCCTCCTACACCAAATCCGACCATAGTCGTTCCCAATCTAGAAAATTTTCCCTTTCGTTGACAGAGCCTTGATAACTATTCCAACTCTTAGGAAGTCCTAGGAGAGCCAAGCTCACCAAATCATCATCAATGACTGTTATTCCCACACTCCCCAGTTCATCCCAACATTGGACAAACTTCATGAGATATTTTGGAATGGTGTCGCCCTTTTACATCTTGATCTTCCTGAGTTTATCTCTGAGCGCCAATTTCCTATGGTCGTTGCTGCTTTGGAATAGATCCGTCAAAGCCTTCCACATTGCATATGGTGTGGCTTTCCCATGGAGGCTTGAGACAATGTGGTCTCGTACTCCCTCCAACATGATCCTCCTCGCCTTTGCCACTTTCTTTTGCCATGCATCAAGATTTGCAGCATCTGCAACATCTGGCTTAGGAACATCTTTGTCAATGAATTCCTTCAAGCCATTTTATTCGAGTGCTGCCTCCATCCTGTCCTCCCAAGAAATTTAGTTTGAGTTGCCCTCGAGTGCATACACTAACCTCAAGCCATTGAAAGCCATTTCGATCTTGAATCAGTTGTAGCACCAAGAAATTCTTTCTGTAAATTAAAATTCCATCTAGTCACAAACTCAGCTCATGCTTCACTTCTGCAATTTCCTGTGCTTTGATACCATGTAGAAATTATAAAACAAGCATGTATATCTTGGATTCACCCAATCTAACAATGTACTAATTTAAATACTGAATTTCTTCTACCAACCTTTTGAAAAATTAAAAACACAATCGCAAATCACATGAACATGAAGAAAGATCAATCACACACAACACAGATAATTTCCCAGGGAAAGATTACAGCCAAAAACCCCACTATATTCTATGTATATTAAGCATGGATCATGAAATAATTACATGCAAAACTCTTCTCACAAGAACCCTCAGTACATCAGCTAATTGTCTCACACTGTCAAATGAAAAATTGACCAACACATAGCCAATTCTCAACCTCCAGACAACCTGCCTTTCTTGCGCAATCCATGATGGTAAAGATCCCTAAAATATAGGACTTATTGCCTGCCTTGACTGCGCAACTATCATGGGCACTCCAATGGGTGTTTTCCTGCATGTGTGCAAGAAGATAATCCTACAACTGATAGTCAACCTCCCTTTCACCTAGAACTCAACTGGGTCTCCACTGGAGCTGACATGCATGCAGCTAATAATAGTAAATCCTCAGTTGCATGTGAGATCGCTGATTGTGAATTAATTATTATTTGATTCACTAAATCTCTCACTATTGTATCTTCAGTTACAACTAGCACAACTGAGTTTAACTCACTTAACTGAGTTAAATAGTTTACAACTTGCACCAACTCATGCACCACTGCACTTCAAACTATGTTACAACTAGAATTACTCTGCATGTCACACCAACCAACCTCTAACTCGAAATCCACTAGCTAACTGAATTTATCACTTTCAGTTAACTCATTCAAGTCCACATTGAAAATAGATTACAGTTTAATGTCCATCTAAATTAAGGGATAATAAAAATAGATATGCACCCAAAAATAACACTATGGGCCCCACCCTAGTATGGGTGCTTAATGCAACCTAGTGTTGAATGCAACCAAGTGCTTAATGCACCAGGCATGGGTGTTGAATCTTCTTTTTGAATCTCAACAAAAGTTTTCCCATTGACTAAGTGAAATATCTTAGAATTTTTTTTTCCACCTTGGCAAAGAAATATCCTTAGTTCCTTTCCAAATTCATTTCAGACTCCCATAGGAGCTAATGTGGTAGAGAATTAGTAGATGGGAAGGGTGGATAAAATAACATTTATAACGACAAGTCTTCTAGTTTGGTTAAGCTATTGTGCTCCCGATTTGGTGAATTTTGACTTAATTTCCTTGAGAACTGTCTACCGAGACAAGAGGGAGGAGGATTTAATATTGATGGTGAGGCCAAGGTATCTCAAGGAGGAATATTTTCTCTAGGGTGGGATTTGGATAATTCTCTGTATGGAAGGATTTATGATGTTATTGATGTTCCAAGATATTAGAAGAGATTTCATCTTATTCATTAACCCTCTTGAAACTTGTATAAATTGATATATAAAATCATTATATCTAGTTGAAATTATTGTTTAAGCTCCTCCCAACAGGAGTGTTTCATCTATATATTGACTGTGTTTAACTTCCTTGACCCCCATGGCAAGTGAAATACTTGGGAGATTTCTAATTATATGTTCATGATCTAGTTCCCTTCTTAGAGAGCTTACTAGTAGGATATACAAAGAAGAGAGAATAATGGACAACCTTGCTTGAGAACATGATAATATCTAAAAAAACTAGTAAAACTACCATTGATTGAAGGGGGTATCAAAGGAGAGTTGATGCATGCTGAAACCCACATGATGAATTTGGTGCTAAATCCAAAACTGAGGATTACTACATACAAGAAACTGCGACAAACCTATTCAAAGGTGTTTTCCTTATCTAATTTGATGATCATTATTTTTTCACCCCATTCTTTTCTAGAGTGGATCACTTCCTGCACTAGAAAATTTTTGACCATTATCTGCCATTTCTGAATGAAGCACCATCAGTTCTCGAAGATTAATTTTGGGAGGAGGAGATTTAATCTTCTTGATATGACGTTGGAAATTATTTTAAATGAGACACTACATAGAGAGATTGGGAGAAATTTATGAAAGGACACTAGATTGGCCTCTTTGGGAAAGATCACTAAGAATGTATAATTTATGTTGAAATGACACCCAAAGGGGGCTTCTGATTTAATTTTCGCTTAATTAAATTGGAAGAGAAATTTTAATTTCATCTCATGACAACTTGTATTAGTTAACTAAGTCAGGAAGACTTAGTTAGCCTACAAATTCGAGTTGAGGGTCAGAGAAGAGGCATGTAGGCATGTAGAGTTCTCCCATGATTTTAGGGGGTCCAATTACAATTATTTGTGAGCTGTAATTAGTTAACTCAATTAATTGAGCTAAAATCGGTTTAATTAGTTCTAAATGGGAGATGGGCTAGTAATAGGTCTAGTGAATTAAATTTGATTTAATTCACAAGTAGTGATCAATCGATTAACTTATAATTCACTATAAATAGTTGTTGCGTGTCAGTTCTAAGGAAGGCCTAGTTGAGATTAAGGTTAAAGGGAAGATAACTATCATTTATATAATTAGAAAATTTTACATGTGATGTATGAGGTCATTAAGATTCCTTGAAGGAATTGTGCAATCAATTCTTAGGAATTTCCTATTTAATAGGGCCACAATTTCTCCAAGAATGTGTGAGCAAGGCTAGTCAAATAGAGGCTGAGAATTGGTTAAGTATTTGACTGATTTTTCCAAGATCAAAGTGAGACAGTCAACAAAGTGCAGAGCTTCCTCGATGAGGGAAATATCATTGTATTATTTCATGGTCTTGAATTTATGCAATATACAAATAGCATGGTTTTGAGCAGTTTATTTCCCTAGATACAACTTTTGTTGTGCGATTGATAATTTCTTTCTCTTACTTGTTAGTGATTGTACGATTGAATTTGGTTTCCGCAAATTTGTAGAAGTATTCAATATTTTGTTTTAGTACATTACAAGATAAGATTGAATCCCTTTGGATAATTTATACATGGTATCACAATATAAGATAAGAACCTGAGTTTTTTTTGAAAAGGTACATCAAATTGGCAGATTTATTCTTCAGGACCAGCAACAGATCAAGATGTCTTTCAATGGATTGAGACTCGAATATGCCCTTGAGGAAAAATAAAATTACATAGCATGGAAGGACAAGATGGAGACAGTGCTCGAGGAAAATGGACTAAAGCCATTCATAGAGAGTGATATTCCTCAGCCCGCAGCAACATATTCTCAACTTCTTGATGCATGGAAGAAAAATGTAGAAAAGGCTAGAAGGATCTTGTTAGAGGGAGTTTGAGATCATATTGTCTTGAGCCTCCATGGTAAGGAAACTCCATATGCTATGTGGAATGTCTTGATAGATTTGTTTCAAAATATCAGCAACCATAGGAAGCTAGCACTGAAAGACAAGCTCAGAAAGATCAAGATGGAGAAGGGTGACACAATCCAAAAATACTTGACGAAGTTCACTCAATGTCAAGATGAGCTTGGAAGTGTTGGGATAAAAATTTCCTAGGATGATTTAGTGAGCCTAGCTCTTCTACACCTTCCCAAGAGCTGTAATAACTACCAAGACTCTGTGAATGGGAGGTAGAAGCTACCAGATTAGAAGCGATTGTGGTCCGACTTGGTACAAGAAGA
This sequence comes from Pinus albicaulis, assembly GCA_034641835.2. Lineage (NCBI taxonomy): Eukaryota > Viridiplantae > Streptophyta > Pinopsida > Pinales > Pinaceae > Pinus > Pinus albicaulis. Next base: position 559,974,329 of record CM076580.1, on the reverse strand, counting down.
GACTCAGCGAAGCACCAGAGATGGATCCCCATCAAAGATTGATGATGAGGAGAACTGTGCCTTGGTTGGAAAGGTGAAGAAAGGAAAATTGAAGGCGTCCCATTCCAAATCAGAGTCAGATAAGGCAGGAAAGAAGCAAGACTTGTCAAAGGTAAAAAATTTAAATTGTCAAGAGCATGGACACTATGTCACAAATTGTCCACAAAAGAAGACCAACAAGAAGGCCTCAAGAGGAGAAATAGGTGAAGCACTTGCTTCACAATTCGAGTTGTATTTCACTCTCATTGCATGCATGGTGTCATCGGTGATGGGTTCTGTGTGGTACTTGGATAGTGGAGCTTCGTTCCATATGACCAAAAACAAAGAATTATTTAGTAGCTTGGAGGAGAAGGATCTCTAGATGCACATCGAGATGGATGATGACAAGAGGTATATCACTACCAGTGTAGGTATAGTTACCTTTCAGAGGGATTCAGGTAATCCACTCACATTAAATGATGTCATGTGTGTTCCTAGTTTAAAGAAGAATTTAGTATATTTTGCTATGTTGGAAGATCGTGGCTATGATGTGATCTTCAGTGAAGGAACGCCCTTCGTACAAAGCCACAGGACAAGTGAAAAATATTGGGGTTTGAGTAAATAACCTCTACAAACTGGATGTACAATATTGTGTTGCCTTGAGCATGAAAGAAGAGAAGGTGGAGAGCCGATACATCGATGAGTTATGGAACAAGATATTGGGCCATCTACACCATGGCGCTTTGAAGATCATGCAACATATTTCTACAGGACTGCCAAAGGGTGCAGTTGCGCAGAGAGATACATGCAAAGGGTGTACATTGGAGAAGTATACCAAAGCCATCTTTCATGATAAGGAAAGCATACCCAAGGCGATCCTTGAGAGAGTTCACTCAGACGTGTGTGGACCATTCTTGATAGCTTCCATAGAAAAACACAAGTATTATGTGATATTTGTTGATGGTTTTTCAAGAAAATGTTGAATTTTCTTCATGCAAAAGAAAGATCAGACGTTCTCCAAGTTTTGTGAGTTCAAGGCACTTGTCGAGAAAGATATAGGGGAGAAGGTGAAGGCTCTGAGTAGAGAAAATGGTGGAGAATAATATTTAATGAATTCAAGAACTTATGTGTCTTAGAAGGAATTTGAAGAAAATTTATAGCA